>JAGDYQ010000052.1:2925396-3103528 GCA_021962125.1 Bulinus truncatus
TAGATAGATAGATAGATAGATAGATAGATAGATAGATAGATGAATAGATAGATAGATAGATATGAATAAAATAGATAGATAGATAGATAGATAGATAGATAGAACCTGACCATCATGTAAAACAACAGCATCATCTCGTTGTGTTCTCTAAGCACAACTTTGTCCTGAATGGCTCACGAGCGGATGTCTCGAACTGAAACAGAGAAATAATCAAGACCTGGATGCTAGAGGCTACTGACCTTTCTTTCGGAGAGTGAAAACAAAAGGCTGGACCAACATGCCGGACGAGTTGATTTCATTTACAGAGCGTTCTTCCCCTTACCACAACAGTGAAATTATCTCTATAATGTCCAATGGAAAAAAAAATTATTCAAGAAACGGAAATTCCCGAAGTTGCGATCCGGTTGAGAGGCTGCAATGACTCTGTAAGCTCCGAATCGGATCACAACGACAATCTCGCGCTGGAGATGTCAATATTGAGGGTCAGGAGTAAACAACTGAACGTGTTGTTGTTTTCAAGACGTTTTTGAGAAATTACCAGTGACTCAGAAGGGGACAGGTCATCATCATCTTTTGGAACAGACCGTTCAGCACTCCAGCTATTTTTTTTAACTAAACATTTCTTGAGTGATTTAAGGTACCACCATGAACTGGGATGTATAATGAATTCATATTGAATGGAATGTAAAGTCATATATATATATATATATATATATAGAGATATATATATATATATATATATATATATATATAAAGTTATTATCCCGTCATTGATCGGGTTAATTTGTCAGCTCTTGAGTTGAACTTTAATAATAAAAAGTTTAAGAACAGGTAGGCAGGACTACGCGCCACAAGCGCAAGCGGTGCTGTTGTGTTTCTCGATACCAAGCATTTAGAATCCAGGAAATCCCACTGGGTTGTAATATAAATTAAAAAATTGACAGAGTAGCCCTGGTCAAGAGTGGATCGATGGAGTGTTTCCAATAATGAAGATAAAATGTAAACGGACCTTCACTTGACCCGCGAGTCTAGCTGACCCGGTGTGTGGCCACTGGCCAGCGTATAATGCCAGCTGTCATAGAGAGAGAGAGAGAGAGAGAGAGAGAGTGTGAATGTATTTCTGGGTTTGTCTGGGTTTTATTTTACTCCTTTCTATGAAATTTTATCCTTTCGTTTCTCCTATCTGAAGACTTTAAATGGGGGACAAAAACAACTAACTATACATGTATTCCTATCACATTTAGTTATAGTCTTAGACTAATTATTCCTAAGACTTTCGGTAGGGGGCTGTAAAAAGAGGCAAACACACTTTTTTCCCCTTTCATCCTTTTTTGAATACAAGCGAAAAAAAACTGACCATCCGTCCAAACTCACCAAACAACACACGAGCACATCTGTGTCTTCCCTACAACGAACGTTAATAGCTGAAGGCTGCCAACTCATCTCTAGAAGAATTATCCATATAAATGTGAGAAAAAAAACATATAAATTATACTAAATATAAGAAAATTGTATATCTAAAGGACAAAATAAAAATTATCCAGATGTGTTGTTTGATACAATTTTATTATACCCATGGCTCTTCAAAAAATATGTTGATCTGGATAATAATATCCGGACTGGTGGCCCAGGCTTAACCCCCCTACCCTGGCCTTCCCCCAAAGAAAATAGACACTGACAAGGCAAAGAAGAAGAAAAAGAGAAAAAAAAATACCATTCCGCGAAGTCTCTGCGTGCAAGTCACGTGATTGGGACTCGCGGCCGTTTGAAGAGTATTTAGTCACACCAGAGTGCCGAGCCACTAAGATAACATACTGATGAAAGTGCATCACGATCGGATAGCTTGAGGGCCACAGCAATACTGGAGAGGGCCCAGTGCCGAACCTAGGGATTTGGGGGCCCAGGGCTTGGCCTCTTTGGGGGGGGCGTGCATTTTTGACATTCGACATCATGACATGAGATAATGTACTTAATATTTAGTGTAAAAATTTGGGGTGTCCCCTCACAAGCCGGAACCCGGGGGCATTCGACTTTGACACCCCTCCCCTCTCCTTAGTTACGCCTCTGAGCGGGCCCATTGTTTTAAAAATAAAAAGAAAGGAAAAAAAACTGTCGGGGATATCTGATATCAAGGGGTGCTTTGAATCTCATTTGGGTCATTTGGTTGTTTGTTTGTTTGCTTGCTGACTATACTCAGCAAAGAACTACTGTTGTTATTCCACGCTGCTCACGATAAAATAATATTCCGTTGGGACGAGATGTCGCGGATATGCTCATGGTGTAAGAGACGCGTGGCCTGGTATTGTGGAGATACATGTTTATCTCCATGTACTACTACGTCTTCCGCATCACCACAGCCGGGAGATGATGAGACCAACGCGAAGATACCACAGCCGGGAGATGATAAGACCAACGCGAAGATATCACAGCCGGGAGATGATGAGACCAACGCGAAGATACCACAGCCGGGAGATGATGAGACCAACGCGAAGATACCACAGCCGGGAGATGATGAGACCAACGCGAAGATACCACAGCCTGGAGATGATAAGACCAACGCGAAGATACCACAGCCGGGAGATGATGAGACCAACGCGAAGATACCACAGCCGGGAGATGATAAGACCAACGCGAAGATATCACAGCCGGGAGATGATAAGACCAACGCGAAGATATCACAGCCGGGAGATGATAAGACCAACGCGAAGATACCACAGCCGGGAGATGATAAGACCACCGCCAAGATACTAATACGGTTTTGATCAGCGACTAGACCGCGAGGAGTCTGCTAGGCTAGGATTCAAACCAATGGCATACGCCGTGCTGAACAAGCTCACAAGGATATCGTCACGAAGGCCAACATGAGTAACTTTTACAACAACAGAATAGTGTTGTTTTAGTCCCAGGTCATATTTTAGTTTCAGTTTTTATTTCGTTTTTCCTGTAATAATTCCAGTTTTCGTCTAGTTTTAGTCTAGCTTCTAATTTTAGCTTTAGTTTTAGTTCTCGTTGACGAAAAGTCAACATTTTCGTCAACGAAGGTTTTAGTTTTAGTTTTCGTCAACGAAAACAACACTACAATAGAAGAGCTTTGTGTTGGTGTTTTACAATTTCTTCAGTCTAATTACGACTGTAGCGAGTTTTAAAAAAAAAAGAATTAAAAAAAAAAAGAACGGGTGGGGTGTTAGATGGAGTAGGTTTGAAAGCAGGGGCTACCGAGGCTTAATCGTTACATCAAAATGTAAGCTAATGTCAATTACAGGATGATGATGGTACTGGCGGGGCAGGGAGGGGATGGAGGGTGGTGGTTGGTGGTCGAGAGTAAACCTCCGCAAGACCTCAGCCACAGATCCATCAAGACCTTCCGTGCCATTAAGTCCTGGGCTAAGGTAAACAATAGAAGCTGGAGCTAGTCCTGCTGGTGTTATGCCTACGTCATGGCGAGGGGAGATTACTAGACCAAATGAAGATCGTTCATTCTCCCCCTTTGTAAGTACACGTAATTTAAAAAAAAAAACACACACACACATAGATATGGGAGAAATATGTTTATCGGGCAACTTCAACGTTTCTCTGCCGCTCGATATGAAGTTGATCCACAGATCATGACATTTATACATAGAACAATACAAACCTCAAATACGGTCCACACACACACACACACACACACAAATGAAACAAAAACGTGTGGTCCATGAAACTCAAAAGGAGGGGGAGGGGAGCATTGCAGCCAGTACACTGATCCGTGGGGTGGGGGCGTTGCAGACTGTCGTAAAATTGACCCGTGACCCATGAAACCCGAGCGAGGATCTATGAAATGTAAAACCAAAGAGAACCATCAGCCAGTGAACATTTTTGTTGTTTTTTTCTTTTGGTTTCCAGCAGAGTCCAGACTCTGCAATGGCCGACCACAGCAGGGTAACCATCTTTCATGGTCACTCACAACTTAACAGCCAGTCGCAAGACGCTGTAAAAAAAAAAACAACTCACGTTAAGTAAATGAGACGCCGAAGCCATCACAGCATCGTCCCAAAAAATAACCCACCAACTCTTTTCTCAAAAAAAAAAAAAGAAGAGACTAAATTTCACAGCCCCCCACCCCTTCCCCAATCAACTAACGAGTAGAGTTGTGTTGTTACGGACAGTAAATGTATCCGCCAGGGGAAAAAAAAAACAACAACTAATTATACACAAAGTAAGGAGATGGGATGGTTAGGGAGGGGGGGGGACACATCAAAGACCATCACGCTGGGGGTCGACCGACAAAGCCGCTGCACTAAATCGGAGCCGATGATGCCGCGCACATGGCAGTGGTTCCCAAACTACCAGAGCAATGAAAAACCCTTCGCATGTCCGAGCTCTTCCATTTCGCCCGTGATGAAGCTAGCTCGTCAACAAGAAAAAAAAAAACATCCGGGCGGTCAAGGGAGAGAATTTGTGTAGGGGGAAACAACTCGCGGTAAGAGAATCACTTCAAAAAAAAAAAGTTGCATGGCATAATTATATAACTGTACCCAGTCCATGACAGGGAGGGAGGGTGAGCTTATTACATCCCCCCTGAGCAGATGAAATACTTGTAATGAAAAGGTCCGCGGGTGATTTTATAATTTTCCTTTGAAGTTACATGGGTAGCTCTATATGGGTTTGGAGAAGGTAATCAATTTGTAGCAAGATAAAATAAATTACTTACTAAATGAAGATACAGGTATAACAGTTTTAGTTCCTAAGTATATAATAGAGTTAAAAAAAAACAACGTTTTAGTGGGATGGTCTGGGGGGTGGGGTCTTTGGTCAGACGATGATAGCGCCATCATGATGTCAACTTTTAGCTATTTTAAAAACAGTTCAAATAATAGTAGACTAAATGCAAACTGGCAAGCTTTTTTGTTTTTTTGTAGCACAACATAATATGACAACAAACAGAGCGATATTCAAGATTTTTTTTTTTTGTATTATTATTATTGATCTACGTGGAATGTGAACAACAGCTGTCAACATCTGAATCAAGGGATTCTCAAGCGTGGAGCGATGGCAGGTTTTCCCGCCAGTTTACTAGCTAAAGAGCGAATAAGTCAGCCAATCGAAATAGAGGTGAAAATTTCAAAAGTAACGGCTGAATCTTACAAGTTACGAAATGTCAGCTGGGGAGGGGAAACCGTTCTGACGTACTCCCTCCCCCCTCCCCTCCCTCCCCTATGTAATTCGTAATGATAAACAGCTGATGTATTTGACTGACCTTTTCATTGAACTAACCATGGTGTGTGGGTAGTAGAGCACACGACACAATAAAACAGCACTCTGTACAGAGAGACAGAGAGAGAGAAACATTAAGGGAAAACACGTGGACTCCATAACCCCATGACCAATCGTTTTAATATCGAGACCTGGAAGAATAACAGCAAACACACACACAGGTCGGAGAAATGACAAACGTTGAGAGGACGTCATTACCCACGTGACACGGTCGGTGGGACACGCACCCGGTGCTTTTATGGGGGAAACACGGGAGTCTGAGAGTCAACCGAATGTACTGAATTAACGTATGATACGCCGAATGTACCGAATTAACGTATGATACACCGAATGTACCGAATTAACGTATGATACACCGAATGTACCGAATTAACGTATGATACACCGAATGTACCGAATTAACGTATGATACACCGAATGTACTGAATTAACGTATGATACACCGAATGTACTGAATTAACGTATGATACACCGAATGTACCGAATTAACGTATGATACACCGAATGTACCGAATTAACGTATGATACACCGAATGTACCAATTAACGTATGATACACCGAATGTACTGAATTAACGTATGATACACCGAATGTACTGAATTAACGTATGATACACCGAATGTACTGAATTAACGTATGATACACCGAATGTACCGAATTAACGTATGATACACCGAATGTACTGAATTAACGTATGATACACCGAATGTACTGAATTAACGTATGATACACCGAATGTACTGAATTAACGTATGATACACCGAATGTACTGAATTAACGTATGATACACCGAATGTACTGAATTAACGTATGATACACCGTCAACCTTGGGCTCAGATAGTAAAAAAAATATATACAAACTACCGGCGCGGGCCGGGGGGGGGTGAGGGTGGTGGTGGTTGATAAGGCCATAAGCTTGAACTAAGCCGAGGGTTCAAATCCCTGCGCACTCCACCCCCCTCCTCCCCCGTCTCAATCGAAGCCTGTCAATCTACTTTCGTATCGATTTACTGTCGTCCTAGAGAACACACAGGCCTAAGGTGGGAGGGGGGGGGGAATGTCTGAATTGAAATAATGGCACAAAAACACTTACATTTCGGTGAGGTAATGGACTGGTTAACGGTTTTGGAGAGAGTATGATACAACGGTTCCCAACCTTTTATTTTATTTTTATCTCCCGTACCCCTTTCATTGCAAAAAAAAAATAATAAAAACAAATGATAGATATTCTACATTACATCATGTGTTGAAAGCACCGATACATTTTTTTTTTAAATTTCGGGATGTAGTGAAACGTTTCCGACATGTGCGCCCCATTAAATGATGGAGAACTTTCCATGACGTCGGGACACGTGTTTATTGCAGTAGGTGAGATCTCCATGTTCTGGTTATGAAGAAAGGACTTTGCCCGTACGCACATGTCTCGGCGCACGTTTTACTACAGATAAATAAATGCATTCGTCGTTAGTCCATTACACCATTTTTTTTTTTTTACATTTGTTCTATTAATAGCGGTAACACCCGGTCTTGCCCGGGAAATATATGTGTGATGTGACACACAACCCCCCTCATAATCATTTTAACTTATATATCTATCTAGATATCAATTTATATATATATATAATCAGTGGATTCCGCTTAATTGGGACACCGCTTAATTGGGAAAGCCGCATATTTGTGACAAATCTCAAAGAAGCCAATAGTAAGTAAATGTTTAATTGGGACAGCCGCTTAATCGGGACAAAAAGCCTCGTCCCGATGTGTCCCAATAAAGCGGAATCGACTATATATATATATATATATATATATATATATATATATATATATATATATATATATATATATATTGAAAGAATTACTGTTATTTTTAATCCAAAAGATTGAATCGTTGAATAAATGTCAACGAAACAATTGACAAAAGACATTGACCTTTGACTGATAGCTACAGTATCTGAACGATGGGGTAGATTTTGGTGCATCACGTGACATGTCAATAGTAAAAAAAATGTCAATGACATTTCGAAAGTAATGGGAGAAAAAAAAAAGTTACCCAAAAATAATTAAAACGACAACCGGAGATCAATCGAAAATGTGTCAATGTGAGGACCGGCCGAGGTAGGTTCAGGCCGCTCCATTGTGATGACGTGCGCGTCATCGTTTGACTTCCCTTCTCGCGAGTTACGGCCCTTGTCACTGGACCCGCTGGCAGCAGTTACATTCCCCTGGGCTCAACTTAAGAAATAAAAAAATAGCGATCAATTCAACAACTAACCTGGCACGCTGGCTGAATCAACGGCTCGTCGTCGTTTTTCATCGCGACTTTCTCTTTCTTACCCTTCGCCTTCCGCGCCCGTCTCTTCCTTTTGACCTTGAACTTCTGCAGGAACAGCAGCATCTCTTTGGTGGCTTTTAGAAGCATGGCTTTTTTTTTTTTGGGGGGTGTGTTCAAACTGGACGGCAAACGACGCAAGATAGCTTTTTTTTTTTCTTTGTTTTTTCTTTGTTTGTGTTGTTTTGTTGAAGGCGATAAACTGACAAGCTCGAAGTTCTCGTTGCGTGGTGTGTCCCGATGCCCAGCTGATCACATGCGTTGGTCTCAACAATTTATTATATAGGCTATGTTTACGTGTGTTTTTTTATTTATATCACCTCAGTCGGCTCGCCCCCCCCTCCCCCCACCCTTCGGCTGTCGGTCATCGAAATTCCCGGCCGGTGACTCAGCCAGCGCGCAGTCAGATGGCTTCATTAAATATTTACACCGGCCCGCTGCTGCCATCTGTTGGGCATTTCCAGGGGAATCACCCTCAACGTCAACGTACATTCCTGAAGGAGGGGTGGCGGGGGGGGGGGGCGGGGGGAGGGGGGTGTGCGCACGTGCGGGGAAAAGAGCATAATGGTGAGGAGGGATGTCATTATGCTAGAGAGAGGAAAGACTGGACGCCGCGCAATAAATGACATCAGCCGATGTCTTAACACTTAAATATATAGGCCGGTGATAAGATATTTTTCGGCGACCTGCATATGTAATGAAACATATAGGTGTGGGGGTGGGGGGAATATAAAGGCCTCACAAAGCGGTGCCCCCCCCCCCAGATCAGTACCGTATAAATGTATTTCACTGAAAGGACCACTGTGCTGCCGGTGATCAATGGTTTCGTGTTGGACCGCACACACACACACACAACACATACGTGACAATGTGTCAAAACTTGTTGCGGATCGATACACCCCTAACCCGCTGTGTTCGCCACGAGATGAGTAAATGCGGAGAGGAGGAAATTCCGAAGGGAGTCGAATCTATATATCTTTTAATTTTTTTTTTTTGTGAAAGTCGAATACACACGCGGTATCGCGTGTTACAATTCATATGTCATGTAAGAGGGAGACAGAATACCGACAAGAGTGACGAATTAAATTTGGTAATAGCTGACTGTTTCGAGTATTGAACAGTCCAGGCATTATGTTAATGAACGATCATATTGATTTCAACCACATGGCAAGGAATGTGTTGTTGACATTTAATACACTTAGTTTGTATATAGGTTGTGTCAGAGGTGGCCGAATGATGAGACCATGTGATGGGGGGGGGGGGGCTTTGTGCGGTTCACAGTGTGCCAGTTTTTGTTGCTTTCTTTTTTCCTCTATTGTTTGATCAACTTAACGAAGTGTTTTTATAAACTGACTATGGCCGCGTCTCTTTTTAGTATTTCTTACTATATATATAAAAAAAACAGGCTCGCGGCCCTCATCAGCCTCGTGCCTGGCCGTCGCCTATGGGCTGTATACAATCAAGCAGTGCCCCCCCAACCCCCGGACCGCGTACCGGTACCGGTCCGTGGAACAAAACAATACTGGGCCGCCAAAGAAACATAACATTATTTCTTTTTTTATTAACTTGTATCAAAATAATCTAAAATATTAATAATTCACGTGACCACCCCACCCCTCCCCACCCGACCCCCACCGAGCCGCGGTGAAATTATCAAACGTTGACCGGTCCGTGGCGAGAAAATGGTTGGGGGACCACTGCAAAAAAAAAAGGATATGTAGTCACTTTGTAGAGACACACTGGCAGAGAATCGACTGGACTGTCTCGTGAAGTCAAAGACTGACCAACCAATGATCCCTGACTGAATCGGCAGACGGTTTCGGAAAACGATTCTGGTGAAGCCACTCTTATGAGTCACCACAACATCTGACGGCGCCGCATCCTCGGCCGGGTGGATCGAGCATGCCAAAGGTGACTGGCGTCGCCGGCATTCGAACCCGTAATTAGCGCCACGCCAAACCGTTCTGGCAATCTTACTCTGCCACTCTTATCAGTCCAGGCTTGCGGAGCCGGAGCCGAGGAGTCGGGAGTCGCCACTTTTTGCTGGAGCCGGAGCCGGAAAAATCTGGCGGCTCCACGGCTCCCAAATGTTTTTTTACAGCAGAATTTTTTTTTTAGCTTTAAAATTGCAAATTTGTTTGATTGTTTGCCTCCTACAATTTGAGATGTTGTCATGCTTTACGAACGCCACAACAGTAACACGCACACCACCACAAGAAATTTTTAATGGGGAATCGTTTTGTGTTCGTTTTAAATCTTTTTTATCCTCCGAAATTTTTTTAATGGCATGTTTTTTTGTTATATATATAAAGTTAAAACAGTTTTATTTCATAGAATAATTGTATCAATCATTTCAAAATAAATTTTGACTACAACGACAAATAGAACGCGTCATTTCGTGCATTATTTGACCGCGAATTTGTAAAAGACTAAAAACAAAATGGTCGCTTTCTGTATTTAACAATTTTATTATAAACAGAATATCTGAAATAGAGTAGATAAATTTATAAGGCTGTGGCTATTCGGACCCGGGTCCCAATAAAATCCGATTGTTATTCGGACCCGTGGCAAATATGCACTAAGCTTAGCTATATTTACACTTTATTAGACGGAACCCGAAAAAATAATAATACAGAGTCCGCTTAGTGGAACCCTAGACACTGAGTAACGATTAAATCATACAATTCAAACAATTATAAAAAAATAAACAAAAAAACAATAATAAAGTTTATGTATAGCTAAGCTAAGTGCATATTTGCCACGGGTCCGAATAACAATCAGACTTTATTGGGACGGGATCCGAATAAAAATCGGAGTTTATTGGTACCGGGTCCAGGCCCGTAGCCACAGGGGGCTAGGAGGGCTGAGCCCCCCCCCCGTTAATGACGTGAGCCCCCCCCCGTGCATGATTTGAGCTTTTTGACAAAATTTTAATAATAACGGCTATAAAACATCAATCATTTTGGTCAATTTTGTTTTAGGGGCCCGGACTGAGCTGGCCAATCAACTTTTGAAAATATTAATATCAGCACGGGGGCCCGTGTCACCACAGCCCAGGGACCCGAAATTTCTGTCGTTGGGCCTATTCTCAACCTTGTAATAGTTTTATATACTGATATCTTCTGAGGACAACTAGCAACTTAAATAAGTTAATAAAATAATATTGACTTCTGACTTCACTTTTATACATATGTATAATAGGTACAAACTCCGTGATTTCTGAGTGATGTTATTTAATTTGCAAATTTACTTTTTAGCAGAATTAATTTTATTTTAAATTGAATAATTGCGACTGGTCAATTTGTTGTTGGTCAATTTGTTGTTGTACGTTAAACCAACAGTATAATAATATAAATCACGTATCTATCATGTAACAATTGTGTAGCAGAACAAATGGTTAATATATTTATAACAGGAATCAGAAACTGCTCAGCCTCAATAAATTTTTATCATTAAAACACTTTACTATTTAAATTATTTTTAACAAAATCGCAACATGCCATGCATTATTGAAACGTTAAAATTATATATTTCTAATTAATAGCTAAACAGTCGGTACTAAAATGCACCATTCCAGATATGGAACTGCAAAAAAATTCTTGGGCTCCCCTTCCCAAACCCATCCTCTCCGTTCGCAAGTTTTCGGCGCTTCGCACCTCCATCTTCGCCCCCCCCCCGAACATTTCTTCTACCCGACCAGGGGCGGAATTAGGGGAAGGGGCCGGGAGGGGCCATCTCCTTCTCCCCCCCCCCCGGTTATCGCAAGTTTAGGTAATACATCATTAAATTATCGAAATATTTTTTGTTCAAAGACCAATTTTCAACAATGAAAATAGTTTCACCCCCCCCCGGTCAAAGTTTTGCCCCCCCCCCCCGTCAAAGTTGTCTAGATCCGCCCCTTGACCCCAGGATCAGTTCTTCGGCACCCGCCGAAAAAATTTCTTCGCCCCCCCCCCTCGAAAATAATCCTGGCTACGGGCCTGCCCGGGTCCGAATAGTCACTTCGAATTTATAAATAATATATATAAATACTGAAGTCTATAAAATATTTTAAATAAGGTGTATATTTTTCAAGTTCCTGACTATGGGGGTAAAAAAAGTAAAATTCCCTTCTTAGCCCTAACGGGCCTTCGGTGCAGATGAAGTGTAGAATTCAGCTGTTTCTATAACCTCGGCATATGAAGGGATTGTGTGGTTAGCACAACGCCCAGCCGCCTTTACTTCCCCAACTTAAGTCAGGTACCCATTTAAAGCTGGGTGGACTTGTGAGATGACTTTGTACCAAATTTCACCTGGAAAAATTCCATGGGCCTCACCGAGGATCGAACCCAGGACTCTCAGGTCGACAGTCGAGTATCTACACCACTCGGCCATCCGTCCCACTGACTATGGGGGTGAACGGGGCAAAATTTGCATAACTTTTTATCAGCGGCATGTTAGCGTGGACCAATTACAAAAAATTTTGTCTCGTGTGATACTATCTTAATAGGGAGCCGGAGCCGTCAAATTTGTGGGAGCAGGAGCCGGAGCCGAAAAAAATATGGCGGCTCCGCAAGCCTGCTTATCACAAGAGCACAGAGGAATGCAAAATGGACTTGTTTCCAGAGCAGTCAAATCCTCAGCTATCGACCTGCTTTAAGTAAAAACTGCTGTCTTTTAAATTACACGGTATTTTAAAGAATCCATTAAATTAAATCTCACACAGACAAACCGACTCGTATCTCACACAGACAAACCGACTCGTATCTCACACAGACAAACCAACTCGTATCTCACACGGACAAACCAACTCGTATCTCACACAGACAAACACGTATCTCACACGGACAAACCAACTCGTATCTCACACAGACAAACACGTATCTCACACGGACAAACCAACTCGTATCTCACACAGACAAACACGTATCTCACACAGACAAACACGTATCTCACACAGACAAACCAACTCGTATCTCACACGGACAAACACGTATCTCACACGGACAAACCGACTCGTATCTCACACTGACAAACCGACTCGTATCTCACACGGACAAACCGACTCGTATCTCACACGGACAAACCGACTCGTATCTCACACGGACAAACCGACTCGTATCTCACACGGACAAACCGACTCGTATCTCACACGGACAAACCGACTCGTATCTCACACGGACAAACCGACTCGTATCTCACACGGACAAACCGACTCCTATCTCACACGGACAAACCGACTCGTATCTCACGCAAACAAACACGTATCTCAGACGGACAAACCTACTTGCAGTAACGGAAACAGTTCAAAATCTCTATCTAATTACATGACGCTTTTCAATTACACTTTAAACTTACTCAAATGGCTTAACTTACCAACAGAGGAATTAAAAAATGCACGCGGTAAAGGGATTGGGTGGGGGGGGGGGGGGTAGGTAAGGGGAGCGAATGTCATAGGATCAACCGGTTAAATAAAACTTTCAACAACACCCAAGAAAGGTAAGAGAGGTTCGCTGTTGCTTTAATAACAGACTTACAGCAGAGGTGTACAGCAAGTCGGGATGAACTATCGCAATGCGGGGGGAAAGGACGAAAATGTTACTGGGGGGAGGAGGGGGGAGGAGGGGGGATAACTCAGGGGGGACATAAACCAATGGAAGACAAATACTTATAGATTTTCTTTTTTTTTTAAATGGCGGGCCTATTTCAGCCTATCAAATGATAAGCTGAACAATTTTTACAAAGTATTTAAAAAAAAAAATAAACTTTTAATTTTTCAAACTAAATTTTCATAATGATGCACAGAAAAGTAATAAAACAAATACAGAAAAAACATTGCTAAAAGTATGCCCCCGGGAAGGCCAGGTAAACAGATTGTGTTTGTTGATTTATATAAATATTTGTAGTTGTTGTTGTGTTTTTATTAACTTTTCTGTGCATTTTTATAACATACTTTTTAAAAAAAAATCAAAACAGGTTGTTTATTTTATTATATTTTTTTTTTAAATCTTACATGTGAAAGAATAAAACTTGCTATGTACAAAGCTTATACAAATCATTGGGGATGTGACGAAGTTCGAATTCGAATCCGACGACATTCGAACTTCCGCGTTTTTTTTTTGAGCAAATTCGAATCCGACGGATTTTTAAAAAAAAATCCGTCGGATTCGAATTTGAAAAATTACCGTTTTCAGATCAAACACGGCCGTAGAAATCGTAACTAAAATTAAAAAAACCTAGAGACTTTCGAAAACCCGAAATAAAGAAAAGTTTAATCGGCCATTAATTAACTTCAAGTACTGGGGCCTCATGTGAGTGTGGCAATAAACAGTATGACAGTTAAACAACTGACACTGGAGTTATAATAAACAGTACAGAAAGAACAAAAACAAAACAGAAATTTTCAGACAATGTTTTGTTTAGTAGTGTAACGTTTCTTGTTTCAATTTGGTTGTGATGCCGTGAAATGAGAGAGTCTCAGTTGCCTTCTGATTGTGCTTGACTGATATGACTTCAACTTGTAGAATATTTCTTGAATAGTTACAAGTGAGTGAGAACAGTATTACTGTACTTTTTATTTTTAATACATTCTTTTTTTGTGCATGAAAATTAGGTAAGAAATACGACAGAAGTAGAATTAAAGAGAATTTTATTTTATGCAAAGCATATTGTACTGATGATTCGTTAACAATGTGGCTACCTGTTTTGTAATAGTTTATGCTGCTGTTCATGCAAAAAGAAATGCTAAAAAAACTCGTTGTCGGCGGGGGGGGGGGGGGGGGGCACGGGACTGACACCTTGGTATACCCCCATTTAGCCAAGTGTTGACCAAATCCGAATCCGCATTCGAATCCGACGGATTTATATTTGCCAAATCCGAATCCGACGGATGCGGATTTTCATCAGCTCCGTCACATCCCTACAAATCATGAATGTCAATATAGCTTATTATTAATATTATTGTTATTGAAAAGTGTTACTCTAAAATGCTTACTCGACACAACTATCTGAAGTAACGCCGAAGTAAAATCAAATGGAAAAAAAAAATGGAAAGAGAATAAACAAAAATAGAAGTATTATTAATTTTTTTGTCTTTTTTGTTTACCGTAAAGTCAGCAATGTTGCTAAAATCTAACATTCTTGTTACATCTCTGAACACAGCAAGACACATTCACTGATTCAATGTTTATATATGTGTGTGTGTGTGTGTGTGTGGCACAAACAAAACAACGGATGGTTTTAGAGCACATAAAGAGTTGAACACGCTCATTATAGAAAGATGGAACTTTGAAAAAATAAATAACACACACACAAACACACACACACTTACACTCACATACACACAGCATGGAGGATTAACGGGGAGGGGGGGGGGGAGAGAGAAAGACTTTATAAAGTTGTTGTTTTTTTGTTGTTTTTTATTATTCTTAAATAAGACATATTTCAATTCTTTAGTCTATGGTATGTGCGTATGTGTGTGTGTGTGAATGTTTGAATTACGTGTGCATGTGTGCGTGTGTGTGTATTTATACTGAATGATTTGCGCCCATCACGTCTTACTGGCGGCTATAGCGAAATATTTGGGGGGGAAGGGGGAGAGCTAAGAGCGTCAGCTGGAGAGGCGGAGCACATCTGACTAGTGGAGAGGGGGGGGGGGTTAAAAAAAAAAACATTTTTTTTTATTTTGGCGACGTAGCGAACAAAATCCTAAACGGACTCCGGTATAAGCGAGATAACCAAACAACATCAAACACACAACCAGCCAACACCAACCAACCACCCCCCCCCCCACCCACCACCCCTCCCCCTTTTCACCCATCAGGGGCGCCGCTGACCAACTCTGGGAACAATACAGCGAAAAAATGTTTTAAGAAGGGAGGACGGGGGGGGGGTCTATCAAGAAAAAATAATAATTCCACTCTGTCCCGGGGGGGGGGGGGGAGAGATGTTAAAGTCCAAGGTATCTCGCGTCGTATGTACCGCAACCCTTCCCCTCCCCCAATGACACCAATGCACCCCCCCCCCACATACACAAAACAAACAAAAAAAACTCAACATTAATTTATTTAACTTGACTGACAAACCCTAACCCTAACCTTAACCCAAACCCAAACAGTATTAAAAAAAAAAAAAGTATACAGCAGAGCGCATCGCTGTTTAAAAGTCCTGTAACCATTCTGAGACCCAGTGGCGCAACCAGCAAAAAAGTGCCGTGGGAGGGGTGGGGGGGGGGCTCACATAGTGAAAAAAAAACAGTTTGACAGTCTTTTTTTGTAACTTTATAACGTAAGACCAAAGGTAAAACAGCCTGACTGTGGACTGGGGATCGTCTTCTGTTAATAAAATAACAACACAAATCACGTCAAAGAGAGAGAGAGAGAGAGAGAGAGAGAGAGAGAGAGAGAGAGAGAGAGAGAGAGAATCAGAATTAGCCCCCACCACAAAAAATACTTAAATATGCAACGGAGTTTTTTTTTTTGTTTTAAATCCCCGAAAGGAAAAGGATCCACGAACTCGGGATCACGTGACGGACATGTTCAATCTCCGTAAAAAAAAAAACGACCAAAATGGTCTCTCGTAAAAAAATAATTATGGCTTTAAAAAAAAACAAAACTTCACGATATCGAACGTCGTTCTATCCCTGACCGCACCCCCTCCCCCATGTCCCCCCCCCACCCCACCCCGCTTTGACGCCACAATTACAGGCGTACGTTGCGTGAATTGATAATCCTTTTTTTTTCTTCTTTTTACATTTATTGACCGCCTAGCGACCCAGTCGCGTCTGGTGGCGAGTCAAGTTTGTGGTGAGACCACCAGATATCGACATCATCGGAATGTTGGGAATCCATACGGGTGCACATGTTTTCATGACGTCAACAAAAACATTTTTTGAAGTGATCAAACGTGCACTATTTGAAATAAAAAAAAACAACAACAACATAACAACGAGATGTAGCCCAGGCATGTAGAATACAATAGATAGATTAGATAGATAGATAGATAGATAGATAGATAGATAGATAGAGATAGATAGGTAGGTAGGTAGGTAGATAGATAGATAGATAGATAGATAGATAGATAGATAGATAGATAGATAGATAGATAGATAGATAGATAGATAGATAGATAGATAGATAGATAGATAGATAGATAGATAGATAGATAGATAGATAGATAGATAGATAGATAGATAGATAGATAGATAGATAGATAGATAGATAGATAGATAGATGATAGATAGATAGATAGATAGATGATAGATAGATAGATGATAGATAGATAGATAGATAGATAGATAGATAGATAGATAGATAGATAGATAGATGATAGATAGATAGATAGATAGATAGATAGATAGATAGATAGATAGATAGATAGATAGATAGATAGATAGATAGATAGATAGATAGATAGATAGATAGATAGATAGAATAGATAGATAGATAGATAGATAGATAGATAGATAGATAGATAGATAGATAGATAGATAGATAGATAGATAGATAGATAGATAGATAGATAGATAGATAGATAGATAGATAGATAGATAGATAGATAGATAGATAGATAGATAGATAGATAGATAGATAGATAGATAGATAGATAGATAGATAGATAGATAGATAGATAGATAGATAGATAGATAGATAGATAGATAGATAGATAGATAGATAGATAGATAGGTAGGTAGTAGGTAGGTAGGTAGGTAGGTAGGTAGGTAGGTAGGTAGGTAGGTAGGTAGATAGATAGATAGGACCAGCCTTGCTGACAGGCTATATATCTATCTATGTAGAATAAGACCAACTCGTCTGTCGTTTTCACACGATGACGTCATCGCGAGACCGCATTCCGTTTCAGGCCAATCAGTGTTTTTACTAATTATCATCAGATTATTTTTCCCTTTTATTACAAATTGCTAAGTTTATTACACTTTGGCTACAAAATGTGTGGTCATTCTGAGATCGTTGAGACCGAATGTACGTCAAAATGACAATAGCATGTGTTCCAATTAATATTTTTTTTAATGGAAAAAAGGGGGAAGGGGAGATAAAAACAGACTTTTGTTCCTGATCCTCGATGTTTAAATTTTTGTGCACCTTGACCTACATACGTCGTAAGTAGGTCTACATATTGACCGCCATGCAATCTGACTGACTGATTGATTGATTGACTGGTGTGATGATATAAGGGTACTTCCTATAAGACGGAAAAAAGGCGCAGGTATCGGGTAATGAATGATAAACTTGTAAGTCAGAATAATAAAAAAAATTTTCAAAATAAATATCTCAAAAAACTGAAATGTTTAAAACAATGCACATTCATTGTATTACATAAAGGCCCTAGAAATTGTATGTGAATTTGTTGTTTGTTTGTTTTTTTTTCGTGAAATATTTCCATAATAATAGAGTATACTTTTTGGTCTAGTTTAATTGACAGAATATAAATTATAAGGATTGCGCATCACAATTTTTAAAAAAGACCTCGAGATATGAGTAAAACAAAACAAAAAAAAAATGTCGATTTAAATAAATTGATGATGCGCGTTCGATGTACCGGTAATTTATATGCCCAGAGCAGAGAAAGGAAGATAATCACTCAATTATTTTCTTCCACTGAAAACCCGAAGAGTTACGCCCCGTGATTCAAGACGCCGCGAGCTGTTAAGCCTCGCATGATTTTAAACCTACGCAATCATCAGCTTAAAAAAAATATAATACTGATGTGGTATGTTATCCTGCGCTTGAATGACATTACAGGTGTGGCATTCATGAAGATGAAAATACGCCAGAAGGGGAAAAAAATAACTGACCTTTATCAGGACAAATGAGTCCGGTATGAACCGATCGATGGGTTGTCCGCTGTGGGGAGGGAGAGTGGGCACTGAAAGAAACCGGAGCCATGTGTACTGTGACCGATGGATAGGTGTAAATCTCCAAGCGGTGAATCTGTGAACGTCCTGTCGCGAATTTACAACTACGGGCGTAAAAAAAAAAATAGTGACATCCTGTGTGAGTTTTGATAGAATAAATCTACAGTTTGGTATGAATAACATAGTTCGTTGTAACTAAAACATTTTGCAGAATATCCTTTAAGTGTATCGATGGAGTGCCTGGTCTAATCCGAAGGTCTGCTTGCAAAGGGCCCCCATGTTCGTTAAGCCTGGTCTAATCCTATAGGCCCCCATGTTATGTCTGGTCTAATCCTATAGGCCCCCATGTTATGTCTGGTCTAATCCTATAGGCCCCCATGTTATGTCTGGTCTAATCCTATAGGCCCCCATGTTATGTCTGGTCTAATCCTATAGGCCCCCATGTTATGTCTGGTCTAATCCTACAGGCCCCCATGTTATGTCTGGTCTAATCCTACAGGCCCCCATGTTATGTCTGGTCTAATCCTACAGGCCCCCATGTTATGTCTGGTCTAATCCTACAGGCCCCCATGTTATGTCTGGTCTAATCCTACAGGCCCCCATGTTATGTCTGGTCTAATCCTACAGGCCCCCATGTTATGCGTGCCTGATCTGATCACATAGTCTCTTTGCAAAGGGCCACCATGTTCGTTAAGCCTGGTTTAATCACATGGCCTACTTGCAGATGGCCCCCATGTTCGTTACGCCCGGTCTAATCTAGTAGTATAATGGCAAAGGACCTCCATGTTCGACACGCCTCGGTGGTGCGCTTACAAGGTTCAAGGGTAGGTAAGTAAGTATAAGTAAACAGAAGCACACACACAAAAATACAGGTAAGGAAAAGACTTATCTGATTGTTAATGTCTGACATTAAATGTTAATAACCTTCAACTACAACCCAAAGGCAGTAGTATAATCTATCGCTCCCTCCCTCTCTCTCCCTCCCTCGCTCCCTCTCTCTCTCTCTCTCTCTTCTCTCTCTCTCTCTCTCTCTCTCGCAATAGTTTGACACTGACACACACTGTAATGCTTCCTGTCCATATGTACACATCTAACACATGTGTAATACAAGTGATATGTGTACCCGATGTGTAATACTGTCCCGCCGACAAAGAGCGTCTACTAAAATAAGTATTGGAGGTAAGCCCTTACTTCGACAAACTGATAAGGTAACAGTGAAAGATGTCGTCTTATTAATATATTGTCTTTGTAAAGATCTTTTTTTTTTAGTTGCTGCTCCTAAATGGAATCTGAAACTGCTTGTTCCTAAATGGATCCTCAAATTCCTACGTAATGATTATGTTGTGTCACTTCAATAGCCACATTTCATATCCATCCCACAATTCTGTTGGACACACGATTTCTTCATTTAAACAAAAAAAATCTACAGACATCTACATGTTTATGTTGTCTTGACAACTTTGGTCTGCGAGCGATCGGCGAGATCTATTCGGTGTAACCAAAGCAGATATAAAAAAAACACCAAAGCTGTCAAGGCAGAGGCTGTTGAGACATCGATCGTTTAATAAAAAAAGGGAAGGGGGGGGGGCGCTATCGTCGGCGATGAGTCATGTTTTAGTGGCAGAAGAGAAACGGAAGAGTTATTCACTAAATCAAACACACACCAAGCAGACGAGAAGTTAATTTTGACTGGTCGGGCAAATGTGCTCGATGGTTAGGTATGCGGTAAAAGGGGGGGGGGGGTGGAAAGGGATTATTATTATTATTTTTAAAAAATTAACAAAGGTGTTAAAATATAATTACAAAATAAAAACCTTAATTATTAATATTATCGTTGGACATGGATGAAGGAGACACTTGCAAGAAATATTGATGTCTTCGGGCAACGGGGGTATATAGTTTGGATTGTTCTTGGGACGGACGTTACACCCCCACCCCCCCCCCACCCCGAACACAACATACAATTAATTAGGAAGGAGAGTTGCGACGACAAACTTGAACTGACACATTTGAGAAGATGGGATGGACCCCCGGGGAGGGGGGGGGGTCGTGTGTCACGTGATCAATAACGCGTGGTTACACACGAACACACCGCGTGCGAGAGGGTCACGGGATGGATCAACGAAATCAGGATACATGATGTCACCCTGCTCGGCAATGCAACCACACGCGTTTATGAAATAAACGAGCGGAAGTCTGTACGAATAGGCCGGGCTGACAATTGGTGAAGACAAGAGACAATCACACTGTAACCAGACAGAAAGATACTGACTCGCGCACGGTCCATCAGACGGACAAACTGACAGACAGACAGATAGACGGAGGATGGACCACCACCACAGCCAGGCTTGCGGAGCCGCCAAATTTTTTTCGGCTCCGGCTCCCACAAATTTGACGGCTCCGGCTCCGGCTCCCTATTAAGATAGTATCAAACGAGACAAAATTTTTTGTAATTGCGCCACGCAAACATGCCGCTGATAAAAAGTTATGCAAATTTTGTCGCGTTCACCCCCATAGCAGGCCCGAAGCGTGCGGGGGGGCCGGGGCCCCCCAGTGTTTTGTCTGGCCCCCTCTGCTTATTTGTTCTACTTAGTAAAATGTATTACCTGCCCCCCTGCTATTGCCTGGCCCCTGCTGTAGAATGCCTGGCCCCTGCTGTAGAATGCCTGGCCCCTGCTGTAGAATGCCTGGCCCCTGCTGTAGAATTTTCACGATACGGGGCTGCCCCATAGTCAGGAACTTGAAAAATATACGCATGTTGGTTTTACTAAAAACAAACCATTTCAGTGCATCCAGAATCATTTCATTATTTTCGACCGAGGTTTCACTAGTCGCCAATTTCATAAGTAATAAAAAGTTATTTCAATGATCAAATTAGCAAATAGTAAAATGATACATTATTTAAAATATTTTTAAAAACTTCAGTATTTATATTTATTATTCATAAATTCGAAGTGACTATTCGGACCCGGGTACCAATAAACTCCGATTTTTATTCGGACCCCCGTCCCAATAAAGTCTGATACTTATTCGGACCCGTGGCAAATATGCACTTAGCTTAGCTATACATACACTTTATTATATTTGAATTGTATGATTTAATCGTTACTCAGTGTCTAGGGTTCCACTAAGCGGACTCTGTATTATTATTTTTTCGGGTTCCGTCTAATAAAGTTTAAATATAGCTAAGCTTAGTGCATATTTGCCACGGGTCCGAGTAACAATCGGATTTTATTGGGGCCCGGGTCCGTATAGCCACAGCCTTATAAATTTATATACTCTATTTCAGAGTTTCTGTTTATAATAAAATTGTTACATACAGAAAGCGACCATTTTGTTTTTAGTCTATTACAAATTCGCGGCAGCCCCGTATCTAGACCCCTCAGCCGGCGCTGCGCTCCGGCTACGCCGCCGAATTTTCGTCCGCCGTAAATCCGACGAAAAATATGCGGCGCGCCTCATTAGCCGCCGTATTTCGTTCGCCGTTATATTAACTGTCGCATTACTTAATCTTATTGCACATGACCTTGCTGGCCATATCAGCTCTATCTTGAAAAGCTTTTCTGTTTATCACAAAATACTAGCTGCCATGATGGTGCTGCAATTATGATAAAGACTTCAAAGATTTTGAAGGTTGACTTTTATCAGCACTTTATAGCACACGTATTGCACCTTAATACTACCGACAGAATCAATAAAAATGAATTTCAAGACCGCAATTATAGAAGACGATGCAGCATTCACAGAGGATAAAGAAAGGATAAAGACCCTGAAAGAAGACACGTCTTCAGTGTGTATATTGCTTCTTGTAGATGATCAGCTCAGTGCATCAATAATGGATGCCTCTGAGAGCAGCACTAACGCCATCAATGATAGTCATAGACACAATGATAAGTCAGTGAAGGCATCATGTCCAACGAGTTGGAATTCAACATAATTAAGTCTATACTTGACTTGAAAAGATGATGATGATACAACTGTTTATTTCTGTTGTTTTAAATAATAAAATTGTTCCCAAGTATTGTACAATTGTTTTATTGCTGAAGTTTTATCAATTCAATATTGTCTAGGCATCAGCCGAATTTTAGCCAAATATTTCGTAATCTGCCAAAAATCAGCCGAAAATCAGCCGCAAATGTCAATTTACTCAATTTATGGTCAAATTCGGCTACGCCGGCTATCAGCCGAAAAATTATGTCAGCCAGCCGAAACTTAAAAAAAAATTCGGCTGGCAGGTCTACCCGTAGCGTTAAAATTCTACAGCAGGGGTTAGGCATTCTACAACAGGGGCCAGGCAATAGCGGGGGGGGGGCAGGCAATACATTTTACTAAGTAGAGCAAATAAGCAGAGGGGGCCAGACAAAACGCAGGGCGGGGGCTAAGCCCCCCCTGACCCCCACACACGCTACGGGCCTGATTCGCGGTCAAATAATAATACGAAATGACGCGTTCTATTTGTCGTCTTAGTAAAAATTTATTTTAAATGATTGATACAATCATTCTATGAAATAAAACTTTTAAATTTATATATAACAAAATAACACGCCATTAAAAAAAATTTCGGAGGGTAAAAAAAGATTTAAAACGAACACAAAACAATTCCCCGTTAAAGATTTCTTGTGGTGATGTGCGTGCACGCTATCATTTTAACGCTGTTACTGTTGTGGCTTTCGTGAAAATAACAACATTTCAAATTGTAGGAGGCAAACAATCAAACAAATTTGGAATTTCGAAGCTAAAAAAAAATTCTGCTGTAAAAAAAAAAAGCATTTGGGAGCCGTGGAGCCGCCAAATTTTTTCGGCTCCGGCTCCACCAAAAAGTAGCGGCTCCCGGCTCCTCGGCTCCGGCTCCGCAAGTCTGACCACAGCACTCAATTATTTCATGTCGTTACCTATACTTTTCGTGGAATTAGTACATTTGCCGATATTATCCACAGACATGTTGCTGCTATCTACTGGTCTCTTATCACACGTGTGTATTTCAGTTGCCCCCCCCCACCTCCTCCAAATCTCTCTCATACCGTGGTTCAGGGTAGTTTATATATATATATATATATATATATATATATATATATAATACACACATACACACGCTATATATATTCCTCCCAAACAGCCAAAAAAAAACATGCAGGATAAGGAACCAACTTGTTTTCAAAGGCCATAGATTGCAGGTGTAATTCGGGAGGGGGGGGGGACACTTCAAACCCACAACAAGTGCTTCCACTTTGGTGATTTCCACATATTTCGGGGCTGTTTTTTTGTCGCTGTTGTTGTTGTTGTTGTTGTTTGTTTTTTTTAATCTGTCTACTTTCGAGCGCGACTCCCCCCCCCCTCTCTTCGGTACAAGAGTATCAAAGACGATGTCATAAGCATAACGTCTATCCGTACACTGTACACACGATCGCCTCGTGGTTTGACGAAGGGATTCAGCGGGTATCTATATATCTATGGTTGCCGTTAATACACTCCTTTCAAAAGATAAAATAAAATTAAAAAAAAAAAAAAAATAATAAAATAGCCCGACTATATTTCCTTTTTGTTGACACGGTCTCCCTGATAACAGCGGCTGATGATTGGTTGGCTATTTATGGCTACAATACAACTGCATGCGTGATGTAAATAGCTCCCGGCCATCACACAATGTGAAGATAAATGCAAGCATGTGAAATATATGCGTCTTAGAAATGGAAGACTCACTGCATTTATACATATGCAACATCTAATAAATGAGCGCTAATAAACGGCACGGGATTTAACTTGTATCCCAGCGTTAATTCAGCACCCTCCCACGTCATCAGGACTAGTATCAACCAGAGATAATATATTACACAGATAGTGCATCGCTATTTAAATAGACTTTGGCTTTTGTGTTAAAAACTCTCGCGCCATTGTTGTTACTCGCTTTCGTTTCCAATGACGCTTTCCATTCATAAAACATGACAGACCTATTTACACCTTTTTGGTGTTGTTTTTTCAAGACATAAAATATGAATTAAATAGCTTTCAATTTACTTTATAAATATAAAAAAGCGATAATATATTATTTAATTAATGAGTTCATGACAGTGGCGTAGTGAGGAGGAGGGGGGGCAAGGGGGTCATCATGCCCCGGGCTCTACTCAGCAGAAAAAAAAGGGGGGGGAGGGCAAATGGTATATCTCACAAATAGCATTATATGGTTTTCGAATGGGAGGGGGCGCTAAAAAGGTATTTTGCCCCGGGCGCAAGGTTAAGCGCGCTACGCCACAGGTTTATGGGTTTGTTTTATCAACAGTATAATCCGACGTGTGTGACACGTTCCAATGTTATCAGATCTGAAAAGGACAAGTCAATGCACACACACACACTCCACCCCCATTTCCTTCTCAAAGATCTGTAGCAACAGCAATATCGTCATTTAGCCCCTTCTTACATATGTCATGTCAGCTGTCAAATCCATTCTTTCCGCAAATATATCAAAACATCAGACACTTGAAGTAGCAGACGTGCACCGGGTGGATCAAGTGTGTATAATATCTTTTTCTCCCTGGAGAGTTGGACAAAATGGAACATTTTGGAGTGTCCATGGTACAATTCATTGTCATTTGTTGGTTACATTTTTTTTTTAAATCCGTAAGAGAGGAAAAAAAAATGGTTGTACATGCATGCTCTACACATCACCGGTCAGTCTACGTCGGTTTTGATTTTACTTAATAATGCCCCGACCGACCCTCTTCGACAAATGCTGCACTGTTGCAGAGGCGTAGTGAGGGGTGGGCAAGGGGGACATCATGCCCCGTGCCCTACTTACAAAAGGGGCGCCAAATGGTATATTTTTCATATAATATTATATGGTTTTCGAATGGGGGGCGCTAAAAAAGGTATAAAAAAGGTACTGTGCCCCGGGCGCGAGTTCAGCTAGCCACGGCACTGCACCGTTGACCACACCCCCCAAGCCCCGCACTCTCTCCGCCACTCCCTAGTTGACCCATAGGGCTGCCGCCAGCTAATCGTGGGCCCCTGACAACGAACGGGGCCCCTCTGATCGCACACGCCAGTAGCAAAGTCATCATGTAACCCGACGGAACACCTGAGGGTACAGGATACCTGACAACTGTTCGCAGTATCCGTGCAACGGCCCTGGTGGCTATGTAAAGAGAAAGACCATCAATTTATTGCCCTGGTGGCTATGTAAAGAGAAGGACCATCATTTTATTGTCCTGGTGGCTATGTAAAGAGAAGGACCATCATTTTATTGCCCTGGTGGCTATGTAAAGAGAAAGACCATCATTTTATTGCCCTGGTGGCTATGTAAAGAGAAAGGCCATCATTTTATTGCCCTGGTGGCTATGTAAAGAGAAAGACCATCATTTTATTACCCTGGTGGCGATGTAAAGAGAAAGACCATCATTTTATTGCCCTGGTGGCTATGTAAAGAGAAAGATCATCATTTTATTGCCCTGGTGGCGATGTAAAGAGAAAGACCATCATTTTATTGCCCTGGTGGCTATGTAAAGAGAAAGATCATCATTTTATTGCCCTGGAGGCGATGTAAAGAGAAAGACCATCATTTTATTGCTCTGGTGTCAGATATTCAACAAAAAAAAATTATTTATTATCTGGTAAGTGTCGTTGAAAAAAATGTTTTAAAGTAAAAGCAATATTTAAAAATACCGATTTATAAAAAAAAAAACTAGTGGGAAAAACCTGCTGAAGCTGGCTGAACGAAAATCGACAGAAGGGATAACAAAGAAATATACGAAATACTGCAATAGAAAAGAACATGTGGCCATTTATTGCCATGAACAGAATGCGATATGAACCGCATACACCGCACGATATGAAAACTACCTGAGGGAGACACACGGGTTAGGCGATTATGTATTTAAAGGATAAAGCTTTTATAAAAATGCACAGAAAAATAAACAAAAAAAAATCATTATATACTACAAATATTAATACAATTAATCATTACAAAAAAACATAAGCTTGGGTGCCCATCTAGGTATATAGATTATTTATTTATTTATTTATTGCTATTTATTTATTTATTGCTATTTATTTATTTATTGCTATTTATCAAATAAATAAGGGCATATTCAGTTTTTCAATAAAGATGAGAATTCCATAGACATTAAATAAGACGGTGAATAAAAAAAACCCATGGGTTCCATCTTCGGATAATTATTTTATTAGAAAAACGCAGTGGCTACGGTACCATCAAGCGGGACTCCGTAATTTTTTTTTGCGGGTACCAGCAATAGATATTGCTCCACACCCTAACCCTAATATAATTGCTGGTACCCGAACAAAAAAAAATACGGGTACCAGCCATATTCCTAACCCTAATATAATGGTGCTTGATGGTACCGTAGCCACTGCGTTAGAAAAAACCCAGGGGAAATCGTTACGGGCGAGGGCTGAAAAAAATGCGTAGTTATTTATCGATCGGAGTCCGGGTATTTTACAAAAAAAAATCTTTAAGTTCTTTATACCGGTTCGATTGGTCAAAAATGCAGTGCAGTGTAGAGATGATAAACACAGTAAACAGGCAACATCAACGTGCACATCAATGGAGGACAGGATCCGGAAAAATCGGGTTCCCCATAATTTAAAAGCCTAATACGATGCTATAATTTGATTTTTGTCAATTAACGAAGATTTACAGTTCAATGGAAGAGGAGGGGGGGGGGCATTAGCCATTGTACAAGTTAACTGCATGGCCCCTGACAACCGGAACGTACCCCCCCCCCATAATTTCCCCAATTGTTAGGTTATAGTATTTATCAATGAAGGCGCAGGAGGGGAGGGGGATGATGCTGCTGGCGAGTATTCCACACAACTCTATTTGAGGCTAGCCTGCTGTGTGGACTAACCTACTGAAAGTCGAACGCTCCAAATCACGGTGAATGTTTAGGGATTGAAATATATCAGGTCTCGAAAGTGGCACCACCTAGCGTCCAATACGTCAATTGTCAACCTTTTGTAGAGAATAAAAGTTTCACCACCACAAAATATGCCCATCCTATTATCACTTTATTTATAAAGATTCACCCATTAACTTCTGCCAAATACCAAGGACAATTATTACAGAACTCTGGTGATATAGTCTCAGAAGTAGAAACAAACTAATTCAATTTTTTTCCTTAATGAAATCATCAATATATCACACGTAGGGCAGAAATCAGCATGATAAATCAGTATTATAATGTTATGACTTATTGTCAGATGAGTGCAGTGAAGCACAAAAATAAACACACCTACAAAACAGACAGCACTGCGATTGTACCTAAAGGTGCTAATCTATGTTAAATATCTTCATGTCAGAATTTTTTTTTTTAAAGAAAGGGGAGGGGGAGCAGTTAACAGAGATCTTATAAGATTTCCTGCATTAATATTTAAAATTATTCAAACAATATGAAACAGTCTGATTGCTAGGAGACTGTAGAAAATTTCTTTATGTGACAGGTACATGTCTATTGTGCAATCAAGTAAACAAGTGAGTAAGAAACAACCAACCTGAAAACTTTCAATGGGAATAATACTTTTAATGGAAATAATACTTTTAATGGGAATAATGCTTTTAATGGGAATAATACTTTTAATGGGAATAATAATAAAGTAAAAGAACAAGCCATTGCAGAACTGATAACCAGAAGGACTTTTGACTGAAAACCCAGTAATTTTCTTTTTATTCTTTGGTTTCCAATGGTTCATGTAGCTCTAAATTGATTCCCTTACCTTATAATGCAGATGGTAATTACTGCAAAGCGACTGACTGTTGACCTAAGATTTACAGATTCGATCTTAGTTGAGAATCAAGGGAAATGTTCAGGTCATGGTTAAAGTTCCCCCCATGTCTCCTGTGGTAATATCCAAAGTCATTGCACTATAGGCTAATGTTGGGATGAAATAAGGGCACTGCAAAAGCCATCCAATACAGATTTATAGGATCTAAGAGATAAAACGTCTCCTCCGTACAGCAGTTCACAGACCCGATTAAATGCTGATAGTAGTTTAGGGAAAATGATAATTGATGGCAATTGTACCATTACGCTGTGAACTCTAATGCTGCTGCCTTAACGGATTAATAACTCTTAACAAAGAGATTAATACTGTGATGCTTACATTATATTTAACAGATATATCTAATCCTTCACATATATACAGTAGGTAAGATTAAAATTGAAACTATATTGAAAAAGATTTTTTTTTCCTTCCAAGGAAAAAAGTAGAGGCTAGAATTAGGAATAAATTATTCAACCTTTTCATTTATTGCATAATTAATACATCTAGTATCATACATACAACTAATAAGAGTTCAGTTTTTCTAGCAGGATTTTTGTAAGCTTTTAATTTTAAATAAAATTATAATCTATAATACTGTCATTCAATTTTATATGCAGAGCAATAGCTAGCTCTTGTGGTGCCCTCCTCCAAATCTATTTTTGGCGCCCCTGCCTAGATCAGCTTTCTGAATTACATACCATATTATTGGATGCATGATTATTATTTCACATGTAAAATATAACTACTCATATTTAGAATATGATGATAATAATATGTTGCTGTAGTCCAGATGTTAGACCTGTACATATATATTATATAGCCCTACATTGAGATTGATTGATGTATTAAAAAAACAAACATTTATTTTTATTATAATAATTATGTCGTATATTTAATTTACTTTTAGTAATACATTTGTAAAAGACATTATTATATTATTTAATAAATGTCATCATTAGATTGTATCTATATGAACAATTATCTAAAATAGTATATGTAAACTCAGACTAACAAAATTCATGATCAATCATTAACGGTGACACGCTTATAATAATTATAAATTGTTAAAATTCCATGAAGTAGCTATACCAATTTTAGCTAATTACAGGCGGCCCTCGACGTCCCCACATAATTGGTTCCTGAAAGTGTGTGCGAATGTTGAATGTTAAAAAAAAATATATTTTTAAAAAATGTTTGAAATAGCTAATTGTGCGAAAGTAGAATGTGCGAAAGTTGAGGGCCGCCTTGTATTAGGACATTTTATGTTTACTTACCCCTTCCGATCTGCTTTCCATGATGATAAATTTGCAATCACCAATGAATATACCCTCAATATATGAGATTAAAATTCCTCACATGATTCATGGAATATCTATCTGATTATACTATTACTATTTTCAACATACTATTGATAATGGTGTTACTAAAATTTCAAATTTAACACATATATATTTTTTTCCATATATATTATATTGAAATCCTGAATTATAGCTATACTAAACTGAATAAATTATAGGAAACAATGGATACTTCTCATTCCGCATTCGTTAGCACAACACTGTCTACACCACAATAATCTAGCACTCCCTTGGCTCTAGCCTAGTCTACTACTAGAGTACTTGCCTAGAGTCTAGACATAGCTGACTGGCGATACGAAATGGTTTAGTGATAAGATTTATCAGCTTCGCTTGTTATGATCCAAATTTATTAACTGCAAATGTCAACTGTATGCATGTGTATTAGTGAATAAACTGCTGTCTAAGAACAGTCGACGATCACCAGAAACATTCTACTAATATTAGTAATATTCATATTAATTATTGAAGGTATTGATTTAATTTCTCATTTAATTAAAACAGCCAAAGAAATAACTGTTCCATTTAAAAGATACTCCCCTTTGCGTAATACCGTATAACACAAGTGTAGCCCACCGGCTTGTTAATAGAGCTTAAAGAATCATTTCAATAGAATGGTTATTTTTGTGTCTGTACGGAAACAAACACGGAACACACATCACACACAAGTAGGGCAGGGAGGGTAGAATTCGCCCCGGAAGCATTCAATGGTTTTATTTAGAACATTAACTTTAGCAGTTGCGTTTGCGAGTGTCTATGTGCACGCTTGCCAGTGTCAAAGCCCTTATTGGCACATATATCTATGGTTAGAACCATAGATTATAGTGGTTAGAACCACAGATTAAATATTATACAGATAGCGCATCGCTTTATAAATAGCCCTCGGTTTTGTATTAAAAACTCTCGCTCCATTGTTGTTATTCGCTTGTTTCCAATGACGCTTTCCATTCATAAAACACACAGACCCCTATTTACACCTTATTGGTGTTGTTTTTTTCCAGACATGAAATATGAATGAAAAAGCTTCCAATTTACTTTATAAATATAAAAAAGCGATAATGTATTATTTAATTCATGAGTTCATGGGTTTTTAGGAGCTTAGCCAACTTTTACAATGATGATTTTCCATTCAATAGTAAACTATTTTATTTAATTAAATAGTAAACATAGACCCGGACCGGCAAGTAGGCACACACAGTTGGAGTTGAAAATAGTGAAAAATATATTTGAGTGCGTTAGCAGTATACAAAAAAAAACGTCTATGTACCCCACTATTAAACTTTGAATCTAACATCCAACTTTACATAATTTGCGCACACTACATGTACTCCATATCATTTAAAAATCTTAACCTGCTATTTCATCCGGCATCCTTACCATCGGGACTTGTTATCAATATTTACCCATAATAAAGTACATCATTACTAACGGTTTTAGTAAAAAAAAAAAATTAAAATGTGTAATTCTTGTTTTGGAGAAGCTTATAATCCGTTTCAAAAATTGAAAAACAGAGAGTAGAATTTACTGATGTGTAAAAATTTGACCTTACGTAGTTGAAAATAAACACAAAGCCTATAGTCCCATTCGCCAAATACTAAACAGAGGTAGAATCATTTGTCACATATTCCCATAAGCTCCCACTTATTCCCATCAGCTCCTACAAATTCCTAAAAGCTCCCACATATTCCCATAAGCTCCTACATATTCCCATAAGCTCCCACATATTCCCATAACTCCTAATATTCCCATAAGCTCCTACATATTCCCATAAGCTCCTACATATTCCAATAAGCTCATACATATTCCCATAAGCTCCCACATATTCCCATAAGCTCCTACATAGAATTCCCATAAGCTCCTAAAACTCCCATTAGCTCCACATATTCCCATAACCTCCTGCATATTCCCATAAGCTCCTACTTATTCCCATAAGCTTTTTATATTCCCATAAGCTCCTACATATTCCCATAAGCTCCTACATATTCCCATAAGCTCCTACATATTCCCATAAGCTCCTAAATATTCCCATAAGCTCCTACATATTCCCATAAGCTCCTGCATATTCCCATAAGCTCCCACTTATTCCCATAAGCTCCCACATATTCCCATAAGCTCCTACATATTCCCATAAGCTCCTACATATTCCCATAAGCTCCTACATATTCCCATAAGCTCCTACATATTCCCATAAGCTCCTACATATTCCCATAAGCTCCCACATATTCCCATAAGCTCCCACATATTCCCATAAGCTCCTAGATATTCCCATAAGCTCCTAAATATTCCCATAAGCTCCTACATATTTCCATAAGCTCCCACATATTCACATAAGCTCCCAATATTCCCATAAGCTCCCACATATTCCCATAAGTTCCCATATATTCCCATTCTCTCTCTCTCTCTCTCTCTCTCTCTCTCTCTCTCTCTCTCTCTCTCTTTCCTTATCTCTCTTTTTCGATAATTGACAGAGTTGAATCTACTTATGCATGGCAGTTGATCATTCTATAGCAGAAAATTGAAACGAAGCTTATAGTCCGTTTCAAAAATTGAAAAACAGGAGTAGAATTTACTGATGCGTAAAAATTTGACCTTACGTGGTTGAAAATAAACACAAAGCCTATAGTCCCATTCGCCAAATACTAAACAGGAGTAGAATCAATTGGCACATATTCCCATAAGCTCCTAAAAATTCCCATAAGCTCCTACATATTCCCATAAGCTCCTACATATTCCCATAAGCTCCCAAATATTCCTATAAGCTCCTACATATTCCCATAAGCTCCTACATATTCCCATAAGCTCCTACATATTCCCATAAGCTCCTACATATTCCCATAAGCTCCTACATATTCCCATAAGCTCCTACATATTCCCATAAGCTCCTACATATTCCCATAAGCTCCCACATATTCCCATTTCTCTCTCTCTTTCCCTTAGCTCCTACATATTCCCATAAGCTCCCACATATTCCCATAAGCTCCTACATATTCCCATAAGCTCCCAAATATTCCCATTCTCTCTCTTCTCCTTATTTCTGCCTCTCTCTCTCCTTCTCTCTCTCTCTCTCTCTCTCTTTCTATCTCTGTATATATGTACATATATATTTATATTTATATCTCAAATATTCCCATAAGCTCCCGCATATTCCCATAAGTTTCAACATGGTTGCTGATCATTGTATAGCAGAATATTGAAACAAGTTTATAGTACGTTTCAAAAATTGAAAAAAGGAGTAGAATTTACTAATACGTAAACATTTGACCTTACGTGGTTTAAAATAAACACAAAGACTATAGTCCCATTCGCCAAATACTAAACATGAGTAGAATCAATTGGCACATATTCCCATAAGCTCCTACATATTCCCATAAGCTCCTACATATTCCCATAAGCTCCTAATATTCCCATAAGCTCCTACATATTCCCATAAGCTCCTAAATATTCCCATAAGCTCCTACATATTCCCATAAGCTCCTACATATTCCCATAAGCTCCCATAATATCCCATATGCTCCCGCATATTCCCATAAGTTCCCATATATTCCCATTCTCTCTCTCTCTCTCTCTCTCTCTCTCTCTATTTCCTTATCTCTCTTTTTCGATAATTGACATAGAGTTGAATCTACTTATGCATGGCAGTTGATCATTGTATAGCAGAAAATTGAAACGAAGCTTATAGTCCGTTTCAAAAATTGAAAAATAGGAGTAGAATTTACTGATGCGTAAATATTTGACCTTACGTGGTTGAAAATAAACACAAAGCCTATAGTCCCATTCGCCAAATATTAAACAGGAGTAGAATCAATTGGCACATATTCCCATAAGCTCCCACATATTCCCATAAGCTCCTAATATTCCCATAAGCTCCTACATATTCCCATAAGCTCCTAAATATTCCCATAAGCTCCCAAATATTCCCATAAGCTCCTACATATTCCCATAAGCTCCCACATATTCCCATAAGCTCCCACATATTCCCATAAGCTCCTACATATTCCCATAAGCTCCTAATATTCCCATAAGCTCCTACATATTCCCATAAGCTCCTACATATTCCCATAAGCTCCTACATATTCCCATAAGCTCCTTCATATTCCCATAAGCTCCTTCATATTCCCATAAGCTCCCACATATTCCCATAAGCTCCCGCATATTCCCATAAGTTCTCATATATTCCCATTCTCTCTCTCTCTCTCTCTTTCCTTATCTCTCTTTTTCGATAATTGACATAGAGTTGAATCTACTTATGCATGGCAGTTGATCATTGTATAGCAGAAAATTGAAACAAAGCTTATAGTCCGTTTCAAAAATTGAAAAATAGGAGTAGAATTTACTGATGCGTAAAAATTTGACCTTACGTGGTTGAAAATAAACACAAAGCCTATAGTCCCATTCGCCAAATACTAAACAGGAGTAGAATCAATTGGCACATATTCCCATAAGCTCCCACATATTCCCATAAGCTCCTACATATTCCCATAAGCTCCTAATATTCCCATAAGCTCCTACATATTCCCATAAGCTCCCAAAATTCCCATAAGCTCCACATATTCCCATAAGCTCCTACATATTCCCATAAGCTCCCACATATTCCCATAAGCTCCTACATATTCCCATAAGCTCCTACATATTCCCATAAGCTCCTTCATATTCCCATAATCTCCCAAAAATTCCTTTAAGCTCCACATATTCCCATAAGCTCCTAATATTCCCATAAGCTTCTACATATTCCCATAAGCTCCTAATATTCCCATAAGCTCCCACATATTCCCATAAGCTCCTACTATTCCCATAAGCTCCTAATATTCCCATAAGCTCCACTTTATTTATAAAGATTCACCCATTAACTTCTGCCAAATACCAAGGACAATTATTACAGAACTCTGGTGATATAGTCTCAGAAGTAGAAACAAACTAATTCAATTTTTTTCCTTAATGAAATCATCAATATATCACACGTAGGGCAGAAATCAGCATGATAAATCAGTATTATAATGTTATGACTTATTGTCAGATGAGTGTAGTGAAGCACAAAAATAAACACACCTACAAAACAGACAGCACTGCGATTGTACCTAAAGGTGCTAATCTATGTTAAATATCTTCATGTCAGAATTTTTTTTTTAAAGAAAGGGGAGGGGGAGCAGTTAACAGAGATCTTATAAGATTTCCTGCATTAATATTTAAAATTATTCAAACAATATGAAACAGTCTGATTGCTAGGAGACTGTAGAAAATTTCTTTATGTGACAGGTACATGTCTATTGTGCAATCAAGTAAACAAGTGAGTAAGAAACAACCAACCTGAAAACTTTCAATGGGAATAATACTTTTAATGGAAATAATACTTTTAATGGGAATAATGCTTTTAATGGGAATAATACTTTTAATGGGAATAATAATAAAGTAAAAGAACAAGCCATTGCAGAACTGATAACCAGAAGGACTTTTGACTGAAAACCCAGTAATTTTCTTTTGGTTCTTTGGTTTCCAATGGTTCATGTAGCTCTAAATTGATTCCCTTACCTTATAATGCAGATGGTAATTACTGCAAAGCGACTGACTGTTGACCTAAGATTTACAGATTCGATCTTAGTTGAGAATCAAGGGAAATGTTCTGGTCATGGTTAAAGTTCCCCCCATGTCTCCTGTGGTAATATCCAAAGTCATTGCACTATAGGCTAATGTTGGGATGAAATAAGGGCACTGCAAAAGCCATCCAATACAGATTTATAGGATCTAAGAGATAAAACGTCTCCTCCGTACAGCAGTTCACAGACCCGATTAAATGCTGATAGTAGTTTAGGGGAAAATGATAATTGATGGCAATTGTACCATTACGCTGTGAACTCTAATGCTGCTGCCTTAACGGATTAATAACTCTTAACAAAGAGATTAATACTGTGATGCTTACATTATATTTAACAGATATATCTAATCCTTCACATATATACAGTAGGTAAGATTAAAATTGAAACTATATTGAAAAAGATTTTTTTTTCCTTCCAAGGAAAAAAGTAGAGGCTAGAATTAGGAATAAATTATTCAACCTTTTCATTTATTGCATAATTAATACATCTAGTATCATACATACAACTAATAAGAGTTCAGTTTTTCTAGCAGGATTTTTGTAAGCTTTTAATTTTAAATAAAATTATAATCTATAATACTGTCATTCAATTTTATATGCAGAGCAATAGCTAGCTCTTGTGGTGCCCTCCTCCAAATCTATTTTTGGCGCCCCTGCCTAGATCAGCTTTCTGAATTACATACCATATTATTGGATGCATGATTATTATTTCACATGTAAAATATAACTACTCATATTTAGAATATGATGATAATAATATGTTGCTGTAGTCCAGATGTTAGACCTGTACATATATATTATATAGCCCTACATTGAGATTGATTGATGTATTAAAAAAAACAAACATTTATTTTTATTATAATAATTGTCGTATATTTAATTACTTTTTAGTAATACATTTGTAAAAGACATTATTATATTATTATTTAATAAATGTCATCATTAGATTGTATCTATATGAACAATTATCTAAAATAGTATATGTAAACTCAGACTAACAAAATTCATGATCAATCATTAACGGTGACACGCTTATAATAATTATAAATTGTTAAAATTCCATGAAGTAGCTATACCAATTTTAGCTAATTACAGGCGGCCCTCGACGTCCCCACATAATTGGTTCCTGAAAGTGTGTGCGAATGTTGAATGTTAAAAAAAAATATATTTTTAAAAAATGTTTGAAATAGCTAATTGTGCGAAAGTAGAATGTGCGAAAGTTGAGGGCCGCCTTGTATTAGGACATTTTATGTTTACTTACCCCTTCCGATCTGCTTTCCATGATGATAAATTTGCAATCACCAATGAATATACCCTCAATATATGAGATTAAAATTCCTCACATGATTCATGGAATATCTATCTGATTATACTATTACTATTTTCAACATACTATTGATAATGGTGTTACTAAAATTTCAAATTTAACACATATATATTTTTTTCCATATATATTATATTGAAATCCTGAATTATAGCTATACTAAACTGAATAAATTATAGGAAACAATGGATACTTCTCATTCCGCATTCGTTAGCACAACACTGTCTACACCACAATAATCTAGCACTCCCTTGGCCTAGCCTAGTCTACTACTAGAGTACTTGCCTAGAGTCTAGACATAGCTGACTGGCGATACGAAATGGTTTAGTGATAAGATTTATCAGCTTCGCTTGTTATGATCCAAATTTATTAACTGCAAATGTCAACTGTATGCATGTGTATTAGTGAATAAACTGCTGTCTAAGAACAGTCGACGATCACCAGAAACATTCTACTAATATTAGTAATATTCATATTAATTATTGAAGGTATTGATTTAATTTCTCATTTAATTAAAACAGCCAAAAAGAAATAACTGTTCCATTTAAAAGATACTCCCCTTTGCGTAATACCGTATAACACAAGTGTAGCCCACCGGCTTGTTAATAGAGCTTAAAGAATCATTTCAATAGAATGGTTATTTTTGTGTCTGTACGGAAACAAACACGGAACACACACATCACACACAAGTAGGGCAGGGAGGGTAGAATTCGCCCCGGAAGCATTCAATGGTTTTATTTAGAACATTAACTTTAGCAGTTGCGTTTGCGAGTGTCTATGTGCACGCTTGCCAGTGTCAAAGCCCTTATTGGCACATATATCTATGGTTAGAACCATAGATTATAGTGGTTAGAACCACAGATTAAATATTATACAGATAGCGCATCGCTTTATAAATAGCCCTCGGTTTTGTATTAAAAACTCTCGCTCCATTGTTGTTATTCGCTTGTTTCCAATGACGCTTTCCATTCATAAAAACACACAGACCCCTATTTACACCTTATTGGTGTTGTTTTTTTCCAGACATGAAATATGAATGAAAAAGCTTCCAATTTACTTTATAAATATAAAAAAGCGATAATGTATTATTTAATTCATGAGTTCATGGGTTTTTAGGAGCTTAGCCAACTTTTACAATGATGATTTTCCATTCAATAGTAAACTATTTTATTTAATTAAATAGTAAACATAGACCCGGACCGGCAAGTAGGCACACAGTTGGAGTTGAAAATAGTGAAAAATATATTTGAGTGCGTTAGCAGTATACAAAAAAAAAAACGTCTATGTACCCCACTATTAAACTTTGAATCTAACATCCAACTTTACATAATTTGCGCACACTACATGTACTCCATATCATTTAAAAATCTTAACCTGCTATTTCATCCGGCATCCTTACCATCGGGACTTGTTATCAATATTTACCCATAATAAAGTACATCATTACTAACGGTTTTAGTAAAAAAAAAAATTAAAATGTGTAATTCTTGTTTTGGAGAAGCTTATAATCCGTTTCAAAAATTGAAAAACAGAAGTAGAATTTACTGATGTGTAAAAATTTGACCTTACGTAGTTGAAAATAAACACAAAGCCTATAGTCCCATTCGCCAAATACTAAACAGAGGTAGAATCATTTGTCACATATTCCCATAAGCTCCCACTTATTCCCATCAGCTCCTACAAATTCCTAAAAGCACCCACATATTCCCATAAGCTCATACATATTCCCATAAGCTCCTACATATTCCAATAAGCTCCTAATATTCCCATAAGCTCCTACATTTTCCCATAAGCTCCTAAATATTCCCATAGGCTCCTACATATTTCCGTAAGCTCCAACATATTCCCATAAGCTCCCACATATTCCCATAAGCTCCTAAAACTCCCATTAGCTCCCACATATTCCCATAACCTCCTGCATATTCCCATAAGCTCCTACTTATTCCCATAAGCTTTTTATATTCCCATAAGCTCCTACATATTCCCATAAGCTCCTACATATTCCCATAAGCTTCTATATATTTCCATAAGCTCCTACATATTCCCATACGCTCCCAGATATTCACATAAGTTCCAACATATTCCCATAAGTTCTCATATATTCCCATTCTCTTTATCTCTCTCTCTCTCTCTCTCTCTTTCCTTATCTCTCTTTTTTGATAATTGACATAGAGTTGAATCTACTTATGCATGGCAGTTGATCATTGTATAGCAGAAAATTGAAACGAAGTTTATAGTGGGGCGGATGGCCGAGTTGTGTAGATACTCGACTGTCGACCTGAGAGTCCTGGGTTCGATCCCCGGTGAGGCCCATGCAATTTTTCCAGGTAAAATTTGGTGTCGTCCCACAAGTCCGCCCAGCTTTAAATGGGTACCTGACTTTAAGTTGGGGAAGTAAAGGCGGCTGGGCGTTGTGCTAACCACACAATCCCTTCATATGCCGAGGTTATAGAAACAGATGAATTCTACACTTCATCTGCCCCGAAGACCCGTTAGGGCTAAGAAGGGAACTTTTTTTCCCCACATATTCCCATAAGCTCCCAATGTTCCCATAAGCTCTTACATATTCCCATAAGCTCCTAATATTCCCATAAGCTCCTACATATTCCCATAAGCTCCCACATATTCCCATAAGATCCTACATTTTCACATAAGCTCCCACATATTTACATAAGATCCCACATATTCACATAAGCTCCTACATATTCCCATAAGCTCCTAATATTCCCATAAGCTCCTACATATTCCCAAAAGCTCCTAATATTCCCATAAGCTTCTACATATTCCCATAAGATCCCACATATTCCCATAAGCTCCCAAATTTCCCCATAAGCTCCTAATATTCCCATTAGCTTCTCATATTCCAATTAGCTTCTCATATTCCAATAAGCTCCCACATATTCCCATAAGCTCCTACTCCTACCTATCATATACTGCAAGCAGTGCTCGATTTACCGCCGTAGTGCGCGGCACTGAGGACTGTCATCCCCGGCTCTGCTTTAGCTAATGTCATCCCTGCCGGGGATGACATTTATCCCCGGCTCTGCGGAATTTTTTTTTCATCCCCAGCACTGATTTTTTTTTTAAGTTGAGCGAGTACTGGTAAATTTTAAAGTCTAACTTCATAATTTGGTACTGCGTTTCTATCTACCAAATCAACAGAAATAAACGTACAGTAAGAGTTCAAAGTATTTTTTTGTAATGTTTGGTTCTAATTTTATGGTCACTTTTAATTCGTCGCTCGTAAGTCGTAAAGCGCAAGTTATTAATCGAAAAAAAATATTTTTTTATAAATATCCAGACAAAGATTTAAAGTAAATTTTTTATTTTATAATTTTAAATTAAGATTTCTAAAGAGCCGTCTTGCAAAAACGTTAACCCAAACAAAGTTGTCTTTTACAAACAAACAACTGTATTTCAAGGAGTCAAATCTCAAAAAAGATTATCTTCATACTACGTCTACTGTTGTGTGTAAGTCATGTTTTACAGTATATCCGTAGCAATTATTTGTTATTACAAGTTTAGATTATCCAACTTGAATAGTTTAATTTGAAGTTGAAATCAAAATACCTAAGTAGCTGGATGCAGCCCCGTAGCCAAGGGGGTGCACTGGGGGGCCGTGCCCCCCCCCCCCGCTAGGTGTGGAGTGCCCCCCCCCCCGCTTAAAAAGAAGAAAAAGAGGAAAAAATAAAGAAAAAGTAACTAAAATGAGAAAGTACCCCCATGCTGGGTATTGGTGCCCCCCTGCTTACTTTGACCTGGCTACGGGCCTGGCTGGATGTATTGATAAAATAATGTTTTATTCTGCACGCACTAGATGTATGTTTAATGGTAACACTGGGGTAAAACCATTTGCTCGTAAACAGTGTAATATAAGTTTTCAAGACTGATTCACAGCTATAAGATACGTCAGATGTTATAAAATTAAACCAAACAGTGTAATCTAAATATAATTTTTCTCTTGATGATGCTGATATTAATACGCTGACACTAGGCGGATCTAGGAATTGGTCCTCGGGAAGGCCAGTATATAGGCCAGGGGATAGTAGCTGTGGGGGTCGTATATCGCCTACCCCTAGAACCGCGCCTGCTCGGACAGTCATTCATTAAAATTCATACTGCATCGTTTTCATTTTTAGGCCCGGGGACTCCTATATTGTTTCAACAAGTTTATACACAAATCTGACAAAAACAGTTGAAGAGCGAGGCTGCATCATTGTCGATGCACCAAGTGATGGTAACTGTTTGTTTACGTCCTAATTCCTTAGATGTCGAAACATCAAACACTTGCAGTTTATTAAAATTAATGGTCCACCACTTCAATATGTTGATGCAAAGTTGTATGTCACAATGTGGTTAAAAGACGGAAGGCTTTCGGCCATCGATGGCAAACCAATAAAAGAATTAGTTATGGAACAACGTCATAATTTGTTTAAATAATTGAAATAATTATGAGTAATGGAATATTTGATTTCAACAAACAGATCATAATTGAAAAATTTGCATTTTTTGTTGAAAATAAATTCATTGCTTGTTACATTAGTGTGCAGCTTCAAATTCGTTTGAACCAACGTGAACTATGCTAATTGAGACATATGTTTTCCCCAATTTTTTTTTTATATTTTTGTTGGTTTTGTCTATGAAAATAAATTAGTTACTTGTTGGCCCATGGATTGTAAATTGAAGATCCTCAAAAAAATTGTTGGCATCTCGTCGCCGCTGGGGATGCCGCGGATTTCCCCGGCACTGAGGATTTACATCCCCGGCTCTGGTTTAGCTTTTTTCATCCCCGCTGGGGATGACATTTATCCCCGGCTCTGCAGAAAATTTTGTTCATCCCCGGCACTGGTTTTTTCTTAAATCGAGCACTGACTGCAAGGACATTCACGGTAGCCTAACCCGCTTTCGTGGCGCCGTAGTAGGAACTTTCAGGTCAACAACCAAGCATTCTACACCAATCAACAATCCGCCCTTGAAGCCAATCAAAGAGATATGGAAACTAGTTTTTTTTTTTTTCAAACAGCACATTACATTAAAGTACTTTCACGATACAATCAACAAGTTCGAAATATTGGAGATCTAGCAAAAGACATAATCCAGAAGCCACAAAAAAAAAAAAAACCGCAAGCGAATGTGGAATATTTTATGATGAAAATACGGATACAATGTCAATCTAACTACTAATGACAGTCTCCGTATTCTTCAGTTGCACTGTGTCATAGACAAGACAGACGTATTAGTGAGATGGGGAAAACGGGTAGCAATCTTCACAAATATTGTAAGGATCAGCTTTATTATTTACAGATATCTGTTTGTCTTTTTGTGTGACATCAATTCTTATCAAGCTTTCTCATCGATCTCTGACCTACCCTATCAGTGATTGGTTCGGTGTGCATACTTCAGCATTGTTCACTTAAAATTAAATGATCCGCTTTTTAAGATTTGAGTGAAAATTTTAGATGTTCGAATGAATAACAGATAAACTATTTTTATTTCATAGACTGGGCGATAATAGACGAAGTATCAATTTCTCTTCTTGGTTCTTTATTTAATTATTTTTTTTTTACTAAAAAAAAAACAACAACTATATCTACAACTCGCTTTCGAAGAAGATTTAGGTAGGCCTATAGCCTATAAGTTATAAGTAAAAGATTATAGGGTATAGCCTGTCACAAATAGTTAAATTATAGGATACATTTTCAATGAAGTCGTTTTCCTTAAATATCATACCACAAACAGAAAAATAAAGTCATTTGAGAATAATGTTAGTATTCGATTTAGTCACAGAGAAAAAAATAAATTCGAACAATAAGATTTTTTTTCGTTTCTTTATGTTGGTACTTTTTAAAAAATTGCATGTGCATTGAAAGGCGGACATCTTGAATATTCAATATTTACCGACGCCATTATCGCTTTATGGTTTTAACTTTTAGGTCACAATATTATTCTTTTTAATTAAAAGAATGAGTGACATTGACCCCGATAAACTTAAAGTTGCTGAATTAAGGGATGAGCTGAAAGCAAGAGGATTAGACACCAAGGGAAATAAAGCAGCTCTTGTTGCACGTCTTAAAGAAGCATTAGAAGCGTCTGCCGGTAAGATGGTTACGTTATCTAAGCTAAACCAGTATCGAAAACGATTTTTTCATAAAGTAAGAACATTGATTCATAAATATCAACTGGAATATCAGTAACGGGATTCTACTAATGTTAGAATATATATGTTCGTTTTAAACTTCTTTTTGTGTTCAATAAATGTGAGCTTATTTCGATTGAGGTTGCAATGGCTTGAATGATTACAATCAATCATCCAGATCATGAGAAATTCATTGTGAAAAGACAACTCTTTCGCTATATTCTACGCTAGCTACTAAACTCACATATTTACAAAACAACTTTATCTTTTGAAAAATTGTTACATAGGCGTATAGACTAGGTTACAAAAAGCAATGCAATATTTTGTGCAATAATTATATCAGGTGCATGTTGCTATTGTTGGCACTCTTGACAGATTTGAGCTTGGTTAGGCCTAGATCCATCCATTACATAATTACGAAATTTGACCCATGCACATTGTGTAGATTTTGAACCATTATGATAATGTAGCAATCATCCTGTTTTTGACAAATGGTCAATTTAATTAAATCAATAGCTGGATTATTAAATTTAAACATTTATATAGTATAGATGAATCAAATGAGCCGTAATAATATTTTCACCCAATCCAAGTTAAAATCATGCTGTAAATGCCCAGTGACTGGAGGAATTTGAAATTATTCTACTAAATGTTACCACAAAAAGTAAAAAGTTGAATCTTGGTAACTTTTTAGTATTATTGCGGGCCACACAAAAAGCAATACTTTGCAATCCTAGTTAGTAGTTACCTATATTTTGGACTCAACAACTGATACTATGCTGTAATAGTTTTAATAAAGTACACTTAATATATTGTTCAAATGTGTGCCGATATTTTGATGATATTCATCACACTATGGAACAAATATCACTAGCTTGTTCATGATTGATATCTTTCAAAACTAAATATATCATTTTTTCCCATACTACTTACAATCTAAAAGTCAACTTCACATGCATTCGTGATTTTTGTAATAGTTCTTGAAACGATGAGATGTTTATCTCTTAAATCCTATAATGACTAATGGTATGGGTTTTTTTTAATTGCTGATAACGCAATGACCATAGGTAGGTGACTAGACAGTCATAGTTCTACCTGCAAAACAGTGCAATCTACAGCTTGTAGATTGGGCTACAGCATACAGATCCTGCTCATTACCAAAGCACCACACAGCTTCGCCTTTTCTGTTATCTGGATTTGGTAACAAACATTCAAAGATATTATGACACAAACATTGATTAAAAAAAAACTATTTATTTTCCTCATACAAAATATTCCTAACTGGAAAAAAACTACAACTTTAATACCGAACAATGTGTCACATAGGCTTGCAATGTCTCCACTCTCACATCCTGTCTGCATAATACTGCTGTTAAAACCCTACCAACCCAAAGCCAAGACATCATACTCTCCCATATCATATGCATCCCACATATTGTCTATCATTACACTGAGGGAGTAAAGATATTACATTTTGTAGGTTCATAGTTCAGTCACTAGTCTGTCATCCATTTCTATTCCACATTCATGGCTTCTAAGTTATAGATATTTTCTGTTTTTGAAACTATTGGTATATCTTGTCTCTATTTTTTTTTTACATAAATAGAATAAAAAAAAACACATTGTTTAATTTATGTTTCTTATTCATTTATGTTAAAGCTGAAAATGAAGAAGGACAAGCCAGTAATGATGGAGAAGAAAAACAGATGGAAGAAGGGCAAGATGAAGGAGAAACTGCACAGTTTGACGAAGTGGGTGTTTTAAAAAAATGAATACAATTTACAAAATTAACTTTAATGCTTAACTGTATTTGATGGATACATTTTTTTTTCTGCCTATTTTATATTCAGTATTAAATGTATCAATCTTTCACCCAAAGATGTATACATTTTGCTGAATTTTATACTAAATATTTAACTGTCTCATAAATGCTTAAAATTACAGACACATTCAACATCCTTGTTTTATAACCAAAGTGTAAAAAAAAAAAGCTCTTTAATAATATAATTAAATATGTATTATCCTTATTGTACTTTTAGGATGTGCAGTTGTTAGATGAAACAACCAATGATGGTGATGACACTGCTGCTGAGGACAATAATGAAAAGCAAGATAATGAAAATGAAGTAGCAGCAGCAGAGGATAAAGATGTTTCTCAAGAGCAAGAAGATCAGCCACAGGAAGGTAGTGGAGACATCGATGATGAACCTCCTGTTGTTCTTGGAGATGAGTTCAGAACCATTGATGAAACCACCCCAGATGATGAAGGTAAAAATGAAGCTTTTTATTTATTTGGATTTGAATAATTCTTTTGAATATATTACTTTATACCATAATGAATGACAAATTACTTTACCACGTTTCTTGGATATAAATATATATATATATATTTGAAATTAGAAAATGACAGAAAGAGGAAAAGGTCACACTCTCCACGTGATCGCCATAGGCGCTCTCGCTCACGATCAAGGGATCGTCACAGGCGTAGTCATTCAAGAGAGAGGAGGCATGGAAGACATTCTCCTCCCCCAAGAAAGATAGACATGGATGAGACAGAATGGGAGTCTTCAAAAACCTTTGTGCTTGATCGCTGTAAGTTGAATTCTCTATTTAATGTGTTTGTTTTTAATGTATTGCAGAAAGAAAAAAAAATCACCATTTTTTTTTTTATCTTTCAGATGATGCTGATTTAAGTCTAAGATTTGATGAAAATGGTCTAAAAGCTCACCCTTTAACAGTTGACGGATTCGCTTATATGTGGTCTGGTGTTCGTGCTATGTATGGCGTTCAGAAAGGAAAAGTTGCGTATGAAGTCAAGGTGAGTTAAGTTGCAGTTAAGAGTTGTTGTTTGTTTTTTTTTACACGGAAAAGTAGAGATTTGTTTTATTATTCTTTTTTTTTTTTTTTTTTGTCTTAGGTACTTGAGAACTTGCATTTAGACCACATGCGTGATGAAAAAAATCCTCACATCCTGAGAGTGGGCTGGTCTGTCAACACATCATCTTTGAATTTGGGTACAGTTTGAAAATAAAAGTTGTAATATGTTGCCATTTAATTATATCTGAAAGTAGCATTTATTCAAATTTAATTCAACATAACCTTACTTAATTTGCTTTATTTAACCAGTTGGGTTTTTGTAATTAGGTGAAAAAAAAAAATTAAAATTACATTAAGGAAATTAATTAGTAATGTTGAGTATAAATTAACCTTAATTATATCCAGCAAACTTTAATTCAATTTTAATGATAAACGATGTAAAAACGAATTTTAATAACCTGAAAGTATACATTTTTATCATCTAACTTCAATAAAATAAAACTGCTGGTGTACATTTTTTATTTTTCATAATGAAAATACTAAAAAAAAAATTTCTTCAACAGGTGAAGATGAACTATCCTATGGGTTTGATGGGACTGGAAAATCTTGTACTGGCAATAAATTTGTTGACTATGGACAGAGTTTTGGTCCTGGAGATGTCATTACAGCTTATTTGGTAAGTTATACAAGTAAAATGCATTATTTACCATTAGTACCCTGCAGAACCTTTAAATAATTGATAATGTTGCTTAAAAAATAATAGTTGACCATCTTATGAATGCAGTCTTATGAATTAAATGTATTTTTTTTTTTTTTTTTGCTTCTCACCATTTTTCAAATAATGTTAAATCTTGTTTACATAATTGTATAACTATATCGCAGTGGCTACGGTTACGTCGGACGCCATTTTTTAATAATAGGAATAGGGCCGTAATCCGTTTTTTTTTTTCCGGGTTACGGCCATAGATATTAGAGTTAGGATTAGGGATAGGGTTAGGGTGTGGAGCAATATCTATGGCCGTAACCCGGGAAAAAAATACGGATTACGTCTGGCGTAACCGTAGCCACTGCGTAAATATATATATATATTTAGAGAGAGAGATATTGCATAAAGATTTTCTGTGACATAGTTCTATCGCATGCGTTTGCAATCAATAATCTCGGTTTTTTAATCTTGGATATTTCCTAAATATGCAGAGTTTATAATAGGATCAATATACATGATTTTTATGCTAGTAACAAGTATATCAATCAACAGTACAGGTTTTATGAATGTTTTTTTTCTTTCTTTTTTTTAGGATTTTGACAGTGATCCTGTTGTTATCTCATATGCGAAAAATGGTGAAGATTTGGGAACTTGTTATGAAATTCCTAAAGAAGAGCTTGGTGACAAGGCTTTATTTCCACATTTATTGACAAAAAACATTGAATTTGAATGTAACTTCGGTGCAAGAGTAAGCGAAATTTTATGTTTTGTTATACATTTAAAAAAAAAAGTATATGTATCTTATTATATATGAATCTAATTTACCTCTATTTTCATTTGTGGTATGAACCTGTCCTTGTAAAATGTAATTTTTATTTCCTTCTAGGAGGGACCATACTTTCCGTTGAAGGATGATTTCAAATTCTTAGAAGAAGTGCCAGAAGAAGAGCGGATTAGGGGTCACAAACCCCCAGCCACTAAAGAAGAATGCGAGGTTTGTTAAAGTTTATTTGTATGTTTCTCTTTCAATAGATCATTTTATTTTTTGTAAAACTATTGTAAATGTTGTTTTTTTAAACAGGTAATAATGATGGTGGGCTTACCCGGAGCAGGAAAAACTTTCTGGGTTAAAAATCATGTCGCAGAAAATTCAGAAAAATTTTATAATGTGCTGGGCACAGATAATGTTGTGGACAAAATGAAGGTACGTGTCTAATGTATCTTTATCAATGATAATCCTATTTCAAACTTTTTTATTTTGCCTTCAAAGTTATCTTTTTTTTTTTTGCCACTACTGTTTGCACGTCTGCTACTTTCACCTAATACATTTAGGTCTTAATAATTTTTCATAAACCTTCTGATTAAGGATGCAGATTTTTTTACATTTCACTTCGGCAGTAGATTTCTGTACCTCATTCTAAATATATCCCAATGTAGCCTATATATTCTCATAGAGCAATCATTTCTACACAAAATCATGAATGGCTTTTCTCCCTTGTCAAGACATTTCTTTTTTTATTACGTACATAATGGAAAGGTGGTAAAATTGCCACATTTTCTCAGTCGAAATGGCCCTTTACTGATGCACTTTTTTAGTCACCATTTTAGCGTAAGATTACACACGTGGTATCAATGTGAAGGTATGCTTTTCATCTATTTGAATATCTAGGACAGTGCTTCTCAAAGTGGTGGGCCGCAGCCCCCTAGGGGGCCGTGGAATTTTGAAAAATGTGACACAAAAAATATAATTTACCTAATGTATTGTATGTAAATAGTATTAATATATGTTTAAAATAAAATCTAGTTTATTTTATATGCTGCATCCTTTCACTCTTTCATTGTTAACGTTAGAAAAAGCATGTATTGACTAGTAAAAGTTTGCATATAGAAGTTTAAAATTATAAATTTAAGCAATCTAAACCAAAAAAAAAATTGGGGGGGGGGGGGGGGCCAACATATTGATTGGCGTTCTAAGGGGGGGCCGTGACTTCAAAAAGTTTGAGAAGCACTGATCTAGGACATTCATGTAACTATTCCATTATGTAATAACGGAGGCAGAATCCAGACCGCCCACCCCCCACGTGAGGAATTTCTTTGTCCTGTGGACATCACAGGTTCACTGTGCATGCGCATTGCATTGTTAGCCTTAGACACATACCACAGCATATTACTTCAAAACCAAACTTGAATTACAAATTATTTCCCTTTTTTTTTTTAATGATGATTTTACAATAATCAATATAAAAAAGAAATATAATTAATGATTTCTAGTAGATCTACAGGGAAGTAATTATTTTCAATAAGCCTCTGAAGAATTATAACATTACTAAATCTCTTTCCCCACTCCCCCACCCCCAAATTAAAGATTAGGCCCTAGGTGTGTTTTACGTCTTCTAATTAGTATTGCTGTTTCTTTCTATTAACTTTTTCAAGAAGACTTAAAATACACAACAGAGAAGATATGAAATCTAAAATCGCCACTTCTAATTGCAGTTTGTTTTTGTTTTGTGAAAGTGATTTGTTTCTGATATTAAGGGATGCATGTTTTTTATATTTCAAAATGGATTACAATAATTATGATGATAATTAAGGATGATGTGAGTAGCTACATTTTAATTTTGGAGTATTTTTGTGTCCCTATTATATCTGCTTTTATTACTATAACTTGGATCATTTTTTATTTTCTCTAAATGCCTACCATTTTACTGAGATTTATAATTTGAGATTGGACAGTTTTATGTACCAATATGGCGACCTATTTCAAAAGTTCACAATTATAATAAGTTTAGGAGAAAATTGACGATAGTATAACCTATTGTGAGAGAAATGAACATAAACATGTATTATTATAATGTATTATTATTATTTAGTTTGTAATGTGTAAGATTTTAAAAGTTGTATGGGAAGGTATAAATTATATCCAGTTTATATGTTTTTATCTTCTCTGTTTATAAAACCAACATACATGAAATAATACCATTAGAGAGATCGTTTAATTTCCTACAGATCATACTATTTAAGTTGGTAGCAGATAAATAATTGTACAATCCAGACTAAACAAAATCTATATCAGTGATATCTTTTTTATTACTTAAGAAGTCTGGGGAAAAATTCATAATGGATGGACATATGAGGATTAAAGCAAACAGCTTAAAGGAATAGCTGTATAATATATGACTGAATGTTAGTTATGAATGACATTATTACATTATACTCACTTTGCATAATAATGTGCTTTCTTACACAAATTTCTGTTATGTCACATTTTCAGCAGTTTTTTTTATGTGTGTGTGTGTGCTTTTTTTTTTATACCTTAGAAAGATTGGTTATTTTAATCTTTAAGCATCTCTATCTTATGTACACAAGAACCTCATCTGTCAAATGCTGTTTTTTTTCACCAGTGCTAATAATTCTTAACTCTTTATATCATTTTAAATAATACAGTTTTACTACATGTTCATTTCCTTTTTTTTTTAAGGTAAATGGGCTCCCTCGTAAGGAAAATCACTCAGGGCGCTGGGAATATCTTATTGAAAAGGCCAACAAATGTTTAAACAGATTGATTGAAATAGCTGCTCGTAAAAAGCGCAACTACATCATTGACCAGGTAAGATTATTAGTTTGCATCAATATTAAGTTACTTGTGTTATTTTTTACATTTATTGTGTGCAGATAATTGCTGAAGTCAACAAGTTTATATGGTGACCTTAATTAATGTAAGTGAATGATTGAAAGGAAATGATTTTTTTTTTTCTGGAATTTCTGCCAAATTTTTTCTCGTTGCCTACTTAGTAATTAAACAATAATTATAGAAAAATATTAAAGAATCTATTCTTGTAGCTTTTTTAAAACTACCTTTATCATTTTTATAATGTTTCAATGCCATTGTTACTGTTATGATACAAGGAAAAAATTAACAAACATAGTCAAAGATTTTTTTTTTTACTTACTAACAGTGGAAATTTATTAAAGCTGCTGCAAAATGAATATAAATGACACACTAAAGCTAGAATTTTCAGTAGTAGCCAAGAAAAAGACATGGATGTCCTTTTCTATTTTCTAATTTTATAGAGTGAAATTTTACATGCAAAATGAAATTGGATGTACATTATCGCAGTTCATATTGTAGAAATTTAACATTGGTAAACAAAAAGTAATGATTAAAATTATTAGAAGGGTGACAAGAATGGTCAAATAAATGGAAGTTTTTTTTTGTTTGTTTTTTTATCCTAATAAGTTTTGATACAAAACCATTGAAGACTTTTTTTTATTTTGGAGGATTTATTTGATTTTTAACATCAGATTGGCTTATATGCCCAATTATTATGAATACAAATTTTAAAAAATAAACATTTTATACTCTCATGATAAGGTTTCTATGTGCTTGAAGTTTTCTACAGTTGATGAGATTTAATTTAAAAGAGTTGTAATCTCCTACAGATAATTTTAATTAGTTCAGAGTGCTGTCACTTGAGCCATGCTGAAGTAGCCATTGTTTTCTTTAATGTCATTCAAAGTGAAATATTTTAACTTGCAGATAACTCACCATAAGAGAAAAGGTGAAGATTGGACAAACATTAAAAGATGATAATGCAGTACCATGAGTGATAATCTTGAATCAAGCTAACAGATTATAGCTTTTTGATTTTTTTAGTAGTGCATACATTTGATAGATGATGATCATCATCAATAATGACATCACATGATTCCATAATAGGGAAAACAAAATCTAACGAATTTTCAACTGAAAAAAAAAGCCATTTTTAAGATGATTTCATAGAAATCAATAATATAATTATTATTGTTACATTAAGTAGTTTCAGATATTGCCCTTTATAGCATAAAAAAACTACAAATTTATTTTACTTTTCTCAGCTTGAACAAAATAGCAGAAAATATTCTTGTAATCTTTTTGTAATTAAAAACAAGTCATTATTTTACATGCTAATAAATGTTATATAAATAATGTAATTAAAAATAATTTTTGGACTTTTGATTATTGGTGTAAGTACTATCGAATTTTGATATTTTTGCAGCGATTTTCACATGATCGCAATTTTGTTTAAATTTTTTTTTTGGTCACCTTTATGTAATTATCTTATCAATTTGAATTTAGTGGTGATCCACCTGATTTTTAAAAAAGTATGTTTTATACCTTTAGCAATATTAAAGTTTTTTTATTATTATATATATGGGAATCTGTGGATCATATCTGTAGTTTTACATTTAATATCTAATGATTTATTGTGACTGTAAAATTCACATTTCTAACTTGGTATTAGACTTTAAGACTGTCTGTAGTTTGTATTTTCTAAGGTAAGTGGCCAGGGCTTATGAATAAATAAAACTGTCCTCTCTTTCAGTCTTTCTATAGTAAGTATACTTTCCTCTACATAAGATTGGCAATTAGGGCCCCTTTGTAGGTGGAGAAAAAATAATAAAATAGTTACTCCCTGAATCCACATAATATTCTACATTGTCTTGAAGTATTTGCAGATATATGGCGACACGCTTTACTCGAAATAGGGAAGGGTGTGAAAATAAAATGAAAAGGACTCCTGAGACTCGTTTGGCTGCCAACATCTTGAAAAAATTTATATATTAAATATTTTTTATATTCTGTTGCCACGCTAGACAAATGTGTATGCATCAGCCCGAAGACGTAAAATGCAGCCATTTGAAGGTTTTCAACGCAAGGCTGTAGTGGTCTTGCCAACTGATGAAGTGTTCAAAAAACGAGCGAAAGAAAGACCTGAGGATGAAGGAAAGGATATAGCTGATAACGCAGTAAATGAGATGAAAGGTAAAGAATCGGAGATCAACAAAGACTTCAACAGTTGAATCTTATGTTAAAACATTTTAATGGTTTTGTGGAAAAAACAAGGCAGGTACCTGAAGAATAGAATAAAAAGAAATAACATACGATGCGCATCTTCAGTACATGGTTTGGATTTTTAAAAAAACGGGAATATCATTTTATCAGTCATGGGGGTAACTTGTCAACGTCTACAGCTTTAACAGCGGTTAGGATTTTTATCTTTTCTTGTCTTGTGATTTCTTTCTCTTGGATTAATTTTCATAAATATTTTCTCTGTATTCTTGCATGATTTCAGAGACCATGCTTTTTGTTTTAACACCAGTTATAAGTACCCTATTTTTAAAAATTGTTATTTAGAATATATTTCCTTTTTTTTTTTTAAAATATTAAATGCCAGGGACGGAAATTAGTTTTGTTTTTTATTGTTTGTTTTTAGTATACATATTTTTCTTTAGTTATAGCAGCTAACACCTGTAAAACTATTTGTAACATTGTTTATGAAGTAGTTGTTTAAAAGAATGAATGTTGCCTACAGATTAATGACTAATTGACAATACCATCTTTTTTTTTATAGCAAATTTCACCCTACCTGAGGAAGGCCAAGGTTTTGAAAGTGTAATATTTACTGAGGAGGAACCTAATAAAGAGGACAGGGAGAAATTAGTTGAACAATATCGCAAAGAGGGGCGTGATGCTCTCCCACCTCCAGATAAACGTTTTAGGAGGGACAGTAAGTGTTTTTTTTTTTAATATATCTTAAATGTTCCTAAACAAAAAGTTTTTGTTTTATATGCATATTATTCTTTTCTATCACAAGCTAAATAAATATCTTAAAAATATAATTATTGTATTTTTTTCTCTTTACCTTACAGGTCGAGACTTCAGAATTGAACGTCGTGGCGGTGGAAGTGGCTATCGTGGTGGATTTGATAGAGAACGGCGTGGAGGTTTCCGTGGTGGGCGAGGTTTTAACAATTGGAGGCCATATAATGATCGAAGAGGTGATTATTTAAAGAATGCATGAAGTTATATCTCATTGTCCTTAAATATTTTTATCTGATACATCTTGAGTTAAATATTTCATATACTTTCTTAATTTAATTAGGTGGCCAAAATCGTGGTGGTTACAGAGATGACAGACGTCGTGATGACAGAAATTATAAGGTATGACTAAAGTATTTTTGGGAGCGGCTCTCTATTTAGCCAGTGCTCCTAGCCAGTCGTGAAAATTTCATGATTGTATTTTAAATTGGAACACAATTGTATTAATTCTTTACTTTTGATTTAATGCAGAACCCAAATTTGCTATTATTTTATTAGATCCTTGGACTTGAAAAACATTTATTTCATAGTGTATTTTGTTTTTAAAGATTCTAAAACCTATAAGGTTTTTTTTCACAGGGTGGCCGCGGAAGTTGGGGTGCTGGCAATTCAGGATGGGGAAACTCAGGGGTAAGTTATATAGTAGCCTAATTAATGTACAGCAGAGTAAAATTTAATTGTTGAAGTTAATGCAGCTTAAATATTTTGTTTTTAAATAAGTTTTTTTTTTATTGTTTCATTTATTGTGCTTTTGTCTAAAGTTTTCTATGAAATATATTATTGATTTCTATGAAATCAACTGGAAAATGTTTTTTTTTTTTTTTTGCAGTTGAAATCTTAATTTACATATTAGTTTGCTGTGAAAAATCTATAATTGGCATTAAAGTATCTGAAAAATTAACTATTAAATTAGAAGTAAATGAAAGATGTAACTGCAAATTTTGCAATTTAATGAATGTGTTTCATACAATTGAAAAAAATACCATTTACATGGAATATCACCTGTTTCATATGTGAATTCATTGTTTTAAAAGTGATATCGCAATATTGTTTATAGCAGTGTGTTGGCAATGGATGAGGTCAATGAGATTCTCATTCTGGTTTTTCTTATAGTTTGAAGTATTTTCCCAACTGGGGACAGATAGTGAAGCATTGTAGGGTGCTCGAATGTCTACATAATGGTTCCGGGTTCAACCAAAGGTTCTTTTCCAGATCCTGGGCGAAGTTTGTTAAAAGTCTCCCCCAAGAAAAGTTCTAAATGGGCACCTGACTTGTATTAAAGAAGTTAAGAAGGCTGGGCCCTGTTCTAACCACCCGATCCTTTAATATGCTATAGAAACATGAATTCTACACTTTATCTGCTCCAGTGGCCCTTAAGGGCTAAGAGAAATGTTTTTTTTTTTTTTTTTACTTTCCTAACTAAACTCTATAAAAAAAAAAGATGTAAGCAATATCTGGTCACTTTATTTTTATGGCTTGATAAAATTCTATGCAGATTTGATAATTTTTTTTTATTATATTCAGTATTTTTTAGATGTCACCTGGTCTAATTATTTGTTATATTATTTTGTCTCCAGTGGAATAATTATCAAGGTGGAGGTGGTGGTTACAGAGAAGGTGGATGGGGAGGAGGAAACTACAACCAAAGCTACAGCCATCAGTGGGGAGGTAGCTACAGCTCAGGTGGCAGAGGTGGTGGTGGTGGCGGCGGCGGTTGGAATAATTATTACAAATAAATATAAAGTGTCTGCCCTTAAAAGAATAATGTAAAGTTAACTGTACTGTCACATCTCTCAAAATCATTCATATTTTTGTGCATCTTTTACATTTGTTTAGTCTATGATCAATTTTTTTATCTTTTAAATATTAACAAAATTTTAAACCTTGTTGTTCTTATGTTTTCATGGTAGGGAGGGGGGAGGGGGTATTCACAACTGAAAAACCTATTAGTTAAAAAGCAAAGCAAAAGTTATATTTCTTATGTATTTGTAAATAAATATGTCGTTTTTTAAAGTAATCATGAATTATAAAATATAGCTGTTTGTTCATTTAGACTTTAAAACGCAGACACATTCACATTGTAGCATCAGTGTACAAAGTCATCTAAAACTGTATATAATCATGTCCATCAAACTGACTTGTTGTTCATGTCTTGTCATGATATATCTTTCTCAATCATTTGTTACTGCTTGCTACCATTTTGTCATATTTTTTTTTCTAATATGTAATGATCATTTGTAAGCATCTGAAATTTATTATTGTTCAAATGCCGCTTGGATCTGAGTTTCCATTGGATGTTGGGACTGACTGTATTGTTCGACACCTGTGTAATCTTCAGAAAAAAATCTAGCTCTAGACAATAAAATTTATATTGTATTTTATTGCACTTTTTAAAAAAAAAAATAAAAGTCAAATTCATACATATAATTTGGTTTTTTTTTTAACTACATCTCTTATAATCATAAATGTACATAGATATGCGTATGCATTTAAAGTCTTTAGACTATTGTTGCTGTTCTTTGCAATTTTTTTTTTTATTCTTCCTCTTCAAAAAAAGGCTTCATTGTTTTCTCATGTTTTTCAGTGAAGATAAGTTATCACTAGTCTAGTTTGAATAATTGAACAGGTGGAGAAGGAAAAAAAAACAAAGGCAGCATGGTAAACATTTTTGACTGTGCTGTTAGTGTAGATTTTAGTGAAGTTGTTCTTGTACCCTTTTCACTTGGTTTTATTTTTAATGTCGAAAGGGCTTCTATGGATTCGCTTTTATTTATTTTATTTTTACAATAAATATTTTATTTTACCAACAGTTTTTCAGCTGTTTTTTTTCCCCCTTAACTATTGAAGAATTGAAGTGTCGTGGTTTGATGTTGCGAAAGGCTGAAACAAGAAAATATAATCTACATTTGTATGTTTTTTTACACCCGGTACAAGAAAATATTTTTCATGAGTCGTAGAAAATGGCCATTAAATTATAATACTTTTTCTAGAGGATGCTACAGTACATAAGATTTTTATATACATAAACTAATGTGTAGTTTTACAGCAGAGTGAATTCTGGTTCTTTAAGATTATCACTGATATACTTTTGGTACCTAAATTGAACTGAAGAAAAATTACTAATAAAGTGTATCTTTGATTCAGAGGTTTTCATCTCTTTATATAGGATGAAAATGTTTTAATATTGAAAAGCAAAACACTTAAAAATTCTATAATCATATCCCATTTGGTGGTTGCTGGGCAAAGAAGTTAATAGACCAGACTTATTCAGTATCCGTCCCCCATGACCAAATGTGTTTTGAGACAAACATATTATCAATAAACCTGTATTTATACATTTTATGGAAATTCATTATAAAAAAAAACTTTAAGATAAGAGGAATGTAGCTGTCCAGAAAATTGCTTTAGTTAGTAAGATAAGTAAGTAAGGCTATCATAAGACTATAAATTTGTTAAAAACTAAACTCAGCTGTAATTTGTTTTTGTAAATAAGTTATCAGTTGTGGCGAGGCATGAGTATTTGAACTTATTGTTAGTACTATATTACTACAATTGAATGCACCCATTACATTAAACGAATAGAGAAATCTATAACAAGAACAAATTAACCATTAAAGAGCATTTTTTTTTGTTTATAGCCAGCAAAAGAAACCAGCCATGATAGTTTTCTAAAAAAAATTTTTTTTTAATTTTGCAATAAATTTTAATCTTGTCATGTTAAAATACCAGACATTCGTCCTGATGTCAGATCAACAGGCACCTCTCAGTTCCCAATTTACAGCAATTAATGTGAGAATATGTAAGCTGGGAAACGCTTATTCGCAGTATTATTAATGCAAGGGAAGTAGCCCATTTATTGATGCCGTTCGTCGTATTTAAACACAGTTACATCCCTTGATTAGCATCATGAGAATTTTTATGACTCATAACGTTACTTTCAATAATACAAGTGTTATGATCTTGCCGGTTAGAGACATATTTTCTCTCTCACCCCCACCCCTTGCTTCCTTCGCGCGCGCGCACACACACAGACAGATAGATAGATATATGCAGTGCTTGTGCCTCCCATCCCGCCCCCTTCCTCCCATTCCGTCTGCTGTCACTATGTCGTCTATGTGAGTGAGAAATTACAACGCGCTTTTAGTTGGATTGGTTAGATTTTAATTGAAGTATGCCTTGTTGTTGTAACTGTTATAGATTCGAATCTACTGACTAGATTTAAGCTGAGGTATATTCATAGAGAGTTTAGACCAGTGGTGGCGAACATATGGCGACTAAAATATCATTTCCTTTAATATTAATTTGGAGGGTTGGCACTTTGCTATAAATAAGTGTTGTTTTTTTCTTTTGCTTGAATTTTGGGCACACGGCCCAAATAAAAGGTTCGCCACCACTGATTTAGACATTTCTGGACCATAATGTTTAACACCATTTAACACCACACCAATAGCAGCTATTTTAAACTCTAAAATTGAAAAGGAACTTTCGATTTTATATTTCCGGTAAAATAATATTGTGCTTTTGTCTGTACAACACAGGTCACAGTACACATTAAATATTGTAAGTCTATGTTCTATTGCGTGTAAATGTCATAAAATAGAATTACTAGACCATACTAATTACTATGAATTATTATGTCTATGGTACTGCATATAATCAATAATATCATAATCAAATTCATATTACTTTGAACGCAGTGACTCCGGCACCAGCCAAAACCATTATATTAGGGTATAAGGGTATATTTTTTTTTTTCAGAATTTTTTTTTTCAGGATTAGGGTGTGGAGAATATCTATGGCTGGTACCCGAAGAAAAAAAATACAGGTTCGGTCTGACTGAACCGTAGCCACTGCGATTTTAATATTATGCAGGTTAGCCTATGGGGATACATTTATTAGTTTTAAAACTGTTTATTGAATGTATTAATTTTTATTCTTATAGCTTTTCTTACTCTGTGTCAGTGTTTTTTTGTGTCAGTGTTTTCAGGGGTTGGGCATAGAGGTGACACACAGAGATGCCAATATTATCATATATTCAGACACTCTGACAGTGAACAAAAAGTTCTGAAATAATTATATTTATAAAAAAAACTAATGTATTTAAAGCCATAAAGACAGGCAACAAACTAAATTTAAAATAAGATTCACCATTTGCATGTATTATAATTATTCTTTTTACCAGTTTTTCACTGCAAAAAAAAAACAAAACCATTGTCAAGTGACCTATTTTTTCTCTGCACCTGAAAGCACTCACAGACATATTGCACATAGTCATATGAAATATCTCTCCAATATATTACAGAAAAATACGAAAGTGGGAGTAGAAAAGCAAATTCTTTAATAATACATTTATAAAAACTTGGTTCATTTTCAAATGAGCATACAATTCTAACTAGATGGTAGCTTATTAGTAGGATAATATTAATATATGGTTTATTCATTATTTTTCAGACCAGTGGAATTAAACAATGGGATGGACCTTCAGATTAACAAACAATTCATCTTCTTTCCATTGTCCTTACTGCAAAGGTTTCAACAGTAAAACTTTGTTGATTTCGTGTTTAAAGTCTATTAATATATTAACATCAAATATTCATAATGTAGCCAACATTCAAAGTGGATGGTATTCTAAACAAGAACTTCTGTTAAAGAAACAGAAGCTATTATGTGAAAGCTATAAACACTATTATCATCAAGAAACTTCAAGTTCATCAGAAGCATCAGAAAACTTGTCACAAGAAAAGTTCAGATTAATGGTTAAAAGATGTAGAGTGTCTTATGTCATGAATCTGGCATTAGCAGGTAAACATTTAACTTTGTGGTTTGCTATTGAATCTCTTAAGCTGAGATCATTGTGGCTTGACTTTAGTCAAAACTTTTCTGTTTTTTAATTTCAAGAAAAGCCTGCTTTTTTTTTAAACTAATTTTTTTTATTTCTTTCTTTAAAAAATTACTTCAATAAATTATTGTTTTGAAGATTTATTCATTTTTAGTTTGGCCATTGACATCCTAAGTTTTTAACCTAATCAAATTAGAAGGCTCGTAAAATTCATCGTGGGGTGTAGTGCTCAGTTATCAACCAGAGGGTTTTAGCTTCAAGCACAGATAAGGGCTCAACATTTAATCAAGTCCCGGTGAAGTCCAGCCAACTCAAAGATTGGATACCTATTATTAGAACATTACTTGGGGAAGTAAAGACTGTTGGACAATACAATCCTTCGATATGCTAAGGCTTAGAAACAAAATAATTCTTCATCTGACCATATTTGCCCTCATAGGCTGAAAAAAGGAATTTTTTCTCTTTTTTTTTTTTGGTCAAATAGTGTGAATTTAAAATATATTTATTGTCCAGAAGAACTTTAAAATTACTTTAACCATTTGAATAGCAATTTAGACAAATAATCTTTTTATGTTGATTCGCCAAAGTTTTGGTTGAGCCCTTAGTGATGGGATTTGAAACTGTATCTTCACCACATCTTTGAGGCTCACAAATAAGGGTTGCAGTCAAAATATTTGGGACCTCCTTTCCCTGCAATTTTTTTAGAAATAATTAACTAATTTAAAAAACAATGGGTCTTTAATATGCTCAGGGTCCCTGGCTAGTGTTCAAGTTGTCTCTATCTTTGGGTGGCCCTGCACAACTTCACCACCACTCAGTCTCCGAGTTCCTTATTATCAGCAATGGGACTGAACTTTGTCAAAAATGATCCCCCTCATTGTACATTCTCCTGATTTGTTCCTTTCCTATACCAAAGATTTAATTGGTATTGAACGTGCACCATTCCAGTCAAGCTTATAACCAAACTGGTGCCACTCATCTGCCTTGTCATAATTTTAGTATAATCATATGATTACATACAGAGCCATTTATAGGTTTTAGGGAGCCCTAGGCAGTAGCCATTTTTCCTGTTCATAAGAATGGCTTATGTTGCATATTGCTTTTGTGTTTAAAAAATAATTTAAAAAATGTAATTTTGCTGGAGAATAATATCAAAGTTATCTATTTTTATTACTTAACACATTTGATTTTTTTAAACTTTTCATTCTAATCAATTGCAGAAAAAATTGTTTCATGCATTATGACGAATAGAGCGAATTCAAAAGCGCCAGTTTTAGAAATCAATTGTGGTAATTTTACATAAGGTTTAAATGGAATGGTATTTTTTTTAGTGTTATTTTTTTTATATAGTGTTTTCATTACATTAAAATATGTCATAAGTTGATCTGAAAGACCTAATATTTTTATTTTAGGTCCTGGTCTAGTCAGCAGAGAATTCCTGAAACAAGGAGCTTCAAAAGTTGTGGCACTAGAAACAAATCATGTTTTTAAGTCTTACATAAAGGTAATGTTCAGATAAAGAAAATTAAACCCTCCTAACATATTGTTGTAACTTTCCTTTGGTATGATTTTTAAGTATCCTCGCTTAAAGAAATATGCAAATTAGACTAAAAATAATGAACAAAGATAATATACGTGCATCATTCAGTCCATACAATGTGGAAATCCGATTTTGAACATTGTCATCATGACCTTTAAAACTTGTAAAAAAAAAAATGGCGGCTTTGAACAACCTTCAATTTATACTTTAGAACATTCACATCTTTGTAAGCCAGGTGACTTATGATTTAAAATTGCTTATGTTTTTTCCCCTGACTGGATGCATTGGGCATAGAATTTGCAAGCACATGCAGACACTGGAAATAGGATTAGGCATTATATGTATAAGATAATATTTATACTCATCCTTTTATATTTACTGCTACCTTCAACATAAATTTAGCTGTAAAAAATAAAATTGAATGCTCATTTGAAATAAAAACTGACGACTTTTTTTTGTTTCTGCAGAAAATCCAGGCAGAAATTGGTGATCAGAGATATCACCATTTCAGCTGGCCAATGCTAAGCTTTTTCTTGAAGCTGAATGACTCACCAAAGTCAACTGCTGTTGCTGATTACAAAAAATACGAACAGACTGTTGCAGAGCTGTTAAAAGAAAAACACTGTGGTAATGGATTTTATAGCCTTATTCTTTGCATCATGTTCCACATTGTACTACTTCATAGGATTTCTCTTTGTTTTGTTTTTTTTATAGGGGTAATAATGAAACAGCAGAATAAATATAACTAAGCAATTTTATGTCTGCCAAATATTCCTTAAAAAAAATGTACTTTTGTCCTCTTTAGATATCCCGTACAGTATATTTTCTGTGGGAGGGAAAGAAGACAACAGCAACTTTATTTTTTTTATCATCCGCAACCTACCCAACGATGATATCATTATTTCAAAAGGATTTGTGGAGTTTTTTTTCTTAGCACACCCCAGATTTCAGAAGGTAAATCTTTCAGCTATGAAATGATCACCTGCTTTGTACTCAGCAAGCTGAGAAATGGAGCTGACATTTGTACATAACTATTTTATATAAAAAGCAACCCAATGCTGGTCGCTATTTAATTCCTTTAACCGATGTGGTCATTGGGGGGGGGGGGAAGGATGGACACATCAACAGATGTGCTTTCAAACATCCTGATGGACACATCAACAGATAAGCTTTCAAACATCCTTTTTGTGGGATTATAGACTGTCCTATCCAACTCTGCAGCGAATATTTTTTTTTTGGCTAAACCGGGGATTGAACCCTGCACCTTTGCATGTGAGTCGAGTTTGCTATCGACTTCACTATTCAGCCGTCAAACTAATTTCTACCTAGAGAAAATAAAGTTATACTTGTTATCTCCCTGCCAGGGAACAATTTGGTGTCATATCTGCGTGATTATGTTTTGTAATATTTACTCTCCTCAGAAAATTATTAATCTTGCCAGTTTTTCGGACATGAATTCAAAAGAATTCCAAGAGGATATTAAAGGGACAAGGAATTGTCATTTTAACCCAATTCATGCCATTATCTATCTTTTATATGACATCTCTTTTATTGGAGAGGTACTTTTTGAAATAATTTTTTTTGTAGAAATGTTCTATTTTTTGTTTAGTTTAGTTTGCTATCTATTACCAAAATGTTTTTCAAACAGTTTTGATTGACTTATGTCAGTTTTTTAGTTCATTATCCCTGTTGATGTTTTAAAATCATCTCATGTGTTTTTTCCACATCTTTTTAGTTTGATGCAAGTAGTTTTGTACCACCATTCAACTCTACCAAAAAGCCCCAGGTTAGAGTTTAATTAACACTGTGCCTAATATAAAAAAACAGTTTACAATTAACAATTTATATATTTTCTTTTCTTTTAAGTTAAACAAACATAAAAATACATGTTTGACATGTTATAAAGACAACTTCAAATTTAAATGGCATACATCCTTTCAAATACATTCAGCACTCTACTTAGCAAGTTTGAAAGTGTCCTCACAATGAGGAAAGAATATGTAGCAGAATATGTATTAAGGTTTTTGAGACATTCTATCTTTTTTTTCCTTAAACGGAGGGAGGCCAATTTGAATCTTCGCAATATAAGAGGTAAAATAGTAAAGTTCCCTTTGCCTAATATGTTATTGGGGCAGATGAAGTCTAGAACTCATCTTCTTCTGTAACCATGGCATTTGAAGGGATTGTGTGGTTCGAACAACGCCCACCTACCTTTACTTTCCTAACTTATGTCAGGTGTCCATTTGAAGCTGGGCGGACTTGGGGGACTTTACACCAAATTTCACCTGGAAAAATTCCCTTGGTTCACACAGTTGATCGAACCCGAAACTCTCTGGGTGACAGACAAGCTTTCTACACCACTCGGCATTCCGTCTACTCTAACATAAGAAATACTTACAGTTAATAAAATTCTAAGAATAATTAATCTAAGCAGAGTTATCTATGATCCCCATAAGGATGTGATAAAAATCACTTTATCCGATATTGAATTTTTTATAGCCTTTTCTATATCCCTCAATATTTGCGAGGCTGCTGAGGCACCAAAAATGTATGTAAAATCCCTAGTTGGGATTCGGACCCACAACTGTCACCCACTTAGTTCAGGCTGCAATCTTCCCCAGAAAACGGTCACTGAGTATAGGGTATAGCAGCTGGAGCTTGAAAGCTCTACCACCTTAAATAGATACATTACACTACAGATGTAGAAAAAGACAAACAACACTGGTTGTGGGAATATAGATTCTTTATTATTTTAACCTGTCTGTTTATTTAATGAATATAAAAATTACCATTTATACCATTTAGGTTTGATAACACACTCAATACAAAAACTTCTAAATGTTTATGTTTTATTGTGAATTATATGATTGAATTTTTATTATAAATTTCTTTAGGACAAAGACATTGATACTACTAAGAGAGTCCTTGTAAAATTGCAGTTAAAGAAGAATATCAATGAGGTGCTTCCTCCAGAGCAGCACGTTCCGTTTCTCTTGTTTCTCAGACAGCTGTATAAGAAGAAGAAAAGTCGGACAATTCCAACTATGGAGTGAGTGTTAAAAAAAAATACAAAATTTCACGTTTGTAGTTATTAAAAAAATTTTATTTTGGAATCAGTGCAGCATTTTTTAATTTTTTGTGAATTTAAATTAATAAATTAAAACTGAAATGGCTACAAACCATGTTAGTGCATTCTACCATCTCACTTTTTGAAGAGTTACCACACTCAGTTTATATGGCATATGCTGTTATCTATGTTAAAATAATATTAATCTTAAAAGTTGCTCTTTGATGCACATGTAAAGTCACAACATGATTTTTTTTTTTCATTTTTTTTTCAGAATGTTAATTCCAGGTTGTGGATTGCGGATGTTATATGAAGGTTTTACCATGATGGACATAATTCAGAACACTAAACTTGAACATTTCCTTCATCTTTTCAAGGTTGGTAATGTTTTATTCACAAAATTTTTTAACTTTTCTGAATTTGTGTTTAACCCCCCCCCCCCCCCCCCAGAAAAGTAGACATCACAGGCAATACTATCTCTTATTAATTTGTTTTTGTTTCAGGCAATGCTAGATTGGCCAGAGTACGAAACATCGACTTTGAGGCAGCACATTAGCATGAAGTCGACCGGAGGAGCTGATTTGAAAAAGCTTGAAGAAGAACTAGACCATTTAGAATCAAGTTGACCTTAATCTCATTAATCACCAATTAATCCCTGCTGCCTTACAGTCATCCTACATAAGACGTTTGAAAAAAGTACGCCAGATTCCGATGCTGAACATAGTTTGGACATATCAACAACCAAGCAGATTCACCCCATTTACGTCTTAAGAGTTTCTGATATGATCAGGGGATAACAATACTTTCTCATATGATCAGTTACTTTTTTAATTCTTGACTTGGTTAATTCCCTTACCCCAAACATTTTTTTTTTCTCTGACAAGAATTTTGTGACTTCATTTGTATAAAGGGATAGAAAATAATAAAGTCTCTTGTTTTTAATTGAGACTTCTTTGTTTCATTTTTTTTTTCGTCATGTCTTTTGTAGTTTGAATGAGTTATACCATTTGTTAAACTTAAATTATATAATAAATCACAATGAACATGTGTTTGTTTCATGGTTAGATAATGTTATGTGGGTAATTGTAATTATACAAATCTTCTGTTTGGGAGCAATTTTATTATATATATCTAATATAAACCTACATAATAATAATGTTTAAAAGTGGCTATAAGAGCCACCTAAGACTTCATTTAGGTTCAGTTGGGTTTTTAACTATATCAAAAAACATGCTTTCATCACATCCACCTCGTAAAGGCCACTGCCAAATAGGTTAATTTATTAGGACTGCAATATGTGTGAAGGTGACCAGACACCTCATCATACGAGACATTTCATCATTATAGTATAGGGTTAGGTAACTGTTTCAACATGTTGCCAAAATTGCTCAGTAAGTTATTTACACCTACATGTACTTATGTGCAATGATGAATTGCTATAATGATGAAATGTCTCGTATGATGAGATGTCAAGGAACCATGTGTGCAATGTGGCATGGTCTATATGTCTGCTGTTTTTTTTTTTCAGTTTAAATGCGCAGATTCTTCAATCTAGTCTAGTAAAAAAAATTTGCTTTTATTTTGACCTACTTTTACTTTTTCAAATAAGTTGTTTAGGGACATATACCATTATCTCAGTGTGGTAAATTATATATAATTAGAACACAAAATACACGTACTTGGTAGCAATTACGGTGTTAATGGTATCAACGGAAATATCCACACTGTGTTGATTGTTTGTTTCGTTCATTGACTATCTTTTCCCCCCAAGGAGTGGTCATACGTAGGTTTCAAAACATATTTTTTTCCTCACTACTTATCACTGATCTATACAATTATCTGTGGTTCTTACAAAATAAAGAGCTGACTCAACGGAAATTACAGAAGTTTGTTTCACTTTTCCCTCGTCTGTCATTAAAATAAAAAAAAATTCCCTTTTGTTGGAAGGGGTGCGTATTCAACATGTGGAATAAAATGTAAAGAAACATACGACCTTCACATTCACTTTCGTTGTCTTTTTTTTTTCCTTTAATAAAAAAACCCGAAACTTTTTAGCCTATTTGATATAATTGTGCTAGCCTGAATGGGTGTGTATGTGTTCTATTAACGTGTATTTATGTTCGGAAATTTTTAATCTGATTCAAATAGTCGGATTTATTTTATATAGAAAAAAATATGTATGCCTGATGACGTGTATGTAAAAATATCTCTCACTCACAAATACATGCAATTAAAATTATGTGTTTAGTTGACTTTTGTATATTTCTAAGTACTTTTATGATGTCGTCATCTAACACCCCCCCGGGGCCCCCTACCCGCTAAATTTGTAAAACCAATGACAACAAAAAAATGGTTGGAATATGCAGGTTTCAAACTTCGTCTGCTGTGCCATAAATAGTATCTACGTGAAGCCCTTGAACATGTTTTTTTTTTTTACTGGCAGCTATATTTAGTTTCGACCCTGCATACCCTTTACGTCATCGGAAAAGGCACACCAAAAACTTTCCGTTTCCCGGAAGACCCGGAAGTTTTAAATCTCGTGACAAAATTGCCTATTGATAAATATTTTCAACAACTACCAAAAGCAGTGAATATAATATTAATCAGGGATTGGCTTAAAAATCAACTGCTAATTCGTGTATCTAAAAATTACTGTTGATTGAGGTGTTAAGATAAATATACCTGTACATGTTTTTAAGAAAAGATCGTGCCAATGACCGAGGAGGAAAAAAAGACATTTGTCCTACTTAAAACAGTTGATTATCATTTTCTTTTTTTAAGGTTGTCTGATATAGGACTTGATTGTGGTTTTAGAAATTATGGATGTTTTTTTTTCCCGATTTGAACTATAAGCGTGGCCCATGAGAGATGCATTCCTTTTTTCATATAATAAAAAATAGGTTACCTTTAAGAGACACACCACCTAATAAAAAAAAGGGGGGGGGGAAGAGAGAAAACAACAACTACGATTATGAATTTTTTTTAAATTGATTCAATTAAAATGATTATGAAATCATTTATTTTTAATTGATTCACATGATTGTGAAATATTTTTTTTTTGTTTTCTCTGATTAAAATGATTATAATATATATATATATATATATATATATATATATATATATATATATATATATAATTGCTTCAAATGGAGCCACAACGATTACCCGAATCTGCAAACTGTCCCCGATTTTATTTTCATAAAATTCTAACCAATAGGAGGCTTAAGCAGTACACGAGGCCTAAGGCGAAAGTCATTGGCGTGACCAAGGGCAAGTGTCATATCTACAGTTAAAAAAAAAAGAATTTATGCGCGGAGCCTTACTCATGTTCAGGGCTGAGCCATTAGCCAACCTTTAAGGGCCTGTTAAGTCTGACCATTATTTAATGGCGTCCTATCTGCACTTGGGTCTGTTATTTTTATCCACATTACAAACCTAATTAAAACTTTTTTTGTGTGTGTGTCTCTGGGATTTCAATTTTCAATAAAATATGGCGCATTAGTTTTTTTCCCTGTTAACTTTTTTTTTTGACAACATCTAGTTAATGTAGTCTGAAAAGCAAATGGGAGGAGTGGGGGGGGGGAAAGGGGGGAGGGTACAGAGAGAGTATTAATTGCTTACGATGATCAGCCTCAGGGCTTGAACGTCCGGTCTTATGTGGTACCATCGTCAAAAACACATTACATTTCATTTAAAATTGTATGTATATATATATATATATATATATATATATATATATATAAAATATATATATATATATACATATAAATTATGCCTTTTAATAAGTGTAAAGTATAATGGTAAATGGTTTTGAAAGATTAGGAGAATTGACACTACTAATGTTACAGGGTCCTTGACATAATCCGATATTTTGGAATTTTATGATTGTTAATTTTTTTTTTGGGGGGGGGGTGTGGAGAGGGGAATTGGGTAGCACACATAGAACAGAATGCAAATAGCCATTTTCCTTTTCCTAAAATATTCTCCACCAATCAATAATTGTGTGTGTTTATTGAATGAGGACATGTGGTAAGCGTGGAACAAGATATCACATAAAAAGAAAAACATTTTATAACAAGATTTTAATAGTTTTAAACAAGATATCACTGACTTTAAAAAAAAAAAGATTTCAACAAAATATCGAATAGCTTTCAACTAAATTATCGTTTAGCTTTAAAAAAAATTAACAACAACAAGATATCACATGAATTACAAAAAAAAAAAAAACGACCAGTCGGTTATAGTTTTCTACAATAAAATTACTTAGCTACGAAGTGTGACCTCGTGTGCTTGGTCAAAGGGGCCAAAGTTGGTGGACATTTTTAGGAAGTCAAAATGAGCTGGCAACAACACTGTGTACTCAATTGTTGGCCAACCTGGCCCCATAGAAACTAAGTAACAGATCTTTGAAAAATCCGTACAGATGAGAAAAAGTTTCCTATTCTGTTTGTGTTAGTCTCCTCTTGACCAGAAAATAACCGATTAGTCATCGTGTTGTTTGGTGCTTGTCTGATTATTTTTCTGTTTAAATTATTTTGACTTTCTACTCTTGTCATTCATTTCGATGTCCATTTTTCAATAGCCTCCATAACGGGGGGGGGGGGGATTCCCTTTCTTTTACGCTGGGCTAATCATTATCATAATTATTATCTATTTTGCAAAAATGTTTCAATCAAACATTTTAACCGGTAAATTTCCGTTAAGCCCCCTCTATGGTCTGAAACCAGGATGGAAAAAAATCCTACAATTCAGGATCAATCGAATTACTTGGACGATGACAAAGGGATATGATTTGGCCTGATCGAATTTTTACAAAAAAAAAAAAGGAACCAGGTACAAACTTTATAACTAGTGATATTTAAATATGCAACAATCTTTAGCGGGTATTATAGGTTACTATATTTAAAACTCTTCGCCGAAAGGGTCTGCTCAATTTACACTATATAAGGTTGGCGATTAACGAAAATTGGGAACCGAAGAAAACCGATTTTTTTTAAAGGCTTAAATATTGAGATAGATTCTGGCGTCGTTATAGGGGAGGTGGCAGGGCCTCGGGAGTTCAAAGTTCTTAACCAGATAAAATTTTTATTTTAGGGCCCCTTCCTCTAAAAATAAGGCCTTTAGGTTGTTGGTCACGCATTAAAATATAGAGATAAATATACATACACAGGCATATTGATAGGGTTATATAGATATAGATAAATATATAGAGAGAGATGAATGGATGCAACATATATATATATATATATATATATATATATATATATATATATAGAGAGAGAGAGAGAGAGAGAGAGAGAGAGGAGATAGATAGATAGATAGATAGATAGATAGATAGATAGATAGATAGATAGATAGATAGATAGATAGATAGATAGATAGATAGATAGATAGATAGATAGATAGATAGATAGATAGATAGATAGATAGATGGATGGATGGATGGATGGATGGATGGATGGATGGATGGATAGATAGATAGATAGATAGATAGATAGATAGATAGATAGATAGATAGATATAGATAGATAGATAGATAGATAGATAGATAGATAGATAGATAGATAGATAGATAGATAGATAGATAGATAGATAGATAGATAGATAGATAGATAGATAGATACTACTTACTTTTGATATTCTACAAAATTAAAAAGTGACAAAAAAGTTACAAAAGTTTTATATAGTGATCAATTCACATCGGCATTGTAATGGAGTATAAAAGATGAAACCTGGTTGGTTAACCCCGGCATTGTAATGGAGTATAAAAGATGAAACCTGGTTGGTTAACCCCGGCATTGTAATGAAGTATGAAAGATGAAACATTGTTGGTTAACCCCGGCATTGTAATGAAGTATGAAAGATGAAACATTGTTGGTTAACCGAAGGCATTGTAATGGAGTATGAAAGATGAAACCTGGCTAGGTAGGTACAATCCACTTTTTTTTTTCTAAAACTCTCAATTATCAAATGTAACAATATAATTTATCTTTTTTTAAGAATTATTTATCTTCGCTAGATAATAAAGCGTCAATACAGACGTGAATTAAAAAAGCAGGACAGCAACCATGAGCGCTGGATGGGCTGAGGGGGGGGGGGACGGCTGATAAAAACGTTGGATTTCGAAAGCGATTGAGGAGGGGGGGGGGGTCCACAAAAGATTAATTAAGGCTTCTGACAAATGTTCGGGTTGCTTCCTGCACCACCGCCCCACACACACACCGATCGCGTCGCCCTTGATAACGTTTGAGCGTAATTTTAAAAGTGGTTTAGCCTTTTTTATTCACCGTTCGGACTAAGAAAAGATATTCGATTATATTATTTTAATGATTATATAATTGCATGGGGAAGTGGTTGAGCTACTTCAAACGAAAAATGTTTCACTATTTTTTTTTTAAATGCGTTTCCGCTCTACTGTTTAAAATCACAGATTGCGCACGCTAAACAGTTGACCTAATTTTATATGAGACCATTAGCTCTGGACACACACAGGTCGGCGTAGGCGTCACTAATCATCCCCAGACACGGCTCGTGTGATACCAATTATAAATTCAGTAACTTTAAAGCCAAGAGAGTTGGAAACAGGCCCGTAGCGTGCGGGCGGGGGGGGGGGCCTGGGGGCCGCCCCCCTCTGCGTTTTGTCTGGCCCCCTCTGCTTGTTTGCTCTACTTAGTAACATTTATTTCCTGGCGCCCCCCCCCATTGGCCTGGCCCCTGCTGTAGAATTTTCACGCTACGGGGCTGGTTGGGAACAATCCTTGTGGCCACATAACTACCTCCTTTGTTCAACTGGGAGGCTCCCGGCAGACGTAGAGATATTTGCGGGTCATGAGCGAAATGACTTGTTGGGGCCCGTATAGCATCAGATTTGATAGAAATCTGTACTGGAAGGGGCCCCTACCTAGCAGCGAGGGCCCAAGGTGGCTGCCGAGTTCTCTAAGAACGGAAACTGACCTCACCTACATAGACACCTCGCCACATAGTCGCTTTGCTGAGAATATAATGTTAGAGGGAGGTCAATTGATCTTACATTTTGTGGCATTGTGTTGTACAAGTTATATCACAGCTGACAGCTCATCGGCGTCATCCGCGTAGGTGGTTGGTGGAAGGGGGGGGGGAATGGGTGACACCAGATACACCTGAACATGTGTTTAAACGCCTGAGTGAACAACACACGTCCACCCACTTTGTTGGGCGACCATTCCGTTAAAATTACGTTAAACATAGTCAATTTGATGAATCAGTGTGTGTGTTCTCTCTGTCCCATACCTTCCTCCTCCACCAACCGTGAAGTTATTTAGCAGTTTTATAGCAATGACTAATATATTTTATACCCCCCTTATTCCCTTTATCTATATATTTTTTTACACATTGTTATGTGGATAACTTATTATTGCTAAAGCATGATTTAAAGATTTATTTTTTTTTTTGCTGTGTGTGGGTGGCTATTTGTATCTTCCTACACACTCGATACTTTTTATTTTGCCAGCCAGAAGGAAGATCAATCGTAGTTAACAATAGTTTCCTATGTCTTGTGGTGTGAGAGAATACAACCTCAGTTATCTACAAGGCCTTCGTAGCACCGATTAGTGTGAATGCAAAAGGGCTATATTTTCATTTCTTTATTTTTCAATTGTCCCAGACACAGAATATAAATTATTCCGAAATTCGCCGTATTAGTGTTATTGTGCTACTGTTTACCAATCTTTAGGCGCTGCGCTATTAAAAAGGAAAAAAAAACCCCAACTTTAAAAAGTCAGCATTAGCGGAAATTTGTTAATAGCGACAAGCTTTCTGTATATGTTCGGTGGTCCCAGACTGATTCCAGGTGACAGATCACTCTTCTGGATCGATGACCCCCCCCCGTGCCGTAGCGAGATTAACTCAATACTTTTTTAATACCTTTTTAGCGCCCCCCCCCATTCGAAAACCATATATTATATGTAAAATATACAATTTGGCGCCCCTTTGTGAGTAGCGCCCGGGGCACGATGCCCCATTGCCCACCCTCTGATGACCCGATATTCTATTTTGATAATACACGCACCGTTTAACTCTTTGCAATTTATTTTTTTTTAAGAAATCATTTTTTTTTATAAACATAAACTCTTATTAACAGTGCACACATGTTGTTTTGAGGTTTCTGGATATTTTGATATGGGGTGGGGGTGGGGGGGAGGGGGGGATCAAGTGGGAACCCCAATTTTCAAAGATGATTTATTATGGGTCCAATATTCACAAGTGGCGGCCAACGAATTTTGCATTTTCCCTTCTCCACCCACACCATAGCTGATAGTGCAGTGAGCATGGAGGCACTACTAGAGACATCGGGAGGGGGGACTTTTAACCTGAAAAATTCCCTTCGCTCTCACCGAAGATCGAACCCGTAACCTTCAGCAGGTCCCGGTTAAAGTCCCCTCTATTTCTCCCGTGGTGCCTCCATGGCCATTGTACTACCGGCTATGTTGGGGATGACAGAAGAGCTAAGGGAACTTACAATAAATAAGCATGGCGTAGTATGACGAGAAGTACAGGAAGACAAACTTGTAAAACTTTTTTTTAATTTTTCATTGGCTGAAAATCGTTTAACCGTTCAAGTTGAAGGATTCTGTGTAGGAAGGGAAATGGGGGGGAGGGTATATTTTAGTACCATTCGAGTGAAAATATATACACACACACACACATGCAACTAAAAAAAAAAGGAATTCAAACGCAAAGGGTAAACAGTGGTAGCCTCAGTAACAACCGAAATCGTACCACCCCTTCACAGTGTCTAAGAAGAACACACGCTGTGAGACGTGGAGACAGAAGAATAAAATACACTTCTATAAACGTAATGTAGCTATGATCACGGCCTTTCACTGCCAGTCTATTGTTAGGTGTCAACGAAATCTTGACTGAATACGGAAATAATATTTTGCCGTACTTCCACGCTTATCGCCCCTCCCCCATGTTGAACTGTTTTTTTTTTATATGAACCTTCAAACCAAGACGATAAGTGAATTGGGAAAACCTTTTTTAAATTATAACCGTTACAGAATTTCCTCCCACATCACATCCTCACAGATTCAGACAATTTATGAATACTACTAGTACACTTAACTGTTCATATGTCTGCTGTAAGTGCGCGCCAAACTATATAATTGACATTTGAAGTAAATGTACTGGATGGGCATACACCGAACAACTTGGGGACTTTAATAATTGTAATAACAGATGAATAATTGTAATAACAGATTAATAATTGTAATAACAGATTAATAATTGTAATAACAGATTAATAATTGTAATAACAGATTAATAATTGTAATAACAGATTAATAAGTGTAATAACAGATTAATAAGTGTAATAACAGATTAATAATTGTAATAACAGATTAATAATTGTAATAACAGATTAATAATTGTAATAACAGATTAATAAGTGTAATAACAGATTAATAAGTGTAATAACAGATTAATAATTATAATAACAGATTAATAATTGTAATAACAGATTAATAATTGTAATAACAGATTAATAATTGTAATAACAGATTAATAATTGTAATAACAGATTAATAAGTGTAATAACAGATTAATAATTGTAATAACAGATTAATAATTGTAATAACAGATTAATAATTGTAATAACAGATTAATAAGTGTAATAACAGATTAATAAGTGTAATAACAGATTAATAAGCGTAATAACAGATTAATAAGTGTAATAACAGACAGTGACAAATTAAGTTCAGCGATGGACAAAAGAAAATTGTGGATCGTCTAAAAAAAATGAAAGACAGTGAAAATAGAAATGTACATGAGTTAAGTGGTGAACTGTGGGGCCCTCCCTAAGTCCGGCACCAGGGCGCGCACTCGGGGCGCCTGCTGTTGATTCCGTTTCTTTTAATATACCACAATGCATTTTGTTTCAGTATTAACCTGCTTATCAGTTTATGAAATAATGTTTCGATAACAGGGGTTTTAGGAACGAGATGATTGGGCACATTTATTTTGTGATATTTAATTGTTTATAGGTGCAGTGGCGTAGGAAGGGTACTGCGGCCTGGGCGGTTGAACAGGGCGCCGAACTAGAAAAAGCCCCATTGAATGTTTTTTGCACCTTGCTGATTGGGAGGAAGGCATTCAAAATATAACTCGCACAGGGCGCCAAGAAAAGCTGGCCTTTTTTTGATTCTCAGAGCTTGACTGATTACCATTTAATATTGAGTCGGTGAAGTGAAGTTATAATGAGTAATTAACGAATCCATGGATCGAATCTTTATTTGCTTATTGGTTTTAGTGTATGGACATGCTGTCTTGCTGATGCATGAGTTCACACACACGTTTTATAGGCTGAAACTGACACGCGAGCTGATGTGATTCGGACAGACACACGGGCTGAAATGAGTGATTCGGATAGACACTCAGATAGTTAAGATATATCGATGGACTGGCGATGTATGCAGAGCAGTTTTTAATGGGCATCCCCTCTCCTCCATTGTCGACTTTTATACTGTCGCAACCTAAAATGATTTAATAGTTTGTGGTCAGGAGACGTCGTCAACGATTACCAAAAGCCAAGATTTGCAATGAACTAATATAACTTGGCCTTGGGCCCATAAAAGTACATATGAACTGTGACCCCCAACTTCATCTTTGTCTCGGGCCTTAAATGTATTTTTGCCTAGCCCTCCCCCCCCCATATGTAGCTTTTCCTGTGCCCACTGATGTATCTTCTCCTGGGGGAGTGACGTTTACGGGGCCTAGGATAAGCAAGACAGCCTTATATGAGGCCTGGAACAAGACAGTCTTATATGAGGCTTGGGGCAAACGTTTTGTTTCGTTACAGCTAGCTAACACAATATTTTTTTTAAACCACAGCCCCACCCCCCATCCCCTGTTAAAGGGCCTTGGCAGTACACGGAGCCTAAGTCTCCTGTGGGGCTTGAGGCAAGTGTCGTGTGCGGAGAAAGTCACAAACGAGGCCCGGACCAAACGTTTAGTATCCCACCCACGTTACAAGCTGGGAGCCAATTTTGAAACATCAATTGAACGCCAAAATATGTCCCCCCCCCCCCCACTTCAGCGATTATTACGTACAGCAATGAGTAGTGAACAAAAAATAAAAAAAAAACCCAAGACGAAAAAAAAAAGAAGGGGGGGGGGGGGGGGGGAGTCTTCTAGAGATCTAGCTGCTAAATGTTTGGTGGTAAAAGATGAACATATTAGTTCCTATTTCTGTGAATAGCGGAGGAAGTGGTTTGAATGGATAAGCATTCGTGTCTTTTTTCAGGGGAATATACGGGGGCTGGGGGGGGGAGGGGTTTTTTAATAGGATTTTTACGGACTTTTCAGTCTGGAGGTGCCCATGTACAAAAAACAATAAATCTATCTATCTATCTATCTATCTATCTATCTATCTATCTATCTATCTATCTATCTATCTATCTATCTATCTATCTATCTATCTATCTATCTATCTATCTATCTATCTATCTATCTATCTATCTATCTATCTATCTATATATATATATATATATAGAGAGAGAGATAGATAGATAGATTAATATAATTATATATCATCTAGGTCTATCAGTGCCGTAGAGACAGCCCCGTAGCTAAGGGGGGGGGGGCACTGGGGGGCGTGCCCCCCCCTCTAGGTGTGGAGTGCCCCCCCGCTTATTCGAAAACCATATAATATTGTATGTAAAATATATCATTTGGTGCCTCTTTGTGAGATGCTCCCCCCTTGCCCACCCCTTACTATGCCTCTGAGATCTATATCTCTTAAAGGCGTATATCATCTATCTATTTGACAGAAACAGTTAAAAAAAACATAAAATAGATCATATAAAGACGGACAGATAGATATTTAGACAGACAGACAGACAGACAAATAGATAGATAGATAGATAGATAGATAGATAGATAGATAGATAGATAGATAGATAGATAGATAGATAGATAGATAGATAGATAGATAGATAGATAGATAGATAGATAGATAGATAGATAGATAGATAGATAGATAGATAGATAGATAGATAGATAGATAGATAGATAGATAGATAGATAGATAGATAGATAGACAGAGGTGGGCAGTATTTCAAATACAAGTATTTTAAATACGTATTTTCAAAATAAAATACGTATTTTATTTGGTATTTTAAATACTTGTGTGAAAGTATTTAGTATTTTGGTATTTAAATACTTGTGTAAGAGTATTTTAGTAATTCAAAAATACTTTTTCAAAATACTTTTTTCAAAATACTTTTACAACCCTATCAATAATAATTATCATAGCCTTTTTTTTTTATAATACAGCCTGCTTTAGTTCTTTCTTACTTGCATCGGATGATGCTTCAAGCATTAGATACCGGCGCACAAGTAGTGCTACAAAAATGTTTATCAAATGAAAATAGTAATTTCCGGTTCCGGTTCTTTCTGATCCCGGCTAGAAGAGAAATTGCCATATTTTATCTTTCGTTGCCGTGAAAATGAGCGAAAGTAATCCAGTGAAATCAGTTTCAGAGAATGAAAATCAAACAGATGTCCGCCTTGCAACCTCACTAAACCAAGTGACAAACTGAAAGATTTGTGTATTGCGCTTAAGGTTCCTGTTTTCAAGGACAATGAAATCAAATTCTTGCTGGAATTTATTGAATGTATGAAACCTGTCGCAGATAGCCTCGATCATTTGCAGGGAGATAAAAATTGTTTTATGGGTCATTTATTGCCAACATTGTTGCGTATCAAAGACAAATTAGAAGATCTGTGTAACAGGCAATTAAACTATTGTGCTCCGCTTTGCAAGGGGCTGCTCCAATGTATTCACAAACGATTTGGTTGCTATGTAGATCTTGATGCAAGTGTTAATGAGTATATTTTTGCAGCTGTTTCTCATCCCTTCTTCAAATTGAGATGGGTGCCAGCCAACAATGTCCAAAGCGTTAGAAATATTTTTTTTTGGCCAAGGCGACACAAGAGTCGCTCTCAAGTATTGTTCATCAAAATAATGTTCCTGCCTCAGCCCCAGTGGATAATGATAATTTCTTTTCCTTTGAAAGTGGACATACTCCACCAACTGAAATTATATCAGACATGGAAATTCTCCAGTACTTTGATGACAAGTCTACCTCGCTTGAAATTTTGCATAAGTACCCTACTGCTCAAAAGAATTGTTTTTGAAATACAACACTGGCATACCATCCTCTGCACCAGTTGAACGGCTTTTTTCGTATGCAGGGATGGTATTGAATAAAAAGAGGGCATGTATGACCGACGAAAATTTTCAGCAAACAATTACTATTGAAAGCAAATCATAAAATTATATTGTGAAATTGTATGAACAACTTTTTATTGCAAAACATGAAGCAATGTTTGTTATTAAAGTTTTTTTGGAGATAATTTTCAGTTGATTTTTTATGTATATTGTAGCTGCTGTCACAGTAAACATTGAACATGGTGATACTTATAGTTACATTGATGTTGGTGTATAAAATATCCAGTGAATGCAGTGATGGACGATAAAACCAAGTATTTGTATTTGAATAAAAGTATTTTAAAATACGTATTTTGTATTTTAGTATTTTGAACCCTATTGAAAAGTATTTTGTATTTTGGTATTTAAAATACTTATCCTGGGGTATTTTAGTATTTAGTATTTTAAATACTCTGTGGTCAGTATTTTGCCCACCTCTGTAGATAGATAGATAGATAGATAGATAGATAGATAGATAGATAGATAGATAGATAGATAGATAGATAGATAGATAGATAGATAGATAGATAGATAGATAGATAGATAGATAGATAGATAGATAGATAGATAGATAGATAGATAGATAGATAGATAGATAGATAGATAGATAGATAGATAGATAGATATAGATAGATAGATAGATAGATAGATAGATAGATAGATAGATAGATAGATAGATAGATAGATAGATATAGATAGATAGATAGATAGATAGATAGATAGATAGATAGATAGATAGATAGATAGATAGATAGATATAGATAGATAGATAGATAGATAGATAGATTGATAGATAGATAGATAGATAGATAGATAGATAGATAGATAGATAGATAGATAGATTGATAGATAGATAGATAGATAGATAGATAGATAGATAGATAGATAGATTGATAGATAGATAGATAGATAGATAGATAGATAGATAGATAGATAGATAGATAGATAGATAGATAGATAGATAGATAGATAGATAGATAGATAGATAGATAGATAGATAGATAGATAGATAGTAGATAGATATAGATAGATAGATAGATAGATAGATAGATAGATAGATAGATAGATAGATAGATAGATAGATAGATAGATAGATAGATAGATAGATAGATAGATAGATAGATAGATAGATAGATAGATAGATAGATAGATAGATAGATAGATAGATAGATAGAATAAGAAGAATTTTCGTCTAGCTTTTTTTAAAAGAACCTAACCAAAGCTTGGGTTTTTTTTTTTTCGATTTTTTTTCTAAATAGAGGAGAAAGAAACACGTTAAATCGCAAGCGACACTCATGACGTGGGTATTTTCCAGAGGATATATTTAAACTAAAATACAATGCGGATTATTTTTAACTCGATCGTGGTTGGTTTATATATATATCCCCGCCAGGGGAAATCCCTATTATGTTTTATTCCGATGACCTAAAAAAATGTCGTGTTCCAAGACGTTTGTTTAAACTATAAAAAAATCTATAGGTCAGGGATCTTCCCAAGATATTCCCCAAAACACAGCTGAGAATATTGTTTTTCAAGACACTTGAACATACACACTCATACACACCCCACAATCTTCGAGGCCAAGACCCGTAATAGATATTCCCAGAATATGTGTGTAAAACCTCTAAGTTCAAACACCCTAAAACTCCAACAACCTGAAATACGAACACAAATTGTGATATAATTTTGCCTCATAGTACAAACACGCTTTAAAATTAAAACGCTTCAGTGTAATTTCTGTTTTTTTTTAAATTTAAATATTTACAACATTTGTCTTGAAACCGGTAGTATTTATTGAATTTTTAAAAATCTATTTTGAGGCGATCCAGGAACATTTTATATGGCTTAAATAGAGAAAAACGGTCAAATGTTAAAACCCATCATTATCTATAAATTTCAAAATGAAACAGAAAGGCCCTACAAAAATAAAGATCTTGAGTGGGAGGGGAGGGCAAGCATTTGCCAGCCCATCTGTCTAGTAGTGGCTTCCCTTGGATATTGGTTAATAGGGGCCTTCGCCAATTTACTCACATCCTTCCTTACTTCATACCAATATAGGAAGTCGTCTGCTTTAAGACTTTTAAACGTATACAGTTTTGGTAAAAAAAATTGCGCGCCCATACTTCTTACACGCTAATAATGAACTAAAAATAACTTGTAGCATGAGAAGTTCTAAGGTTTTTAGGGGGGGGGTGTAAAGGGGGGTGGGGGCTGCCCCTATGCAGAATCGTAGATATAACTGTGGTCAACTTATATGTCTGGGTAACTTCAAAATTAGATTTGACAGGAATTTTTAGTTTGGCACTTGGCGGTGAACTTATTTTCCATCCAAAGGAAATGATATGTTTGTAGCCAATAAACGAAAAGCAACCTCAGAAGAAAACAAAAAGCACACCCTTCGTTTCCAGTTGATGCATTTGTTTACTATTTAATGCAGGGACCATAAACACTGATGAGACTGTAAACCATTTGCCACGTGTTACATAGGGAGGTTAAGTTCACAGAATCGACACATGTTACGTAGGGATGTTTAGTAGATACAGAATTGTAATTGCCCATTCTTTTCTTTCCACCTCCTCTTATGGATTTTAGAAGTTTAGAATGTACTTCACTCTCAAGTGTAGCAATTTTCAAATTATACTTTGATATTTGAACTTTAAAAATGGGTCTAATGTTGCAGTTTTGTTTAAAATAATTTAAATAGTAAAGAGTTTTAATGATAAAAAATTTATTGAGGTTGAGCAATATCTTTGATTCCTGGTATAAATATATTGACCAATAGTTCTGCTACACAATTGTTACATAATAGATACCTGTTTTATATTATTATACTGTTTGTTTAATTTACAACCCGGGAAGAACGACAAAGATGCATGAATAAAGCTTAGCTATTTGTGTGATATTTCTTATAAAATATTGAAAACAAAGAACAGATCTATCAACAACAAAAGTTGAAATTATTCAATTTAAAATAAAATTAATTCTGCTAAAAAGTAAATTTGCAAATAAAATAACATCACTCAGAAATCACGGAGTTTGTACTTTTTTTTTTTATTATACATATGTACATGGGCGTCACTAGGAATTTTTCCAGGGGGGCAAAAATTTTCCAGGGGGGGGCAAATAACAACTTTATGACATTTTTTTTAAATGTAAGGGGGGAGGGAGCAAATGCTCCCCTATATGACATTTTTTCAAAATGGGCAAATGTCCCCTTGCCCACCCTTCCCCCATGAATACGCCCATGCATATGTATAAAAATGAAGTCAGAAGCCAATGTTATTTTATTAACTTATTTAAGTTGCTAGTTGTCCTCAGAAGATATCAATATATAAAACTATTACAATGTTGCAAACAGGCCCAACGACAGAAATTTCGCGCCCCTGGGCTGATATTAATATTTTAAAAAGTTGATTGGCCAGCTCAGTCCAGGTCCCTAAACTGCCGGGCCCCTGGGCATTGCCCCCCCTGCCCCCCACTCGCCGGCACTGGTTATGAACTTATATTACTATACGTTTCAAATTTGCAAACTGTGGTTTAACCAGCTCCCGTAGCCATGGGGGCACTGGGGGCCGTGTCCCCCCCCCGCCAGGGCGTGGAGTGCCCCCCCACACTTAAAAAAGAAGAAAAAGAGGAAAAATAAAGAAAGTAAAGGTGCCCCTTTGCTGGGTTTTGGTGCCTCCCTGCTTACTTTGGCCTGGCTACGGGCCTGGGTTTAGCACTTAATTTACCTAAAATGCTTCAGCATTCAGATTGTCTGTTAAATCTTTTCAAATGCAAGCAGGAAAAGATTGCTTAGACGCTTTTGTAACATTGATCTGCGATATGGGGTGAGCATTCGTGTGAGGGTTGAGAAACTGGTCTCATACACGGCTGTTGAAGCACCAAATGCCAATGCTGCCCAAAATACCCAGAAGTGAACTTCAATAAGATTCAATCTTTTTTATGCCCAAAAATTAGATAAGCTATATATGTAAGTATATATAAAAAGCCTGAATGATTGCCAAAATATAAACTTAAGTTTTTATTTTTATTGATTTATTAAACAAAATGATTGATGTTTTATAGCCGTTATTATTAAAACTTTGTCAAAAACTCAAATCATGCACGGGGGGCTCAGGTCATGCACGGGGGCTCACCTGCTACGGGCCTGCTTCATCCCCAAAACGCCTCACACACCTGACACTCAACCAGCTCTATAACTTTTTACACTGGTCATTCATTATATTTATAAAACGACAGTTCAACCCAGTAAAAAATATGTTAATCACAGTGCACATAGCACACACACCATGAGTTCGTACAATGCACAACCATGACAACTCCAATAAACTAAAATTCCTTGGGGCCGTCCATAAAATACGTCACGCTCCTAGGGGGGAGGGGGTGTAAGAAAGTGTGACAGTTTGTGACATGGGGGAGTGGTGGGTCAGGCCATGTGACGTCACATTTTTAATATATTTTTTAATTTATTTCTAATTTTAATATTTATTTTTTAGTAAAACTTAATAGTTTTAAAAGTAATTTTCAAAAATTTTGTGAAATATTTAAATTAGTTTTATGTCTAAATAGCATGAAATGCATATCTTTCAATGTATTGTTCACAATTCCTCATGTTAGTTAGGAGTTCATATTGCAACGTTTTACCTTCGAGATTCTTTTCCTCCTCCAATCCCAATCAACCAAACAACTGATGCAAAGCAGCTTTATCATTTATCAATCCAGGCACAGTAGGCACTGTGCCTAGGGCCTACGGACTTTTCAAGGGCCTACGAAAACCAGAACATAAAGTGAAAACAAGTCCAGAATGCCAATAAAATGTAATAATGTTTGTATTAAAGTAACTATATATAACCGTGTGAGATAAGCACGTCAAGCTGCAGATCTGTAAACTTTTTGGCTCTTTGTCTTAGCAAAGTCACATATGACGTCCTCAAAGTTTATTTAGATTTCAAATCGCAAAGAAGTGCGGGTGCATTCTTGAAAATATTAAAAATGAAGATGGGGAGGGCCTACGACTTTGAAAGTGCCTAAGGCCTACGATGACCTTAAAACAGCCCCCTTAACTAATGGACTCAGAGCTTCAGAAAGCAGATGCCGATGCTCATAAATTTTCTTCATTGTTTGTGGCACAAACTTTCAAAATTTGATGACATTATGCCAAGATCAACAGGAGTTTTAAAAGTACAACCATATGATCTCACAAACAATGTTGAAGAAACATACAGGACAACACAGAGCTCGAGCGCAGGAGAATGTGCCAACCCAAAATTTTCCATAATCAACTCAGATAAACGCCTCCGTCCTTTGAGAATCGCTGCTAGAAGGGCACAGAGAACTCATGGCAATTATTGGCAGAATGGAAAATGCACAATCAGAGGAGAGACGAGGATGAAGTTGATCTGTCTGCAGTTATTCTTCCAGAAAACGATGATGGGGAAAGATTTATGTCAGTCGTAACTATGGATGAACACTTCACTTCACCATGGATGGATGATGTCTAGTGAATATTTTTTTAATGAAACATAATTCACAGGTCCACTTTAAACATATTCAATGTAGCCCAAGAGCTGTCAAGCAATTTGTCAATCTAGTCCTTTAGTCACATTGTTTTGTTTCCATTTTTATTATTTAATCACTGGTTGAGGTCAAGTCTCGCTAATCTACTTCTTATCCTGTGTCAATAATAATAATAATCGGAAGATTATTCAAAGTTGACCTGACCCATTGTAAATGAAAAGGTAGCAGATAAATGATGTTTATTATATAATTGTCAAGTCTAATTTTTTGCAATTATCTTTTTCACATTCAATTGATTGAGTTATTGTTTCAAAGAATAACTGTGACAACAGTTGACAATTAGTTATTCTACTAGTAATGTCATATAATAATCTGATAGTCTTTTAATATGTATATTTTAAGCCATTTAATAGTGATTTTTAAGTTTTCGATTAAATTTTTTGTTAGTTGTTAATAACAATTTTTTTGAAAGTGTGACGTACTTTTGGGGGGGGGGTCCCTGAGCTTTGTGACAGGAGGGGAGGGGGTCGAAAATTGTCAAAAATAGCGTGACGTACTTTATGGACGGCCCCTTTCCTACCTTATTTCATACATTGTACCATACTTCCATGTACTAGTAAATTGTTTAAGCCAAACTGGCAATACATATTTACCAGAAAATTGTTTAAGTCAAACCATATAATATAAAAATATATATATATATATATATATATATATATATATAAGTATATATATATCAGATATTGAAGATGGACATTCAAGAGGAATTTGTGTGAGCCTTTCAATGGAAAAGTCGGCAACTATATTGTTTTTAAATATGGGGTGGGGGGAGCTCTTTAATTCATTTCTTATATTATTAAAAAAAAAAAGATACAGTTCAACCTATATGAAGCATTGAACAGCAACATACTTTCCTCTATTGCCAGTAGTTGTACAAACCTTTTCACTAACACATTCCATACTTATAGCCACAACATTTATATCGAATGTTGGTGAAGAACATTGAATGATGGCGGAGAGGCACATTGTAATTTGTAATGGAATTATGTTGAACATTCCAGTAGTGACAGACTGATTCGAAAAAAATTTCTTCATAAATTAATGAGCGTGCGTGTGTGTGTGTGTGGGGGGGTGGTGGGAGGGAGGTGGTGGCTTCTTCATGTTTACTTTCATCCAGTGGATGTGGCTTAAAATCTCGAATCCCTCTTGCAAAAAGGTTTGGGGGGCTACAAAAATACTCCTAGAGTCCCGGGGTCAATGTCATGATTAAGACAAAGGATTAAATGATTTTTAAGATAAAAGATAAAAAATGATTAAAGCAAATCATCACATGATCAATGTTGCCTCTATTTTTATGTTCAAAGGCCGTGTGTGTGCGGCCAGTTACTATTGACAGTGCGCTCCACTCATCAGTATATTCGCCCACAAAACGAAACATTTGCGCATTATAATTGTAATGTGTTTGTGCACGCTCATGAGTTGTGCATGCGCGTGAACCTACTCATCTTCTAGGGAAACACTACAACCTGATAGCAGGAAAACTTTCACGTGGTTGAGGCAAATATTCACACCCCCAGCTGCTAAATTACTGTTTAAAAAGATTACCCGTACCCTACAGAGACCCCTGAGATGTGTTCTGGTTGCGGTTACTATGGCAAAGACCCAAACTCCCGCACGTTCAATATGATTCACCCCATGACTTTCGTATTAGGTGGACAGTGGTCAAGTAAGGTATGCGATGTTCGTGTTAACAGGGACAGTGGTTAGGTTAGGTCAGCAGGTAAATGGGTCAGTAGTGCAAATGAAGAGCGTTGGGCTTGTCGACCTGTTGGATCAAGCAAGAAGTTGATTTTGAATGTGTACAAATCGGATTGATACATTGATGCTGTTAGCTCTTAGAACCGTAGGACACAATGGATTCTTAAATATGTCAATGGGGACAGACCAAGAGAAAATGGAGCAGTTTATGTGAACTAATTAAGGGACGGATGGTCGTGCGGTAACGCGCTCGACTGTCGATCTGAAGGTACCTGGTCTGATCTCCGGTGAGGACCAAGGAAATTCTTCAGGTCTTGGCTCTAAGTTCCTTACATTCTTGTGGTGCCTCCATGGCCATTTGCACTATCGGCTATGGTGGGGATGAAAGAAGGGGCACCATAAAACCGTCCCATTAGTGGTTTATAGGATCTAAGGGATTTCATCTCATCCTTACAGGAAGAAGGAAATTTAAACGTAAATTATGTGAAAGAGCGGCGGAGAGCGAGTCCTGGAATAAACAGTCTAACGAGTCGTACCTCCTCCCTCCCGTTAATTTGGAGGGCGTACTTACCAAGCAGAGGCGTGACTAGGGACGGGGAGTCCTATTCGAATGTCCCCACGGGTCCCAGCTTGAGGGGGCCCAATTTTCGTACATTAAATATTAAGTACAATATCTCATGTCATGGTGTCGAAATGTAAAATGCAGCCCCCCCCCAAGAGGCTAAGCCCCGGCCCCCAAACCCTACGCTTAAAACTGTTACCAAGTATGGTCTAAGTGATAGAGTGATGTTGTAGATAAAATTAGCATACGCTCACCAACGGTAAATTAGTTATTGTACTTGTGGCTAGTGAGTCAGCATACTACAGTCAGCAGTGGCGTAGCGAGCTTAACTCACGCCCGGGGCACATTACCTTTTTAGCGTCCCCCTATTCGAAAACCATATACTATTATATGAAAAATATACCATTTGGCGCCCCTTGTTAGTGGCGCCCGGGGCATGATGCTCCCCCCTCGCTACGCCACTGACAGTCAGCACCGTTATTATACTCGTGGCCCTAAGCAGTGGTAAATTTGGGGATTCAATACAAATGTTCATTAGGAGGCCCTAAACTAAGGTGCGTTCGGGGGTCCAAAGCAAGGCCTTCATGCAAATATTGAGCCGTAATAATCTTTGCCCCTCTGACAGCCCCTTCCGCCCCCCCAAACAGTTAATCATATCTCATTTTAGCCTTGGTCCTTGGCACGGGCTCTGATTGCCAATGATGGATAATAAAGTCCCAACAGGGGGCGCCTTAGCTGTTCGAGAGGTGGTGGGAGCGGTTAGGCAGCGATCTACTCCTCCTATAAATAATAACGACTGACCTGACTTCTATTAACAACTCACATATGTTATGCTTTAATATGAATTGACTTTAAAACAATATTTCATTTTATTTGTGGGATGGCCCCCAAATTGTTAGCCACGCCCTGATTCACAATGCCTTTCGAAGCTCACAGTTTTTTTTTTTTTATGTCATTGGTGTGTTTGAAAAATAAAAAAGAATAAGAAAGGGGGGGGGTAACAAAATAGACATGCAATCGTTAACTAGGTCATGTTTGTCTCATTGACTCTACCATTAAATTATACCTAGCAATGTCGACATGTGATAGAGAACAAATATATAACAATTAAAAAAGAGAACACATTTTCAAAATGGCCTAACCACATTGTTATAGTTGTCCACTTCGGAAGAAGGTCAGTCCGTTTGAAACACTGATCCCATTCAAGGAGTAAGTAAACAACACAGCAGACGACAATCAAAGGCAGATTTTTTTGTCACTTGCCTGTTTGTTCATTGTTGTACGGAAATATTGAGTTCATAATATATAGACTAGTTGCCAGTACCCGGGTTTGCCCGGGTTTAAAATAAGGTTTTCTGTTTACCTTCTGTTTTCTCTCCTGCCCCCCCTCTCCCTTCCTCTCTCTCTCCCTCCCCTCCCTCCCCCTCTCTCCCTTTCCCCCTCCCTCCCTTTCTCCCTCCCTCCCTTTCCTCCCTCCCTCCCTCTCTCCCCTCTCCCCCTCTTTCTCTCCCCCGTCCATCCTCCCTCCCTCCTCCTTCCCTCCCTCCCTGCCCCCCTCACTTTTTATCTCTCTCCCTCCCTCTCCCACCCTCTCTCTCCCTCCCTCCCCCTCTCTCTCCCTCCCTACCCCTCTCTCCCTTCCTTCCTTCCTTTCTCTCTCCTCTCTCCCCTGCTCCCTCTCCCCTACTCCCTCTCCCATCTCCTCTCTCTCTCCCCCTGTTCATCCCCCTCCCTCCTCTCTCCCCCTCCCTCCCTCCCTCCTTCCTACCCTCCTTTCCTCTCTCTCCCCCCTGCCCCCCTCTCTCTCTCTTTATTTCTCTCTCTCTTTATCTCCCCCTCTTTCTCTCTCTCTCTCAAAACTGTACAAATCAGAGAGCATGAAAAAACATCAACAATTTTTTCACCACAAAGGCACACAGCACCAGCGCAAGTTCTATTTGATCACAGACGTCACAGAGGAATTTTATTTATGGCGCCGTCGAGGACATTTTAATATAGTAAAATACTAAAATAAAAAAATTAATTACAATTAAACTACCCATCGATATGAAACGAAACCTGTCCTATAACCTTCCCATATAATTATGTGTATATGTAACAAATTTCACATAATTTGTTTGTCTGGATCTTGAGTTATAAGGGAACAGACAGACAGACAGACAGACAACAAATGCGTCTTATAAGTATAGAGATGATTGAGTTATACTAATAAATATAGACCGCGTAATACATCCATTTAGCCACTGTCCTTATTAGAAGCCAAACAAGGGTATTAATATGTCTATAAAAACAACTATTAAATACACGTAGGCATACGCTACACATGTTTTAAAGTAGCTAAATAGGCCTAATATTTGTACATTAAAATAAAATATTTGAATAAGTTGGAGTGACGGTGTTGTGGTAGACACGGGGGTTTCCTCAAACTTCAACGCTTTGTGACCTAGTTTCAAAGTAGTTTTGGTTTCGCGACTCGTGTGGTAAAGAAACAAGCAATTAAGCCTGTTCCATTCTGGACACAGGACGTGTTAGCGCATTTTCATGTTATGTATCAGTACGTTTGTTATCTTTCAGTAAATATGTGTAAATTTTGGAAATGTTTATAAATTCAATTGTGTAATGCATATATCTGAAAAGATATTAAAAGGACGTTTCTTTATATTTGAACAACTGTTACAAAAATAAATAATGATTACGCCCCTTTGATTAGCTTTTATTATTTATATTTAAAATATAAGCAAAACGGTACATAAAAAACTCTTATATTTTGGCCCTGAGAGAGGTCAAATCGCGAAATGGACTTTTGATGTACACTTGGCAGGCCAAGACCTACACAATGATATATACATCATGGGTCTAGGACTTATGGTTGCTGAGATATAGGGCGGTCCATTAATAATATAGCTTATATAGTAAAAAACGGTACTTTATAAGGCCCCTTTTACGGCCCTGAGAGGTCAGATCGCGAAATGGAAAAAGTCATTTCTTGGCAGGCCAAGACCTACAAAATGATATATACATCATGGGTCTAGGACTTATGGTTGTCGAGATCTAGGGTGATGACGGACGGACAGACAGACAGACAGACAAACGGGGACAATAGAGCATTTTTTTTCGAAAATGCTCTAAAAATACCGTTAAATAAAAAGAATTATAGCGTTGTTAAGAATGTGTATTTTTTGTTATTTGCAGTTTTACAAACTTTAATTTTGGTAAACCAATAGAGTTGTTATAAATTGATACTCAAACCATTAATTATAAATTTAAAATTTGTTGAGACCCACATTAAAATTCGCCTCTCATCTGGTACAGAAAGGGTCTGCTATAAAATGACTTAATCGTTTGGGTTGTCGTAAATAAAATAAAAACTGTCAGGCTAGAAAAGGGGAGATGTCTTTTACATCATTGCATATCATTAAATTATTCCCTTCGATTTAAAGAACTCTATGTTAATTAATAATGAACAAGGAAACAACATATTTCCCTTGATACCCAGAAAATAAAAATTGAAAAGTTGGCGATAGTGCAATGGACAAGGAGGCACCACGTGAGATACCTGTAGATGGATGGGAGATCGCAAGTAGTTGGACTGGTAACCTACAGCATGCAGGTGTTGCTGCAGCATGAAAATCCGCCTGCTACCAGAATGACTATATTTCGACCATAGATTATATCTATGACTTTGATTACGCTGGAAATATGCCAAGGCCGAATAGAATAGTTGCAACGTAGAGAGTATGTTGTATTCATTTGTAATTATTGCATTTTCTTTTCCATGTGTCAAATAAAAGCAAAAGATCTCATACTCTCGTATCAAAATTTTTTTAATACACGGCCAATTTAATGATCTGTAAGGTATTTCCTTACTCTCATAGCCAATTTTTTAATACACGGCCATTTTAATTTATCTGAAAGGTGTTTTATTTTTTCCTTTATACAATTACATATGAGTTTACAAAAATGAGACCAAATTCAGCCATTCTTATTTGTATGATTACAAAAAAATTGGCCAACTAAGAAAAACAAAAGTCTTTTGTCTGATATTGTTTGCTCTTTATTTTTTTTTTACTGGATAACGATGCAAGTATAATTATTTTAAAAATGGCAACTATGTAACTTTAACGAGAAGAGAGAAAGAAATTTAGATACTGAATAGAAATGGGGAAAGTAATGTTTTATAATAAAACTTGAGTAGCTATAGAGTTGTATTTTTTGTTGCCATAATCGTTTCCTGATTTAAATCAGTGTTTCCCAAACATTCGTGTAGCCGTGTATGCTTAATCGGATGTTCTCAGTCCTATGCAGCCTGTACCTCGGCCACACTTTGGGAAATACTGATATGGATAATACTGTAGTAAAGAATACCTTTCTAATTCTATTATCATGATTATGCTATATTGTCTTGATAAAGACCTTTCTGTGACATAAGCATGGTGATGATTGTTTATTGATATGTAGGCCTACACAATGATATTCATTGTATTCTTAATCTCAAATCACTTTTCAATTATCTCATGTTCTAGGAAATTAGTTTGATTACTGGCGAGTTATAAAAATGCAGTTAAGTAATTATATTGCGTGAAAAAGTAATACATGTATATAGAAAAATAAGGATTGTTGTAAAAAAATACTAATGAAAAAGAAATAATATTCATTTGAATACTAGTGATATCAAACAAATGTTAATGGATTTACAGACAGCTACAAACAAAGATAAGGTAAATATACATATACATATATATGTTTTCATATTTATCTATTGATACACTTATTTTATAAAAGGAGGGTAGAGAGTCTGAAAACAAAAAGATGATAACATATTTACTACACATCAACCTGAGTACATTTTTACTAATAGGATTAGTATCTGATATTAAAGCACTTCCCATAAGAAGCCTTGTATGAGACATGAAGGTCTGAAAATAATTATTTCTGTGAATGGTATATACAATTTCAACCAAAGTTTAAAAAAAACTAATAGAATGGCTAGAATAGCAATAAAAATACATACTTAACCTTTCCATTTGAAGTAAAAAATTAATATCTTGTAGAAACGACAACTTTTAAGCCACGCCCATGGAATTGAGGTAGAGCATAGTAGCAACATCTTTTTATGGCTTCCTTGATGATTAGAAATATTATGACAAATCATTTCTACAATACTATCAGAAATACATTGAGTAGAGCTAAGTAAAAACTTAAATCATAATAATCAAACATTACGCTTTGATGATAGAAACTACTGTACAACTCTTCCTCCACAGGAATAGATTGACCATCAAACAAAAATTCTGTAGTGGGACGTATGGCCGAGTGGTGTAGATGCTCGGGTCTCTGAGTCATGGGTTTGATTATCAGTGCGAAAAGTTTGTTAATGCCCCACAAATCCACACAGCTTTAAATGGGTACCTGACTTGGGAGTAAAGGCGGCTGGGCGTTGTGATAACCAATAATCCTTTCATATGCCGAGAGTATAGAAACAGATGAATTCGACACTTCATCTGACCCCGATGACCTCCGTAGGGCTAAGGGAACTTTACCAAATAGTTCTATACTGTAGGCTATGTGGGGAAAAACACAGTCTTCTTTTTCAAACTCATTGTAGCTTCATACAAGAAGACGTCAGAATTGTGACAGACACTTTTCTAACTAATGGGGACAGGGGTACAATTAGGAATGTGGAATTGTTTTATTTCATTAGACAAGTGAAACATTTAGTCTTCTCGTTCACAAAATTAGGCCCTTTTTAGCATGAGGCCCGCAGTGACCTTAACCAAGTCTCTGCCTGAGGCCCGCAGTGACCTTAACCAAGCCCTGCCTGTACCCTAGTATAAGTTAATCACATATCTTATAAGTTCTGTTGTCAAATCATATTTTACAGTTCTGCTGGAGAGGAGGGGATTATTATCTGCAGTGGCGCAACCGGGGGGGTAGGAGTGGGCTTGAGCCCCTCCCAATCCAAATCATCAATACATAATTACTGTTATAAAGTTACAAAAAGACTGTCAAACTGTCTTTTTTCATAATGAGTCCCCCTCAGCATTTTTTGCTGGTTTCGCCTCTGATTATCTGTGAGCAGGGCCGGCTTGTGATCGATTAGAGGATACCCTCCAGTAAGGCCCAGCCCGTAGCGCCGGCCCTGTCTGTAAGACATCTTTAACAAGGATTAAATTTAGCTGGCGGCTACTTGTAAATCCATCAGTCAGAGGTAGCTGTACACTTGCACACGACCGCCAACTACCAGGGGCCGCCACTCGAATCTATTTTGTTAAAAATTGAAATACTAGATTTACATTCTCCCTGAGTAGTTTCTTCATGTAAATATGTCTCGGTCTTTTTTTTTCAGTCAACACCGCTGCCCGTCGGGCAATATACATTGAAAGCATTTAAAGTTCAAAGAATGTTCACCAACGCCTACGTAAAGCGCCATTCTATGGAGCATGGAAGTAAGTGATATTCAATCTCAAAGTTTGAAGCACCTTAAATCTTGACAGTCCATGGGCCAAGTAAGGACTTTTAGGTGCTTCCTCTGCCCCGCGTTCTTGCTCCCTTAGCATCATTCTGCTCCTTGTCCACCCTGTACATAAAATTAAAGTACCCGGTTAAAAAAATTGTCCAGTTTTTGGTCTAGGAACAAACAATATGTGTGAAGTAGCCTACAACTTCAGAATTTAACGCATTCGATTTTTTCAGAGCATGTCTTTTTTTAGGAGTTCGTCGCTGTTATTGATGTCACTTGTAAGTCTTTGTCTTGTTTTACGATGTTTTGAACAGCGAAATGTGCCGGATATATATGGGGTATGTTGTATGTTTGACATGTTTTTTCAAATTTTTATTTGGGGGGTGGGGGCAGAGATCTGGTGGTTTCCCATGGTGCACCGTCGACTATTGGCGGTGATGATAGACAAAAGAGCACCACAAAAAACCTATCCCATTATTGAACGCTAAACAACAAATAGTTGTAAATTATTTTAACGATTACTTTTTACTTGCAGTGTCGTTGGGACTTGATTCTTGCAACTGGCTAGGACGGTGCGCTCACAAGATGAATAGCCTTTCATATTGACAGTAATATTGTTCGCTAATAATTCTAAGTTACTTAAAAAAATTTCTTTACCTATATTTCATTGTATTTAAAAGTAAACACCGCCATGTTTTAAAGCTTCTGACGTAACATGTGCTACCAGCCCCGTAGCGTGAAAATTCTACAGCAGGGGCCAGGCATTCTACAGCAGGGGCCAGGCATTCTACAGCAGGGGCCAGGCATTCTACAGCAGGGGCCAGGCATTCTACAGCAGGGGGCCAGGCATTCTACAGCAGGGGCCAGGCATTCTACAGCAGGGGCCAGGCATTCTACAGCAGGGGCCAGGCATTCTACAGCAGGGGCCAGGGCATTCTACAGCAGGGGCCAGGCCAAAAAAGCGGGGGGGAGGGAGTGTTAGAAATAAATGTTACTAAGTAGAGCAAACAAGTAGAGGGGGCCAGACAAACATGTAGGGGGGAACCTGCATGCTTCTGACCTGTGTGCTACCGACCACATCAAAATAAAAAATTCGATACTATACTAAACAATTACCTTGATTTCAAATATTCATTTTCATAAATGAAGACACTATTAATATTACATTTAGAATTACTACTTAGCATTAAGCTATATTTAGTAACGATTACATAAATTGCTTGCAGTTGCGTTGGGATTGATTTGAAATCTTGTTTTTAGAATGAAGATCAGATAAGGTGCAATTAGAGCTTCTAATTGATGAAATCTTGTTTTTTAGAATGAAAAATGAACTAAATATACATTTAGAGATTCTAATTGATGAAATTTCTGAGGCTCACCAAAGACGTAGAAAATCAAAAAAGACAAATCGATATCTATGGACGTCCATGTTCAACGCAAACAGGCAAATGTGATCAGGTAGAATATGTACGGACTGACTGTGATAAAAGGTAGACAGATATGGTAAAATGTGTGCAAGACTGACTGAAACATGGGTAGACAGACATACAGGTAGAATGTATACAGACTGACTGAAACATGTAGACAGACATACAGGTAGAATGTATACAGACTGACTGAAACATGGGTAGACAGACATAAAAGGCTAGTGCTAGAACACATATCCACATTAAATACTCAACTAACGTTATATTTTGTTTACTCTCCATTTTGTGTCAAGTTTTTTATTTTACTTGAACTAAACTAATTCGTTTTGTATTTTAAACGAATGTTTTTAATTGTAGATTCAAGAGAGTATCTCTTCTTGACAAAGGTAATTTATCATTTTCATTCTTTATTGACAAAATAATATACAAAAACAAAGATAAATTATATTCCAAGTTGATAAAGTTGACATAAACTTCAACTCTTCAGTTGCTGGTCATGATAATTTGCTTAGATAAATAGAAACACCATCGAATCTTGTGTTACCTTAATAATTTTTTTTAATAACTGTTTTCAGAAAACAGAGAACAGTTTAGCGTCACAGAGAAAAAAACGCCACACCTGTTTCAGTTCATAGACATTATCAATTATCTAAACAGGTCAATTCATGTCGGGGTGAAAACGGTAAATATTATATTTGACCACAGTGATTTTGTATTCAGCTTCCACTTAGCGTCACTTTCGCAGATACAAATAAATCTATAGATGTTTTTTTTTTTTCGAATTTTAACAAAACAGAAAAAACAATGGAAGGTATGAAGAAATGTTGACAGGTTTTTGAATAAAATGTTTATTTCTTATATTCATGTGAAGTAAAAATAAACAATTAAGGTGTAACCTCCAATCTCCCATCCCACTGACTTGAGTGTTGGATTTTATTTAAAAAGAAGATAAGCAAAGATGACTGCTAACTCATTACGTAACGCCTGGGAAAGGGGGAGATAAGGCCGAACTGTCACAAACAATGATAACAAATGGTCTCCAAATATGAACGGCACCTAAAGAACGACCGTTGGGATTAGAGGAAGTATTTTTAAACTAGGCGATGAGATGACCCCCCCCACCCACAGCTGCTCAAATATCTCTATTTATATAAATTCGATGTTATTAGAATCCCAGTTATTAAGCAATGTTACCTAAATATCCCATAATAACCATTTAAGTCCTTCCTTAGAGCACCCCATAATGTTTAATCGGCCCTGATTTGACTCTATTTCTCTTATCTTACATAACTCACTTGCAGGGCAACATGTTGCTCTGACTTTGAACCCAGCCATACTGAACCCATTAGTTGAACATGTTCGTGGTGCAGAAGTTATCAGCGAGGGAATTCGCGTTTTATACAGGTAGACTGCTCAAAATAAACTTACTATAAGAATAAATTACTTTTCGCACTTTAAAAAATAAATGATATAATATAACTGAATTAGTTTTAAATATCTTTTCCTTCAAAGTGTCTTTGTTCTTATTACCAGGTCTCTACTATGTTTACTGTGGCATGAATGTTACATTACATGAATGTTATCAAGGCAATGTAAGACATATTCATAGCCTGAATGGTTTAGTCCTGGTCTGACGCCTGACAGAGATAGTTGGGAAACGGATGGATGCATTGAAGGATAACTGGGCAGATAAATTGATGGATACATGGAAGGATAACTTGATGGATAAATGGGTTTATACATTTGAGATTGAATAATAGAATGGGTGAATGATTCGATGCATCTGTGGATATAAATTTTGATGGATGAATGAATGGATGCATGTATGAATGGATAGATGGAATGATGGATGGATGGTTTGGGTGTATAGGATGATGGAAAGGTGTATAGATGGATGAATGAATGGACGAATGATTTGTTAGATAAATGAATATGTGAAAGTATGATGGATGAATGGATAAATTCAGCCCCATAGTATGAAAATTTTACATCAGGGGCCAAAGGCATTCTACATCAGGGGCCAGGCATTCACATCAGGGGCCAGGCCAATAGCACCGGGGGGGGAATAAATGATACTAAGTAGAGAAAACAAGCAGAGGGGGCCAGAAAACGCAGTGGGGAGGATAAAAACACTACGGGCCTGGATAAATGTATGGATTGATCCTTGAAAGTATGAATGAATGGTAAATAGTTTCGCAGATATAAAAATAAAGTAGAAGTTTGTTAGTTCAATTCAAAACGCCCATTTGGTGTATCTAACAGTTATATTTTTCTCCTCCTGGATTTAACCTAAGACGTCATCTGTCTACATACATCGTATCAGCCCGAACGGTGCAAAGTCTGAGTTCTGCTCCGATCACTCATTTCCCCTTCACGGCAGAGCTGTAACAAAACTACTTTCACCGGTAAACTGTTTGAATCTTAACTGAAGTACATGTATTTTATTCGAGTCACTGCAATTATAACAGTTTTTTTTTTAACCTTTGTTTTTAACTTTTGCTTTTAACCTTTTGTTTTGATACTTTGCCTTTAACCTTTTGTTTTGAACCTTGCCTTTAACATTTTGTTTTGAACCTTTGCCTTTAACCTTAGTTTTAAAACTGTTTTTAATATTTGATCTACAAGTAAAATAGTACAACCAGTAATAAAATAAAGCACAGAATGAAAAAAAAGGAAGTAAAAATTTCATAATGTTTAAGAATTAGACTTGTAATTGGAAGTGTATCATACATGTAATACGTCGTGTCATTTAGTGAATAAAATTAGAACTTTATTTGCTACAAGCCTCCGGCCCACAGTAACCTCAGTCGGGCTTAGGCCACCTTATGCCTTCACACGGCAAAGCCATAGGGGCCGATGTAGAATCAAGGATCTCATAGGAGCGTGTGAATCCATGGGGGTCACTTTTTGTAAGTCCCCTCTCATGATGGGAAAACAGCAGCAATTCTGATCGCCGGGATTCGAACTGCTGAATTACGTCATTCCGGTCGGATTTTACAACCACTTGACCACTGGCACACTTGTGAGTGTAAATAATCAAAAGTTTAGATGCTAAATCTCAGGGATGCAGGTTACATCTGCTGAATATCTGTTTTGAAAAGTAAATGCTGACAGCGGTCATAACTCGATATAAACTAGACAAACCAAACCATTGTAGAAATTCCTTGACTCGATAAAGTGAAATCAATACTCACGAGACATTTCTCTGTTACAGGTGGAGTATTTTATTTACAAGCAGAAGACGTAGTTCAAGTCTGTCTGTCTAATCAACATAGGATTAGCTTCTGATTATCTTTCTTCCTTTGTAGGGCTCTTCTATTGAGCTCATATCCAGAGTAAGGAACAATTTATTACATAGGTAAGTGTTTCATGAATTAATCACTGACATATTCACATTTAAAACAAAATAAACAATTTTTTTCAATCAAATGTTTTTAACTTCACAAAAAAATGTAACTCTATTTATGTCTTCGTGAGTGAGTGCGTGGGCGTGTGTTGTTTGTTCTCAATCATTGATCCGCGGAACACTCGTTTATATATCCGTGCAACCAATTCAATGTGTTTCGCTAAAAAAAGTTATTGATATCCAACAAGTGACTGTGTTGTTTATTTTTAATAATTGGATGTGTTCATGTCAGGAGCCCTTCGGACGTTTTTCGGGGACCCCTTGCAAATGTACATTTGGGAAGGGGGTTAGGGGCCATGGAAATGGTGGGGGGGGGGGCTGATGTAGGAGAAAATACTATTAAAGCCGCCACTTTCAAATGGCCTCCTAAATAATTTTTTACAAAAGGCTTTTTAGGTAGGTGCCGTGATGGGAAAAATTGAAAGCTAGTATTCCGCCACCTCAAAAGGTAGGTGCCGTGATGGGAAAAAATTGGAAAGTTTAGTATTCCACCACCTCAAAAAGATTGAGGAAAACCCTTAGTAATAAAGTATGACATGGCGCAGATACCGGCCGTGTTAAGAATACTCTCTCTATCAACCGTGATACTTAATCAAACCAGCGCACCTTTGTTTGTCTGTTTTCGAAGGCGGACCACAGTAGGGCTGGTTAGTTTGGTTCACGTTCGTAGAGGTGGATCAAAACAGGCCGGTTAGTTTGTCTACGTTCAGAGGTGGACCACAACAAGGCTGGTTTGTCTACGTTCAGAGGTGAGACCACAACAAGGCCGGTTATTTGTCTACGTTCGTAGGTGGACCACAACAAGGCCGGTTAGTTTGTCTACGTTCAGAGGTGACCACAACAAGCGGCTAAGTAGTTTGTTCACGTTCAGAGGTGGACCACAACAAGGCCGGTTAGTTTGTCTACGTTCAGAGGTGGACCACAACAAGGCCGGTTAGTTTGTCTACGTTCAGAGGTGGACCACAACAAGGCCGGTTAGTTTGTCTACGTTCAGAGGTGGACCACAACATGGCCGGTTAATGTCTACGTTCAGAGGTGGACCACAACAGGGCCGGTTAGTTTGTCTACGTTCAGGAGGTGACCACAACAGGGCCGGTTAGTTTTTCTACGTTCAGAGGTGGACCACAACAGGGCCGGTTAGTTTGTCTACGTTCAGAGGTGGACCCTGTCAGGTTGGGGCCCAGGGGTGAGTGTCAGGTGCACCCGCCGCTTATTAAATGTACGTTAAATAATAATACGTTGTATTATATATATATATATTTATGTATGTGGGAGTGTGTATTAAGTGTTTATCTGTGTGCGTGTGCGTGTGCGTGAAGTCCACTGTAAGGATGTGAGATGAAATCTGTTAGATCCTACAAATCAGTAGCGGGACGGTTTTTTAATGGTGCCCTTCTTTCATCCCCACCATAGCCGATAGTGCAATGGTCATGGTGGCACCACGGGAGTCATGGCGAGGACTTTAGCCATAACCTGAAAAATTCCTTAGCCCTCACCGAAGATCGAACCAGGAACCCTCGGTCAGACAGTCGAGCCGCTTTCATCGCATGACCATCCGGTCCCCTTCGCGCATGCGTATTGAGCCATTCATCTCAGAAAAAGTTTAGCGATTAATGTAGCTTGTAATCATAAACACCGATTTTACTCATAGCTTGTAATCATAAACAATCGGTTTCAATATAGCTTCTTGTAATCATAAAAAATCGATTTTAAATCATTTCAACATTATAACTGCCTTGTTTAATACACTATTTATTTTTCTCCAGTTATTCTTATGTGGATTTTATTTTTATACCAGTTTGGCTGACACTGACTCTTTAAAATAATCTGACGCCCACATGTGAATAGGGCTTGTATCTGAATGATACGGAATGTAATTACGGTAAATAAAGTAATCGGACCAAATAAATAAGTGTACAAATAATACAATGTTTAAAAAATGATAATAATAATTGAGAACATCTTGTCTAATAATTGTTAAACAGTAAAATAGACCTGCCTTAAACCTATTTAGTAGCAATGAATTTCGTAATCAGTGTCTCTTAAACAATTTTTTAGCCAATGGCGTGCTTGCATCTGATTGTTGTTTACGTTTAATTGGGGGTGTCGGCAAATCGGGGAAATAAACAGATGCGGATTTAAATAATAAACACCCGGTGTTAAAGAACGCACATTCGGGGGGGGGGCACGATTTCATGTGCAGTTTAAAACTTCTTATTTTTGGTTAAAATATTGCCATCTTCTTTTTTTTAACGTATAATTTTGAACTTTTTGTGTGCAAGTCTGTCTGTTCATCTAATATATATTTATTACATGTCTTCAAAGCTGCTTTTTTTTAAACTTTGTGTACGTAATCTATTTATTTGTAAAACGAAGACTTCTTTCACTCCCGAAAATATAAATTATGACAGATTAAAAAAAAAAAAACATGTGTCCAAACAGTGGCGTAATTAGGGTAAGGTGAGGGGGGTCCAAATTTGAAAGTACTCCCGCGCCCCAGCTTGAGGGGGGCCACCAAAGGACGTCCGAAATTTTTTTTGCACGCTCCAAGGGGGGGGGGGGTATAAGAAAGTGTGACAGTTTGTGACAGGGGGAGGGGGGTCAGGCCAAGTGTGACGTCACATTTTTTAAATATATTTTTAATTTTATTTCTAATTTAATTTTTTTAGTAAAACTTAATAGTTTTAAAAATAATTTTCAAAAAAATTGTGAAACACTTGAATTAGTTTTATGTCAAAATAGCATGAAATACATATCTTTTCAATGTGTTGTTCACAATTCCTCATGCTAGTTAGGACCGCTAATAAACTGTTGCAAAGCCTTGTTTTATCAGTAGCCTTACGGAAGTGTTATTATTTCTTTGTTGTCTGCTGCATAATTATATCACTGATAAAGAAATTTGGAATTTGTATTATAATACAAAAAATTACCGTAATTGAAGTTGCAATCAATCACTTCGTTAAAATAATATTAATGCCTTATTCCTTGCAACCAGTGCACCAGGAAGAAGTGCTTATAATCGCGTGGAACATCGAATGGCTCCATTTAGCAGCGAACTGTCTGGTGTCATATTGCCAAATGAACATTATGGCATTCACTTTGATTCCCAGGGCAGAACAATAAATGAGGATTTGGAAAGAACAAACTTCAAGTTTGCAGGTGAAACTTTAGCTGAAATCTGGTCGCATGTGATTGTTGACCAATTTCCAACAGTTGCAGAATATATCAACCCTGAGAAATCTGAATTGGATGCAGCAGGACTGCTGTCGAAGGATAAGGATGGTTTGACCATCATGTTCTCACCAGCCAATACTTCACTCAAATTGTGAAATGTCAGGACATAAAATGTTGCGACAAAGTACGGAGCTCATTTTTCAACGTTTTACCTTAGAGATTATTTCCTCCTCCAAATCCAATCCCAATCAACCAAACAACTGATGGACTCAGAGCTTAAGAAAGAGCAGATGCAGATGCACATACATTTCCTTCATTGTTTGTTTGTGGCACAAACTCTCAAATTTGATGACATTATGCCAAGACCAACAGGAGTTTTTAAAGTGCAACCATGTGATCTTTATTGTCCATCTTTGCAGACCAGCATACATGATCGAATTTGCAAAGTGTGTCACTTATACTTTGCCTCACAAACAATGTTGAAGAAACATACAGGATAACACAGAGCTCGGGCGCAGGAGAATGTAAAAAAGTAAAGTTTCCTTAGCCCTAAAGGGCCATCGGGGCAGATGAAGTGTAGCATTCATCTGTTTCTATAACCTAGGCATATGAAGGGATTGTGTGGTTTGCACAACGCCTAGCCGCCTTTACTCCCCCAACACAAAGTCAGGTACCCATTTAAAGCTGGGTAGACTTGGGAACTTTCACCAGGATCTGAAAAAGTCCTAAGGTTCTCACCGAGATTCTATACCACTCGACCACCCGTCTATTAGGAGAATGTGCCAACCCCAAATTTTCCAGAATCAACTCAGATAAAACGCATTCGCCCTTTGAGAATCGCTGCTAGAAGGCAAAGAGAACTCATGGCAATTATTGGCAGAATGGAAAATGCACATTCAGAGGACGTGGAGTGGCTAGATGAGGATGAAGTTGATCTGTCTTCAACTATCCTTCCAGGAAACGATGATGCGGAAAGATTTATGTCAGTTTTAACTATGGATGAACACTTCACCATGGATGGATGATGTCTAGTGAAAATTTTTTAATTAAACATAATTCACAGGCCCACTATAAACATATTCAATATAGCACCAGAGCTGCTCACATAATTTGTCAATCTAGTCCTTTTTTTTAGTCACATTGTTTTGTTTCCATTTTTATTATTAAATCACTGGTTGAGGTCAAGTTTCGCTAATCTACTTCTTATCCTGTGTCAATAGAATGCATAATCGGAATGTTATCTCAAAGTTCACCTCACCCATTGTAAATGAATAGGTAGCAGATAAATGATATTTATTATATAATTGTCAATCTAATTTTTGCATTTTTTTTTTCAAATTCAATTGATTTACTGTTTCAAAGAATAACTGATACAACTGTTGACAATTAGTTATTCTACTATTAAACTCATTTAATAATCTGATAGTTATTTTAATATTTATATTTTAAGGCAGTTTAATAGTGAAGTGCGATTTAAGTTTTCGATTAAATTTTAATTAGTTCTTAATTAAAAAAAAATTTTCGAAAGTGTGACGTACTTTAGGGGGGTGGGGGGGGGGTCCCGAGATTTGTGACACTTTGTGACAGGGGGGGAGGGGGGGTCAAAAATCGTCAAAAATAGCATGATGTACTTTATGGACGGCCCCTAACACTGAGTAACAAAAAATATGTTTTGAAAATAGTCCTGGGTTTCCAGTTGAATTAGACTAATTTTGATGCTCTGAGTCCGAAAATGACCTTGGTTTTGCTCAATCAGGTCAGGATTTTTTGCTACAGAAATTAAAAAAAATCGGTTTTTTTTTTTTTAAACACATTTTTGCGGATCATCAGCTGATAAACCCCTGACGATTTTTTCCGTTGTACTCAAGAAATAAAAGTCAACGTGTTCAAATTCATTCAGTTTTTATCTACTCCACAAAATTTGATAAGCATAATTATCATAATATTAGTATAAGAATAAGCGTTACGTGATACAAAAGGCATAAATCGGCGCTTCTTCGATTCCCGTGTGTGAGCAGCTGCTGGGTTGTCTCTCTTCACCGACCAGCAGTAGTCTGCCAGCATGACTGCGTCCCACCTCCCCTGGTACCTTCCCTCCTTTTGGCGGATGTCCTGATGGAAACTTTCTCCCTGCTCATCGCTCATCGCCCCAAGGTTTTCAGGAAACTTCTCCATGTGTGAGAACAGGAAGTGCATCTTTATACTCATCAAACACCCGAGTTTTTTGAAGTCCTCTATCATGCTGCTGATGAGTCTGTCGTGGTTTGCTGCCTCTGTGTTCCTCAGGAAGTTGTTCACCACCTGCGGCGCACTCAAACGTGTGCATGGAATTTCGGAACTCTGTGTCCTTTGTGAGCTGCCGTATCTGTGGGCCGTCGAAAAAGCCGGCCTTCATCTTCTCAATGGTCAGTTGAGGAAATGCTCGGCACAAATAGTTGAAGCACTTCTCATCCTTGTCCAGAGCGCGCGTAAACTGTTTCATTGACCCAATCATCATGTGTAGCGGTGGGATCAATATCTTCTCCCGGTCAACAAGAGGTTCGTTTGTGATGTTTCTCGCCCCAGGTACTAACTGCTCTCGCGCCGGCCACTCTTTCTTTACATAGTGCTGGGCTCTGTCACGACTGTCCCACATACATATAAAGCATGGGTACTTCGTGAACCCGGACTGCTGACCATGTAGAAAGTTCGCCATCTTCAAGTCGACGCAGATGATCCATTGGTGCTGCTCATTTTGGATTTTGTCGAGCACATACTTCACTGCTTCATATTTCTCTTCAAGAGTTGTGGAGTGCGCAGTAGGGGGATAACAATTTTCATTATTTTTTGTAACCAACATGAAACCCTTTACATTCGAGGAACAATTGTATGTAGATGACAGTAGCAACATTATTTTTTTTTTAATTGAAAAAAAGTTCCCCCACCTTTTCATTTTTGTTTTCACATATCGCGCAGTTTGACTATCAGTTTTAATTTCACACTGAATTTTTACATGACTTTCTAGACAGCTTTTAAGCACATTCCAGTCAGTTTTTCCATTTGTTTATAAACAAGGCATCTACCCTCATCTTCTAAACAGAATAGGGATCCAAGAATTCCATCTGTTGAAAAGCTAACCAATCTCACATGGATGCCCACAAACCGTCAAATTCTTGGAAACTTCACTTTTCTGTTCAATAGCCAGAAACGGCGACTGGATCGAATCAAAATTATTATTACGGATATAGAATTGCTTTTGAGGGAAATTCTAGACTTTCCACTATTATCCAGCGCACTAATCAGAAAGAAAATCAATTGTCTGTTTGATTTATATGACAAAAACAAAAAGAAACCGTCAGATAAATTTACTCCAACACTTTCTAAGTTATTCGATGTCACCAACGTCAATGGAAAATGGAAAAGCAAGGAGGATATAGAGCTCTTCCAGAGGCAAGTTAAGAGTGGAGGAAAGATTGGTTATTCAATGGTCAAACAAGCCCCTTTAGAATCAATCCGCCCAAGAAAACGAATCCGACTATCCAAAACTCAATCTCAAGCCAGCTCTTCTCAATCGCAACCTACACAAACACATACAACTGTCTCACAACCTACTCAAACACATACAACTGTCTCACAACCTACACAAACACATACCACTGTCTCAGAATCTTCGGATTCTGAAACCTCTGCTTCTTCACCCGACTCGACAACCTATTCTTTCACGTCATCTTCTGAATGCAAACCGAAATACCAAAGAGCAAGCACTAAAAGTGTGGGTTTGCTAATACTAAAAAGCAACATTTCTACACATAAAGCATATGACGTTCTTGCAACCATTGCTGAACAGGATCATGATGTGCCTGTTCCAAGTCAGGCGGGTGTTTGAAAACGAGTAATCTCTGAAGGACGGAAAATGAAAACCAAAAATTTTCAAAAACTGCAAAGCAAAGAATCCTATTGTCTCCAGTTTGATGGTAAAAGAGTGCAAGGGGAAGAGTATCAAGTAGTTATGCTGAAAATATGACAACCGAAATAAAACCCGGTACTCTTAAATGTGATGTCTTGAGCAAGGGCTTTCAGAAGCCACAATATATTGACTGTCAGCACCATGTACTCGACCTCCTTCTGAAACATGTCATGAATTTCTTATTCAAGAACCAACGAGCAAACAAGAACTCAACTATTCCTTCATTGACAAATTAACGCAAAACTATGCCACTCTTCAGGCTGATTACCTCCTCATTGTGACAGATGATGTTAGCACAGGCGAGAAACCTGGATGGCGAGATGATTTCAAGTTCTTTTTATGAATTATGTCAAGCATATCGTCATTACAAAACAACTTCACGTTGGCCTCGCATCAGCTGGAAGAAACTACCAAATGTACACTAGGCAAGATCGAACTCACATGCGATATATACTATTATAGCATTATTTCTGATACCAGAGTGGCGCAACATCCTCGCTCCTGCTTGCAACTTCATCTCCTATGAATGGGCAAATGCTTGATTCAATGTGCAACACTACATTAAAGCGTCCTTCAATGAACTGTTTACTTCACTCATCAGGGTAAAATGCAAAAACGTGCTGTAAAACTGATGGAGGAACTTCATGCGAAATCGAGAAAATTTGAATTTTTGAATCTGAAGTTCATATGAACAATATGTTTTACACATTTCTTGTACATTCTTTACATATTACTAACTGATCTGTATCTTATTTGTTAATAAAAGTTGATAAGTTATTATTATTACTCTTTTGAATTAAGCTAAAAAAAATCTTGTCCTTTTTTTTGAAAAAAAAAATATTTTTTCACTTTTTTCTTCCGAAAAAGGGGGAGGTGGGGGAACTTTTTAAAAAAAAATCAAAAATGCGATTGATATTCTTAAATTACACATAAAAGTTCCTCGATTACAAGTGGTTTCATAAAAATATTTTTTTTGTTATCACCCTAGTGCGCAGTGCTCGATTTACCGCCGGGGATGCCGGGGATATCCCCGGCACTGAAGACTGTCATCCCCGGCTCCGCTTTAGCTAATGTCATCCCTGCCGGGGATGACATTTATCCCCGGCTCTGCGGAATTTTTTTTTCATCCCCAGCACTGATTTTTTTTTTTAACTCGAGCTAGTACTGGTAAATTTTGAAGTTTAACGGAAAAATTTTGTCCTGCGTTTCTACCTATTGAATAAATAGAAATAAACGTACAGTAAGAGTCCGAAGTATTTTTTTGTAATTTTCGGTTCTAATTTTATGTTCACTTTTAATTCGTCGCTAGCAAGTCGTAAGGTGCAAGTTATCAATTGAAAAATTTTATTTTTATATAAAAATTCAGACAAAGATTTATAGTAATATTTTCATTTTATAATTTTAAATTAAGATGTCTAAAGAGTCGTCTTGCAAAAACGTTAACCCAAACAAAGTTGTCTTTTACAAACAAACAACTTTATTTCAAGGAGTCAAATCTCAAAACGATGATCTTCATACTAAGTCTAACGTGTAAGTCATTTGTTACAGTATATCCGTAGTAATAATTTGTTATTACAAGTTTAGATTATCCGACTTTAATAAGTTTGATTTGAAGTTGAAATCAAAATACCTAAGTAGCTGGATGTATTGATAAAATAATGTTTTATTCTGCGAGCACTAGATTTATGTTTAATTGTAACACTGGGGTAAAACTATTTGCTAGTAGACAGTGTGATGTAGGTTTTCAAGACTGATTCACAGCTATAAGTCAGATGTTATAAAATTAAACCAAACAGTATGATCTAAATATAATTTTTCTTTTGATGATGCTGATATTAATACGCTGACGCAAGGCGGATCTAGGAATTGGTCCTCGGGAAGGCTAGTATACAGTCAGGGCAGGGTCGGCAACCTGCGGCTCGCGAGCCGCATGCGGCTCTTTCGATGTCAAGTTGCGACACTTTCGATGTCAAATTGCGGCCTAATCAAATACCATAATATTGAAACAACAATTTTAGTGGCTCTTTAAAAACTGAGAAAACTGTAAATTATAACTTTTGGTTCTTCCGTCTCAAAAGGTTGCCGACCCCTGGGCCAGGGGATAGTAGGCTGTGGGGTGCGTATATTGCCTACCCCAGGAACCGCGCCTGCTCGGGCAGTCATTCATTGCAATTCATACTGCATCGTTTTCATTTTTAGGCCCGGGGACTCCTATATTGTTTCAATAAGTTTATACACAAATCTAACAAAAATAGTTGAAGAGCGAGGCTGCATTTTTGTCAATGTACCAAGTGATAGTAACTGTTTGTTTACGTCATAATTCATTAGATGTCGAAACCATCAAACAATTGCTGTTTATTCAAATTAATGGTCCACCACTTCAATATTTTGTTGCAAAGTTGTATGCCACAATGTAGTTAAAAGACGGAAGGCATACTGTTAGCGATGTAGCCTGCCTTCAGGCAAACGAACAAAAGAATTAGTTATGGAACAACGTCATAATTTGTTTAAATAACTGAAATAATTATGAGTAATGGAATATTTGAATTAAAAATTAATTCATTGCTTGTCCTATTAATGTGCAGCTTCAAATTTATCCCCGGCTCTGCAGAAAAGTTTGTTCATCCCCTGCACTGGTTTTTTCTTAAATCGAGCACTGGGAGTGCGCAAGAGAGATTGAGGCGAACTGGTTCCCGTTGTGGAGGAGCACACACTTCAAAGAGCGCTTGCAGCTGTCATTGAAGAGTCGCCAATCTCTCGAATCGTATTGAGGACCGCCGAGTTTATCAAGAAGACCGGCGACATCTCGGCAGTACATAAGGTCTTCCTCCTGGCAGAAGTAGCCCATGTAGTCCTCATGCCTTCTACGGAAGAAAGTGATACACGCGTCCTTGCCAAGTAGATTTTTCTCTTTGAGTCTGGAGGCCAACAGCTCGGAGGAAGTCTTCGACAAGCTGAGATCCCGAACTAGATCATTAAGCTCACATTGTGAGAACGGCTGCGGACCATCTTGTGATTCATGCTCCTCTTCTGTATCTCCTCCGTCGTCTGAAGTGGTGGCCTCATCTTCGCTGTCAGGAAGCTCTCTGAATGCTGATACAGGAATTTCTTCACAGTGAGCAACTGGACGACGGGCAGATGGAAGGTCGGGGTACTGGAGGTTATGCCGATTCTTCCGGTTGATGCCAGTAGTATTGATGGCGCAGAAGTAACAATCCGATGCATGGCCAAACGGCTCCCTCCAAACCATCGGAATCCCAATTTCAGTGAAGTTTTCGCGCCCTTCGTCCACCGCCGGAGGTATTCCACGCACAACTTGCACACCGTGAGCGGTGCCCAGGACTTATCTTGGTCACCCAGATTGACTTTAAAGTAAGCCTGGTAGGCATGCTTCACAAATCTTGTGATGTTCTTCCTGTCCGCTGACAGCGTGTATTCTCCGCAGATGTAGCAGAAAACGTCAGGATTATTCCTGCATGACCGTCGCGCTGAAGCCATATCAATAAACTGAAGGTAATAGCAGGATGCAACTGAGTGTTAGCCAGAGTGAAATTTAGAATCAATTTGATTGGCTTATTTAACCCAATCAAGTGATGATGCATTAAATAATCAAGTGATAATCCAGACAGATGATTTATAAATAAAATATAATTATCTCTGTTTTTATAATTGTGATTATTTTGCTGCTAATTTATATGCAGCAAATTTAGAGAAATGATTGAACTCAAATCCCCTGATATTAACGGGCGAGGGGGGGGGGGGCCCCGCAAACACCACCCCAAGAGACCCCCTGCCCCCCCCCCAAACCCGAAAGAGGGTGTGCGTGTCCCGCTTCCTGCCCCCCCCCGGGGGTGCCCCTCCGCCGTAAGTCGTGAGGAGGGGGGGGGGGGGGGGGGGGGGGGGGGGGGGGGCCCCCCGAGAGGGGGGGGGGGCGAGTAGGGGGGGGAGGGGGAGTGGGGGAAGGACTAGGGGCGGGAACCTTGTCTGGCCACTGATCCCCATAAAGGGCCGGGGGAGGTGGGGAGAGAGGGGGGGTGTTGGGGGGGGGGGCGGGAGGCCGGCCCGGGTTCGGCTGGGGAAAGGAGGGGGGGGGGGGACGGGAGGCCCTCCACCTGGGGGGGGGGGGGAGGCCGCTTCCCCTTCCGAGACGGAGGAGGGAGTGAACCCAAGGCAGGGCCGGGCTTTGGCGATTCGTGCGATAACTTCCTCGTCCATTTCAACACAACGAGAGAGAGTGCTGCCAAGGTAGGTGAATTTCTCCACCGTGTTCAGTCTCTGGCCGTTAACGTGGATGTTGGGGTCAATGTATTGTTTGCCTGGGGCTGATATTAGAATACGTAGTATCTCGTCAGGTATGTATCTCAAGAAGTTGACCTGACAGAGCAAAATCAATGTGATATTCGGACTCAGAACACCAAAATTAGTCTTAATCAGTTGAGAAACCCCTGACGATTTTTTGGCTGTTACCCAGTGTAATCAAAAGCTAAAAAAAGAATTCTCTTTACGTTTACGTACCTATAGTTAAAGAGCTCTTTAACGGTAAAAAGGAAAAAATGTACATATTGTTATGAAAACTGACGTCGGCTAATCTACACTACACAGGAAAGCTAACTGATTGAGAATCATAATACAGTAACAGTAAATCGATCGACGAAAATGGGTTTTATTAATATGGAATGTTTTACATTTAGCCATGTGTCGACTAACTACTTGACAGTTTAACATTGGTATGACTTTTTTTATTGGTTTTTTTTTGTACATTTCCTCCCATCACTTGTCTTGTGAGTCTTGTGTTACTTAAGACTTAATTGTTACAGAATGAAGTAACAAAAACATAAAAATATTATTTACCTTATTACTTGTTGAGTTAGACTTCTTGAAATAGCTATGTTAGTACGTACTACCAACTTATTCTGAATTATCATTTTATATGCAGGCTAAGTAATGTCATATCATTGTTGCATTATGATTTTTCGCAGAATATTAATGTATGATTTCAATATGAATGATATATATTGTAAAATATGGCCCTGCTTGTGATTAATTTAGATTTTATATTCAAAATATTTTTTTAAAAATTGGTTGTTTAATGTTTTCTTTCAATTGTTATATTCACAGGGCTTAATTCACTATTATGGAGCAGTAATATTTGCGGCTTGGGAACGCCCAAAAAAGGGCCCCTTGCCGCTAATGTAGTTGTGATGTTGGAGTTTATTTATTTTACTTTATCTTCATAATAATGTCACAATATATCACAACACCACTAAAATTAATAACATTCTTATAGAAATCCTTTATTTTAATTGATCAGATCCAGAAAATCTATTTTTCATCATGCCTTTAGTGTATTTAGATAGTGATTTTGAGCCTAAGCATAGTTCAAACAAAGATGTTAGAGATATCATTACTATTCTTGTACGTGCTGGGATAAGGGAGTGTCAGGCATATTCAAGCTTAAGCCAAAGCTGGTGGCGACAGACAGATGTATATGGACGTACATCTCTGCATCTTGCTGCTTCGTTTGGAAAGTTGGATACTTTGGAATGGCTCTTAGAAGAGAAAAAAGTAGACATTAACCATAAAGATTTGGAGTCTGGTTATGCAGCATTGCACAGAGCTTTGTTTTATGGACAACTTAGTTGTGCCAGACTGCTAACACAGGTAAGATATTGAGGGAAAAAATGTAATCATTTATTATGTTTGGTTTTTTTGAGCTTTTGTCATCTGATTCCATTTTGTGCAATATTTTATATTTATTTTTATCATGTTAAATAAGAGTCCTGTTTAGGATGAGGTCATATGTCTTAATCCCTATACTAGAACCACTGAAAGGACTACATTGGCGTTCCTATTTACATTCCCAGCTAAACTGATAAGTTATTACTTTTGGATGCAAAAGTGGGAAAATAATTAACTGCCACTTTTCAGGCTCATAACATCCATGCCTTCCAAATCTGTGTGTTATTTATTAAATGATTTTAAAATTCTATAATTAGGGATTTGGTTGCCATATACTAGTGCATTCAACTGTTGGGATTTTTCTCTGATTAGCTACCTAGTTCTCTAGGGGCTTGCTCCTGTCCATAGTTGAGAACGTTAAGGCTGCTGAACACGCTTCCTATGGTACTTTTTAATGGAAATCAGCTAAATTCTATTTTACCTACAATACTTAGGGTTCAAAGCCAAAAGTCTCTTCCTTGCTCTTTTTTAAGTTTGGCAATTATGTCATTAAATTGTTTCAGTGTATCAATTCTAATAACATCAACATTCCCTTTATTTTCCAAAGGCTGTGTGCAGCAAAATAAATTAGCTGTGCAATTTTAGAGGAAAATTAAAAACTTTAAATACAGCATAATGGTATATAGGCCTACTAAAAAAAACATTTGTGCACTCTTGTTTGATATATGTGCGCACTCTGATGAATTACGTTGTAATGTACGTGAGCACTCATCTGAATTACGCGTGCACAATCATATTTATAGCTTAGAGGACACTATTGGTCAAAATTATTAGAATTGAATTTTTATCATTACTACAATTAATCAATGGTTTTGATCAAAGAAGTTACTTTTAAAGAAAACTTTTTTTTTAAATAATAAAGATTCTGTTAAGCTAAGGACACATGATGTAGAGATAATCTGTCTTTGTAGCAGGATATACAGGACTGGGTTTAACCACCTTTACTTCTAATGTAATTTATCCATTTTAAGCTGCATATACTTCAAAAGGATCTGATTTAAATCACAAGCACTCACAGCAGGATAAACCCAGGACCTTTAGGTTAATGGTCAAGCTCTCTACCATTCAACCATCTGTTTTTTTTTTTTTTTTTGTTTTTTTTTTGTTCCAATTTTTTTTTTAAAGATTTTAAATTTGATGTTTTAAAAATCAATTTTTTTATATCTTCAGTATAACTGTGATCAACAAATACGGGATGTTGAAGGTTTAAGCCCTTTAGATATGCCCATGATGGACAGACCCTACAATGTTACTTATTCTCTAAAAGGTAATTTGTAAATTTATTATGCTTCAATTGAGAAATTTCATTCGATTTAATAATAGACATTAGTTCACTGGCAGATCACTTAAATAACTTGTAAAAAAATGTTACTAGAAATATAGCTGTCGTTTATATGTTAACATCTTATATTTATATTCAGAGCCCAATGAAGTGTACACATGGGGTGAGGATAACAACAGTACCCTGGGTCACTCCAGTCCTCACAAAAGGGTCTCACCAGAAGCTGTTGATATTTTTAAAAAATCAGGAATATCTATAAAACAGGTAAAGCTCTTATCTTTATTTTTTAATCAACCCTATTTACTGTCATCATAAAAATTAAATACTTGGTGTTTGGCTTACTCAGAATATTAATTAATGTACTTTTCTTTACCTTAATTACTATCAGTTTAAAAATATTAACTTTGTGTTTGGCTGATTGTAAATAGAATTCATCACATTTTTTTAGATATTAGTTTTGAATCTATTAGTTCATGTGAATTGCAATTTTTCCTTCGTGAATATAGCTTATTTTTGACATATGGATAGCAATCATAAACTATAGTATGACTTTGGCAATAAACAAAGATTTTTTAGAAAAATATTTACTCCCCATGTTATTTAATAAATGTTTGATTTGTGATATTGATTTTTTTCCAGGTGGTTCTTTGCAAATATCACAGTGTGTTTTTGTCTCAAGCTGGACATGTTTACACCTGTGGTCATGGTCATGGGGGACGCCTTGGTCATAGTGACCAGAAAACTGTACTGGTTAGTTTACTTTCTTAATTTTGTGATTAAATATTATTTGTTTATAAATGTGCCAATATATTTTTTTTAATTTAGTTACTGCTCTCTCTGCCTAAGAAGTTTTCTGTAAGTTTAATAGCACTAGATTTTAATCTACTATAGTACTATATTTTTTATTACTTATTGAATGAAAACCAGCAAGTATTTACTAATAGAGTAATACTTTAAATATAAAAATATTTTTTAAAGAAAAAGTATAACTACTAAGGATATCATTTTTTTAATCTGACTGCTGGGTTTGTAATGAAATATTCAATCAGTTGAAGTGATTGAATTGCATGCTAACTTTTTTCTAATAATTAATTGCCATTTTTTTTTTGCATCTCTAGGTTCCACGTCTACTTGAAAGTGTACAAGAGCACACATGTCTGGAAATAGCTGCAGCCTGTGATCACACTGCTTTGAGAATGGGAGGGTGAGTGGATCTGTAATGTAGAATATTTCAAAATGAGATTTTCATTGCTTTTGGGTTTGTTGTTGTATTTTTTTTTTGTCCAAGTCATAATAAATGAAAATGTGTGTGATATTAGTAATAGAGTGCAAATATTTCTTTTTGTGAGTACAGTGTATTTTTTTTTAATTCTTTTATACTGTAAATTTATGATTTTTTTTCAGAGGGCTTGTGTTTACATTTGGTCTGAACACCTACAATCAGCTAGGTCTGGTGCCTATTGTGGAAAGTAGCCCTGTACCAAAACTGGTATGCCAGTCAAATAAGAAATAATACAATTCATAAGATGTAACCATTAGAATTTACATATATTTCAAATTAGGAGATATATAAAAATATAACTATTAAAATGTTCAAATTAAGGTGCTTGATGCTAATTGCTTTGCTACATAATAATACTGCTATGGCAGTATAAATATTTTTTCTACTGCTAATTTAAATGGTGTAAATTGACTACATTCTGTAGATGAATCTAAAACCACTCAAAGGAAAGTCTATCAGTGGCATTTGTGTTGGTCGTTTTCATACAGTCCTATGGACACCAGACAGTGTGTTTACTGTTGGCCTTAATGCTGGACAGTTAGGTATGTCTTGTTCATGTCAGTAGTTAGGTTAAAGAAATGTGCTGCATCTAGCTTGGCAGCTAATGAATGTTAATTGATTTGAAAACTTTTGCAATCTTTGTGTGAGAACAGGCCACCAGAGAGGGGATAAATATCAAACTACGCTTCGCCAGGTGTCATATTTGCGTCACACTGATATTGGCATAGCCAGGGTGGCCTGCTCAGATGCTGCAACTGTTTGTCTGACCACCAAGGGAGATGTCTATATATTACACGAGTACCAATGCAAGAAAATAGCATCCAAGTAAATTAATCTTATATGTGTATTAATACATAGCCATAATTAATGTAAAAAAAATGCTATTAAACAGCATTCATTTTATTCCAGTGATTGAAAAAAACAATTATTTTCCTTTCTCATGTTGGGCTCATCATAAATAGTTTCCTTATAAAGCTTGAGTAAGCCCATTTATTTAGAAGCGATTCAGTGCTGCAGTTTTATCTATAAATTTTTTTTTTCTGGTTCACCAATTACACTTTTTTTTCTCATCATCAGATGGCAAGATATAGAACAAGTTTTAGTGACAGGGGGTAATCTCGATCATACTATTGGCCTTGACATACTTAAAGAAACCAGAGGTCAAGAGCTCAGAGTCCTGATGAAAAATGAACCTGGCCAGGTTGGTAAAACTATATATAGCTTATAAATATTGTAAACAATTGACACTTATGTAATATAGCATATAAAATATTTTTTATAGATTGTGAAAACTGGGATTAACTTTGTACAAGAATCGTAATTTTACACAGTAAATTAGTTTTTAATAAATTTTTTACACTTTATCAATACAATGTTTTTGATTTGATAATTTATTTGAATGCATCCTTAAAAACAATTTCATGGATACTTTTCTTGTGAGAAAATTAAACTAACATTTAGATGAGCTAACGTTTACAATTTTTCCAGATTTTCTTATGGCGAAACAACAGTCCCAGCCTGAAGCGCTGTCGTTTTAGTTTGAGACGCCAGCTGTGGATTAAAGATGTTGCCATGACATCGAGTTCACTTTTGCTAGCCACTGAGCGGGGCGAAGCCTTCGTTGGCTCTGTACCCCTCAAGCCTCCTTCAGCTATCAGAGATCTGGACATAAAGCACACTAAAGATCACACCAAAGGTTAAATTAACTTCATTCTAAACTGTAAAATCGCATGCCTTTGAATGCAAAGTTAATTTTTTGTACAAAGTCATTAAATAGCAAGCGAAGAAACTTTCGTTAAACTTTGCAATATTTTTTTTGAAAGTTAAAAACTTTTTATTTCATGAAAAACCAAGGTGTTAAAGCTTGGTCAGAATAATACTAAGTACTTTCCATTTTTGTTTTGTTTTTTTTTTTTTTTGGGTTTATTTTCATTCCTGTTAACTGTATTGCCACCATATTTTGAAAATAAACTTGAATTTTTAAAATTAAAATTATCATTCATCAGCATGAAAAATAGCTCATTTAAGTGTGAGTTGTACTGGAGCCTGAGAGAGTAAAATAGAGGCATATAACAGAGATAGTCTTAGTAATGGTGTGAACTTAAGCAATACTTAATACAAGTCTGTATCTGCACTAAAAGAAAAAAATTGCATCTGAAAATCCGTGGTCCGGCAGAATTCACAAAAAATACCATAAAGGCTGTCATTTATTTATTAAAAAAACTATAATAGTTTAAAAAGGACTCAGAAAAGGATATTTAAAACACTTAATGATAGGACAAAGAGACATTAATTTTATTGAGTAAATCCAGGAATTTTTTTATGGAATTATATTGACTTAAAAGCTAGTCATTTCTAGCTTTGTTTTATTAAACAGTAAGCATGTTAAATGTCATTGGGTTTATAAAAACTAACAGCACAACATCTGTAAATACTATTAGCTCATCAGATATTTTTACCCAATGATTTATTGTTGATTTCTTTCCTTGTTATCAGATGGCGGTGATGGTTTTGATCAGCCCAGACTGTTAGATTTACTACTCAAAGATGAGATGGAAGAGATCTCAGTGAAAAGAATTCCATATGTACATAGGGCAGTTTTTGTGGCAGCTGATAAGAAAGGAAGAGATTTTGCAATTGTACAGGCATTGCCTAATGGCTGGTTCGTATTTTTTTTATTCGTTTTAACTTTTTCTTTTTATATTACTTAATTTTTTTTTTAAATTTGTTGTAAAACCTGAATTATTAAATGTATTTATTTATCCAGAAGCTACAACAATTCTTACCAAAAAAAATAATAGGTTTGTTTATCTTACTATAATTAAATCAAATATATTATTTCTTTTAGAGGATTTTTTATAATAATCCTTTTAAAAGTTTTTAAATCTTTTTTTATGAAATGACTTTTCATATTTTTGTAATATTTCTGTCTATGCTTAATAAATCAATTAATTGGACTTTTAAGAATGAAGCTATATAAGTTTGGGAAAGTGTTATTTAGACCAATGAAGTAATTTCACTGGCAGATTTAGTATCTCTAAAAAATTTATTGTACAGTAAAAAAAAAAAAAAAAAACTTTGTAAAAAGTATAAAAAAATAAAACAAAACAATCATTTAAGTTCTTAAAACTCTAAAACATTTCATTGTCTATTTTCTGTTTCTGTGTGAGTAAAATCATTTTAAATTTTTCTTTCTGTGTGAGTAAAATCATTTTAAATTGTTTTCCTTAGCATGACTGAGTTTCCTGTGGTGACTTCTTCGGACATTAATGAACAGTTTAGACGTTTGTGTGAGGAAGCAGATTTAGCAGACAACATTCATGATGCTGTCATTCAGGTAATAAATACTTATTGCTGTAATTTCATGTGAATCCTTATCTGTCCCCATTGTTCATTCCTGTTTCACTAACTCAGTTATCGTTAAGTGTCCTTCACTTTCTGTTTCAGGTGGGAAACAGATCTTGGCCAGTTCACAAATATATCCTGTCACTTAGATCTGAATATTTTCGCAATGCATTAATCGCTAGCCCAAATGCGTCAGGGGAACAAGTGGTTTTAAAAGTGGACAACATCACTCCAGAGATAATGGAGCAACTTATCTACTTTATTTACACAGATATGTGTGATTATTTACAGGTCAGTGTATATCTCTGTTCATGACTTTTTTCCCTGAACACTGTAGGTTTGTATTTTTTTTGGAAAGCTTTAACGAATATGTTTCAGATTATAACTCTTTGAAAGTATTTTTCAAATCTTTTTGAATTAATACAGAAACAGAATAATGTTTAAAACTCTTTAAATTTTAACGATATACTGATCATTATAGTGATTATATCATGATGTTTTTTTTTTTTAATATAGTTTCCTAATTTATTATTTTTTTATTTTTCTAATTTAATTTTTTTTTTTCCATTAGAAAGTTAAATTTGGTAAGTTATGTTTTTGGTTTGCTTTCTGTTTAAAATAAGCTTGGTCACAAGGTTGTCCATCATTCGACTACCAAAAACAATTTTGAATACACGAAAAGCTTGGAAGTCCTGAAAGATATTTCTTACGACGTGACCAAAGGACTTTCTGCATTTCAAGTCCAGCAAAGGCTCAGCAGTAAAGTGACAACTGAGAAAGAACACCTCAACAAACTGACTCAAAATGACACTAAAGACAGCTGTCAGTCATCCCAGAATCCAGTGAAGCTTCTGCAAGAGGCTGCTAGAAGATTTGGTGTGAAAGGATTGTCAAAAAGGTAGTCTGATTATGCAGTTTATTTTAGTTCAAGTCAATGAAAAGACAAATTGGATTCCTATTCATGCCCATTTCCATCTTCAGTGGCCGAAGAAGATACTGTTAAAGCCTTATGATTGTTTCTAGGCATCATAAGGTGAATGGTATAACCTATACCTCTCTTGTTCCTGTGTGGGTGAGAATTTATTTCTTGATCAATGTATAGACTTGTAAAAACTATTGACTGCACGGGGCTGTACATTTTTAGAGCATTTTCGAAAAAAAATGCTCTATTGTCCCCGTTTTTTCTGTCTGTCTGTCATCACCCTAGATCTCAACAACCATAAGTCCTAGACCCATGATGTATATATCATTTTGTAGGTCTTGGCCTGCCAAGAAATGACTTTTTTCCATTTCGCGATCTGACCTCTGAGGGCCGTAAAAGGGGGCTTAGTACCGTTTTTTACTATATAAGCTATATTAATAAAGGAGCGCCTATATCTCAGCAACTATAAGTCCTAGACCCATGATGTATATATCATTTTGTAGGTCTTGGCCTGCCATGTGTACATCAAAAGTTCATTTCGCGATAGGACCTCTGAGGGCCGGGCTTCAGGGCTCCTAAGGGGCTTATATATTATATATACACCTTGTACGTTCAATAAACCATTCATTTGTTGCGAAATACTGCAGCACGTAGTTTCACCAAGATTTATTAAGAAACTCATCAAATGAAATAGTAAGCTTGTGTTCTGAGTTTAATTGAAAGTATCAGAGCTATGCAACAATTGACGGAGTTTTCGGACGATTAAATGACTATAATTTCGAATGTTTTCAATTATGAGTCCTATTTCAGTAACCACAAACCACTTGTAGTTAGATTTAAGAGACAATAATTTTTTTTCAAATATAAAGAAACGTCTTTATATTTTTTTTTACAGATATATGCATTACACAATTGAATTTATAAACATTTCCAAAATTTACAAATATTTACTGAAAGCTAACAAATGTACTGTTACATAACACGAAAATGCGCTAACACGTCCTGTGTCCAGAATGGAACAGGCTTAATTGCTTGTTTAGTCTCCTATCCGTCCGAGCATATTTTTAACCATCCCCACCTGATACAGTCAAATTCTGTTCCAACCCCTCCTGTACAAACCCATTCCAGGTGAAATAAACATAACCTCATGGCTTCAGCACTGTCAAAACAATACTCCATCGTCAAATTTTATAATGCCTTTTACCTTGTAGACAAAATTGTTATTGTGAAACAGTTCATGTACATGGCAGTATGTCTTTAAATACAACATTTTCATATAATACTAAATCACGTTTGATGCTAAATCATCCTATCTACTTCATTTGCTGAGAATAAGCAGTCATAAATCTCTGGCACACATTGATTGTGGCAGTACTTGCTTATTGTCTTTACTGATTAAGAATCCACCTATTGGTGTAATTTTGTGTCCAGTGATAGGACTTCACAGCACCCAAAATGTATTTACAAACTATTGGTACCATTGCAAAACTGCCTTGCTAAGAGTGTGATGCACAGTGCACACATCACAAACTGTACTTTAGCTCCTCTTTAACACACCATTTTGAAATTTTTCCACATATGGCTTTTACATTAATTCACAAAAAATTGTAAACTTTCGGTTTTAATGTCAACAGGTTTCTTGATACACACTATACACAATAAAGTTAAATTCTAACTAAAATCGTAAAATATACAGCATTAATTCAAACAGGGTTCATCCATTCCAACTGCTCTGGTAATAACCAAATCATAAGCTTTACTCCTGTTAAAGCATCAACAAGAGACTGTTATCTATGTAAGACAGCGATAATTATATAACACTGAATATATTCACTCTAGAAAATAACACTTTAAATTTTACGTCATCTCTGTTTATTTAACGGTATATAACATCCATTAGCAATCTGACACATACATCAGTTCTTAGTTTATAACCACTGGCAATAAATACTACCAGTAGTACTATGGCCCAACACCTAGGGAGATGACGTTATATGTCTTCAGAAGGAATGCCATGTCTTGTATTTACTTATCTCATCTTTTTGATATCATCTGTGACAATGTATCTTAGGATAGGGGATATTTCTCTATGTGGGACCCCCACTTTATATCATCTGTGACAATGTATCTTAGGATAGGGGATATTTCTCTATGTGGGACCCCCACTTTATATCATCTGTGACAATGTATCTTAGGATTGGGGATATTTCTCTATGTGGGACCCCCACTTTATATCATCGGTGACAATGTATCTTAGGATAGGGGATATTTCTCTATGTGGGACCCCCACTTTATATCATCTGTGACAATGTATCTTAGGATTGGGGATATTTCTCTATGTGGGACCCCCACTTTATATCATCTGTGACAATGTATCTTAGGATTGCGGATATTTCTCTATGTGGGACCACCCACTTTATATCATCTGTGACAATGTATCTTAGGATAGGGGATATTTCTCTATGTGGGACCCCCACTTTATATCATCTGTGACAATGTATCTTAGGATTGGGGATATTTCTCTATGTGGGACCCCCACTTTATATCATCTGTGACAATGTATCTTAGGATTGCGGATATTTCTCTATGTGGGACCACCCACTTTATTCAAACCTATCTCTACGGGGTTCCCACAAATTCAAAACCAAACCCACAGGCTATGAGGCCCTAAGATGTTCTTCCACATGACTTGCACTGCATTGTTAAAGTTTACAACCTGATAGCCACTGTCATCACTCAGTTTTGTGTCACAGTTTATTCTTTTTTTCATACCAGTTTTCTGTATTAATATTCTACCTCTGAAGTCACTCTTCATTCATTTGGCAACTGGGTCCTAACATACAAAAGAAAACAATTGAATTTGATGAACTGAAATTTTTTTATTCATGATTTGGTGTTTTATATTCTTAGTTAAATCCTAATCAAACATAAATTTCTGAACATGAAAAAACCATTAAATCATCAGTTGTTTAAATCCAATATTGTTACTTTATTAAAATTAGTTGCTACCATACTCTTTGCTCTGCTTTTCAGGTTAGAAACAGTTAAATGTAGCAGTGATGTCATCATCTCTCAGGGTAAAAATATGGTCAAGCCAAAAGTCAGATTTGACAGGAGCAAACTGTAAGTAGCATTTTGATTATTTCTTTTTAAATCTAAATCCTTTTTATAATGCTGCTCTATAATAGTTGGGTTTTTCTCCCAGGACGGTGAGATTCCAGACTAAATTTAGCTCAAGAACATTTCTCCCAGGATACTATTCAAATTGTAGCTCAGTGGTGACAGAATTGTAATATTTTTCAATGTAAAGTTAGTTTAATTACTTGCACTAATGTCTTCATCCATTAGCAGCAAGGACTTTTATTTTAAGATTTCATTTGTATCTATATATAGCAGTTTAAAAACGTACACACTTTGTTCATCAGCTGTCAGGATTTATTAGTAATATTAATTTTATTAATTTTTTTTTTTAATTCTGTTGTTGTATCTAATTTAATCCCCATCCCATTGCGATTAAGAAAAAAAACCCACCTTTTCACATATTTTTTCCAGTTTTCAATGCAATGGGGCAGTTTCTTTTGCTTGAAAAATGTATCATACAATAAAAATAACAATCACAAGGATTGTACATAACTTAATTAAACATGAGCAAAAAAAAAAAATGAGCAATTATCATAACCTCTCTTGTTAACACTAATTTTAAATGCATAATAAAAAGGGTATACATGTACTTTATACCTGGATTTCCTGGGACAGGTCATTTTATTCTGGCGTCCATGGATAAGCAAATCAAAGGGAAATGAGAGGCCTTATATATGAGTGATATAAAATAATGACCAACACTATTATTCCTGTTCATTATTAATTAGGTTTAATCAGACTATGATTTATTTCTTATAAAGGCCTGAGCTGTATGATGTGAACATTAGCAGCCAGGATGGTGAGCAAATACAATGCCATAAATGTGTACTGGTGGCCAGATTGGAATATTTTTATAGCATGCTGTCAACTGGCTGGGTTGAAACTTTCAATACAAGTACCTTAAGTCTGCCCATACCAGGGCAGGTGTTGAAAATTCTCATCGACTACCTTTATTGTGACGAGGCTCCTTATTTGAAAGGTTAAAATATTCAAAATATTGTCACAATTTAGCGTTAAAAAATCTTTTCCTTATAAATAATTTGAATACTTTAAACTTAACTGATACACAGTTTATTTTTCCAAAGCAACCACTTGTCCATTATTTTCTACAAAACTGTATTTGGATGCAACTTTTTTGTAATTCTTCATTCTGATATTTTTTACTTAAACTATCCACCCAACTGTTCCACAGACTGTGTGAATGAAGAACTGCTGTGTAATGTGCTCATAGTCTCTGATCAGCTGCTGGCCACAAGGCTGAAAGAGATGTGTGAAGTGGCTCTTGCCAACACAAGTAAATATTTCAAAGCATTTTGTGTGATTTTTTATTTATTTCTAAAATCTTTTTAAAACACTAGGCAGTAAAATTAGATGTGAAGTGTTTATAAAATACTAAAAGTTGTGTAAAACATCCTGCAGAAGACACTTAAGTTTTCATATCTTTATAAACTGCAGTTTCAAAAGTTACGTTTTCTATCATTACTGGATTCAAGGAAGGTAGAATTAGTGGCAGAACTTACAATGCTAATCATTTTTTACTTAGGGCATGTCTCCTAACTAACATTTTTTCCTTGGTAATAACGTTTCTGTATAGTTGTTACAAATTTTAAGTGCATTAATATTGACTCAGTAAATAATGGTTAGGAAGTGTTGCCAGATTGTAGGAATTTTATTTTGCAATTTTTATGATTTTGTAAAGAAGATTATTTTATTTTATTTATTGGCTTATTTTGTGTATATATATATATTTCTTCATATCATGACATTTACTAAAATAATTACCACACAGATCATAATAAAACTTAGCAAAAGAAGTAAGTAAATATATCAGAAAATGTTTTTCAATAAGAAGTAAACTTTAAAAAGTAGTGTCGTCTGGCAACACTGGTTAGAAGGGAGGATATTTATTTTTACTTATTTCATTTGCAGTATAGCTTAAAAATGTTGTGAAATTTCAGTCACATTTAAAAGTGTTGGAGAACTTCTGGAATTCTCCACTGTGTACAATGCTAAACAGCTTAAAGTTGCCTGCCAGCAGTTTATTTGTCTAAATTTACCTGCTATGATGGAAGGAAGGTAAGATAAAAGAAAATTGGTTGGTGAAATAGTCCTAAAATCTTTAACAGCAACAGTTCATTTCTTTTCCTTACATATGCTATTGTCTGCACGTTATGAAATTTCATCTTAAGTCTAAGAACCTAAAAAATTCTCAGTAAATATTATTGACAGCTACTTGTAATTGCCTTAAAATTAGAAATGTATTGAAAATAGTTTCAAACTGATACAATATGATGATTTGAAAATAAAAACTGTTTTGACTATGAATAAGAATGTTTAAATATTAATACACTGTCCATGTACTTGTATATACATTCTTTATATTTAGTCAGTGGTTTAGTTTCAATATTACTGCAGGTATCTTGATGTTCTGAGCCAGGACACCATGGATGCTTTGACTGTTTATTATCAGTCCATCGTAAGTAAACAGCTTTGAATGTTATATCTATAACTTTTTTATATACATTGCATCATGAAATATTTTCTCTTATTTAAGCTGTTAAAAAATAATTAAATTTTTTCGTTTTTTTTTTTTAAGTTATGGTCCAAAAAATGGATTTATATAGTTTAGTAATATAATAAAATGCATTGGTGCTAACCTACTGGCTTTTATCAGATGAATTTTACTCCACTTTCTAATCTCTTTGTACCTCTAGGCATAAAAGTTTTAAATTATGCTTTTCCACATTTTATTTCAGTCTTTCACTCAGCTCATTTTGTCATTAACCTTTCAGATCCCCAACATGGCTTACAGATTAATGACACCGGAGACCGGCGGACCTTATCAAGATTTCATTGATGAGATCATGTTGGAAATTGAGACTACTAAAAATGACGTCTCCCTAGTTGACCCTGGGTCAGCAAAAAAGGCCAAGCAGGCAAAGAAAGCTAAGGTTAAAAATAAGAAGAACATGGCTGGTGTTGATCGAAATAAATCTTCCACTTTGGAGGCAAGTTCACCAAAAAATGGTGGAGTACCACAGGCAGAGAGAAAAATATCTACTGGATCAGATTTTGGCATTAAATTGGATGATGACGTTTCTGGTGTTATAGAAGATCTGAATAAATTAGCTCAGGAAGACGATAAGGTTAATATTAATTTAAGATAATTACTTCTGTCAGGATAAACATTAGGTTTTGATAATTCTGACATTACATTTTGAATTTAATTTTATTTTCCTTTTATATTGAATAGTAAATACAGCAAAGAAATAAAGATATTAGGGAAGGACTATTTGTATATTATTTATTTGGAAAAAAATTTTAAATGATACCTGTATACAGGTATTTATTCCTAGTTTAAATTTTATAAAATAAACAAGGACAATTTAAAAGCTCACAAAGAAAAGATTTAAAATTTCTTTTCTTAGGCTCAAAAAGTTAAAAATTATATATTATACAGTAATAAATTAAATTAAAAACAAAAATGGAAAATATTGTATGAATTGTCAGAGGCTGCAAGCTGCAATGGCTGCCAGAAGTAAAGACAAAATGAAATGGAAGCCATTAACACTCCAAGATGAGAAGATCCCTCCAATGCCTGCTCCCACTCAGCCTGAGGTTATACCCAACTGGAGCAGTAGCATGAAGACATTATCCAAAACTGCTGGACAGTTGCACAGGTTGGTCTGACATGCAAAAGATGAATTGTGAATGTTGTGTTAGATGGATTCGGAATTTCATTATGAGTTTTTTCTTATACTTTGATGCCTATCAATGTTTGTCGCCTAAATAGGGAATTTCAGCAGTGTCTTGTATATGTGTATGTCAGTGACGGCTTTAATGATTTTTATTATCTGAAACTCAATTTGAGAATTGTAGTCTTTTTTTTTTTGTATTCTATATGTTATTTTTTTTTAACGTTATGGTTTTGTGTTATTTGGTTTATTGTGATGTTCTTTCTTGGTTCGATTGTGGTAGCGTTCAATTTAGTTTAAATTTCCAATATTCAAATGACATTTATTATGCGATAAAAACATACATGAAATAAGATCACATGCAAGCGGTATTCACAAATGCCTGAATAATATATCAAAGAAAAAAAAAAGTATTCAGCCATCCCGAAAGATCAAAGCAGAAATACTTGATCAAAATAAACTCTAACTTTGTACACAATATACCTTTATCTTCTCTTTAATTATACTACTGTTCCAAAGGATTGAAGTAGATATACCTTAACAACATACACTGCTGTTACTTCCAGTCTACTAATTGTCGTAGCTAACTTTTCACTACAAGTATACTGCCGTCATGAAAGATTGAGGTAGATTGATAGAATTTCTTTTGGTCTGTCTAGTCTCTAGTCTGACTGCATTTGGTCTGTCTGATGAAAAACTGACTTACATCTGATTATATGTGTGGATTAAGCCATCCCATGATTCTAAGGCCCCAACTCTTCTGATTGGCCCTTCTACCCCTTTCCAATTCATTTCCATAATTAGGACTCTTTTTCCAGCATAGTGATTGGTGTAGCCAACTACCCATTCTAAGGTTAGCATCCCTTTGTTACCTACAACTAAGTTTACTGTTACCTATGTTAAAGGTCACTCACTTGTATCAACTTGATACAAAGAAAGTTTGCTGTCCTGCTTTGGCTAAAGAGACAGTAGTGCTCCCCCTTGACACCTGAGACAAAAGGCTAATGTCTTTTGGATCTAACTTACAGAACATTCCCCCTACCTGGGTCACTGGAAATTTTATAGAATCTGACTTGTACTGTCAACCCTACTCTACCAAACAAAGATCTAATCCTGAACTTTTAATTTAACAAAAAATATAAATGTGGCACTGGCCTTATGAACTTACAAACTTGACTGACTAACTGAAATAAATTTACCAACTTATCAGTGGTTCCAAAGTTGTAGAGATACATATTTAAAGCCATCGTTATATATTCCTTAGCTGTATATTATGAATTGAAATGTTTTTTTTCTCTAAACAGTTCTGCTGGTTTTCAAAACAGTGTCCTTGAGAGAGCCTCGGTCAGCCCTGAAACACCCCTAGTTGTCAGCCCAACTAGCCTGAGAGACATAATGATTCAGGAATCACAGACTGTTGAAAAGTTAGCAATGATTTTTTATTTCAAACAATTAATCTTGTTTTTAATAATAATTAAATTGTTGGCAATGGACTCAATTACACTGCCCAATGTGGTGGAAGGGCATGGCTCATAACATAAAATCTGGTGATAGTTTAAAAACAAAATGTTAAGCCATAGTCTAGTATGTATTAAAAAAAAGTCTTTATATAATATAAATATATATAAATTTATGAAGAATTCAGGGGCCACACTAGTTTAATTTACCTACGCTGGATAATCTGGACTCCTGAGAACTACAAGCCTGATAGTCAACAGTCTACTGTATACAGTGTATATATATATATCAGCTGTCTGGGGTAAAAATGAAATTTTCGGGGGTAAAAATGAAACTTGTGAGTAAAAAGTATATATTTTTAATTTGCTATGGGGTAATATCAACTTACAGAAAAATATTTTGATGATTAAAAAAGTTCCCTGACCACTGATATATATATGTGTGTGTGTGTGTATTGCTTATATATTCATTTAAATTTAGTCCAATATATGTTTGCATTGTGGTTACATTATTTCTCACATTTTAATATAATGCTATTTATGTCTTATATGTTCTCATTAATCTCCGAAAATTTAATATTTACCCCATCTTCAGAATCCTCTTAAGTCTTGTGTTGTGTTTTTTCTGTGACAGAAAGAGTCGGTTTCTTTGAAAAAAAAATGCAATTCCTGAAATGGATGTTATTGTGTTTCAACTTGTAAATTTACTTAGTTACAGGGGATGGCCATCCAGGAGGTTGATGAGAGCTGCGTTTTAGCTTTTAATATAGTAAAAAAATACTTGATATAGCTGCGCCAGACAACTTATCAAATTTACTATAAAAAAAATGGATAAATAATTTATTTTAAAAACTGGCCCTTGAAAGCAGCATCAAAAAGTCACATTTTGTTTTTAACTATTCCAGAACAAAGAGCAGCCTTTCTGGTAAATTTTCATGGAAAGATGTTAAAAAACAACAGAGCAAAGAGCTGAAGGAAAAACAACAAAAACAGCAACAACCTGACCTAAGTGAATCAACCGCTGCTCAGACTCCCCCTAAGGCAGCCACCAACCCTTGGTTTGTAAATCATCTTAACGTCGCTTTAGTTCAATGTTCTGTGAAATATTTCATTGAATTTTTTTTTTTATCTAAGGAATTGGACTAAATAGCATATTTTTTTTTTTTTTCAAAACAAGTTTTAAATTCTCTCAATTTACAATGTAGGGATACATTTAGCATTCTTCGATCTTAGTTAAAAAATACATTTCATCTTTTTGATGTTGGTTGTGATTACGATTCACAAGTAAAAAAAAATTTTATTTTAATACTGTCATTTTTTATAATACTGTTATGGGCGTTGGTTTTATTGTCACATCAAATATTAAAACAGGAACAAAATAATTGGCTATCACTTATGAAAATAATTAATTCAATTAATGTTATTTATCTTGTCATAGATGCTGTAAAGCATTTTCAGTAGAAAATTATGAAAAAAATAAATTCTGGTTCAATTTATCAGGTCAGCTGTCACTAGTACTGTTAAATCTTTTCGTGACCTTATGATCCAAGATGAGAAAATTGTTTCCTCCCCTGTTCCTATTCCTGCGGTGGTAAAAAAAGATCGGATGCAAAGTAACTATAGCAGCCTCAGTAGTTTGGGCTCTTATGGCATATCTCCAAGGTATGTTGGCTGATACATTTTTTAATTTATATTTAAAATTGAGAATTTTTTTTTTCCTTTCTTGTATTTGTATTTCTAGGTCACCTAGTAAAGATGCTGTGTTGGTTGTACATGGTACAACAGAGGGAGACAACCCCTGGAAAAAAAGAATAGCCATGGCAGCCAGTCCACCAGGAACACCATCGGCTGCTATAAATTTTTCAGCCATTCTCCAAGATGAAAAAGAGAAATCTGAGACCTTAGTTCGCACACAGCAGAAACCTTTGGCATTAATTCAGGTTGAGTAGAATTATTTAGCGTTAGTATCTTTAATTTACAAAAAAAAATGTCTTTCAAATTCATTAACTTGATGACTTTATAGTTGTTATCACTTATAATCATTTTACAGTTAGAAGAACGTGCCATGAACGAGTTGCTGGAACACTACAAAGCTGGTCAAGAAACTGACAAGTACATTACAGTGGAGCGTGTCAGTAAGGCTATGGCTGTACCACTGTGGCACAGAGACTCCAAGTCAGTAGGCTATCTTCTCTGACGTCTGCCCTCACCCTTCTTTGTTGATTGATAGAGGTTTTCTAGCTCGAAATAGATATCCCAGATTTGCCTAAGCTTGCTTTCCTGAAGCATTTACAGATTTTCACCACTATTAAATTATTATTGTCATCCCTGTCTTGTAAGACTGCCTTTTTTTTTTTTCCTGAAACATTGATATTGTTTGTGTCGTCTTCCCTTTTGATTTCATTTTTCAATGATCAATTTGTTTTATTGTTGAGCCAACTTTTCTCAGTTTGTTGAATGTGATACACCATGTTGATGGTAACCACGAAATAAAAGTTGTTTACTGGGCTTTAATTTTTTTTATTTCACATATTGCTGTATAGTCTCGATCAGGTTTTTTTTTTTAACTGGCCAGCATTTTTTTTTTCATCCATGTCATTCTCATAACTCATTGTTGAACTTTGATTGATTCAGCATAACTGTCAACAAACATATTATCAGATAATCTATTATTGATATGTTCACGTGTTTTTATCTTAGGAATAAACACTTCATTGATTGTGCTCTATTTTACACAACATTAAATTTTGTCCTAAGCTGACATCCGTTATTATATTTTATCATTATTCAGTATATGTTAGTGTTTAAATTGGCGATGTTATTTTCTCTTAACCATGTACAAACTGGTAATGTTTTGAAAATGTAAACCTCTTTAAGAAAAGTATTCTAATAGTTGTTTGACTTATGATATGTTGTTTTATACCACTGTATTTGTACATAATGAAATAAGTGTAATATATTATTACTTGTATTGTTTTCACTATTCTATAATACATAAATATTTCAACGTTACACATTTTTTTATCAGACAATTAAATGGCTGATCTAAAAAAATAACAAAGGTTTGAAACATATTTATTAATTGTTAACCTGTAGTCAGGTTAGTATTTAACTGAAATTTAACAGATTTTGGTATCTTGCCGAATGTTTTTACATTGTTCTTATTGCATTAATTGTAGAGCATACAGTGGAGTTTTTCTTAATGCTTTTGACAATAAACAGAGCCCTCAAATGATTTCACTGTAAGCATTTATTAAGATGTCAAATGAGTTATATTATTTGTTTCGTATAAATTATTTGCATTGCATAGATTACCTATTTTACAAATAATTGTTGCATTTAGTTCTAAACACAAGGCTGCAACATGAAAAAGAAATTGACTCCCTTGGTGTGATGGTCCATATAGTGTGCATATAAAATTTTAAGTCCCCATGAAGTGTTGATGTTATTAAAAATATTTAAGGTTGTGTTCCTTTAACATCCAAGACATGTAATTAAAATGTTGAATTTTCCTTTATGTGACACACTCTTAGGTAAGACAGTATGCCCTGAGAGAATGTTTTTTTTGTGATGCATAAAGTTTGATGTAGAAAGAATGTTGTCATTTTGGCAACCTTTAATACATGAAGTCATATGGAATTGTTATTAAAATGCTCTTTCATATTTATCTGTGAAAATGGTTTTATGTCCTTGTTATTTTTTGGAATGGCCTGACATCTTTAAGCTGACAACAAAGTTATATTTCTGTTACAGGTCTTGCTTTCATGAAAAAAATTTCATATGCCCAATAACATTTTATTTGTTCAATAAATGTCCAGATTGGAAAATGATAACTGTTTTTCTTTATATCTGCTATAGTTTTTATCTTTTTTTTTTTTTGAAGACACTAAAATTTTAACAAGCTGTTATTAATTTTTATTTTTTTTAGAAACAAATTATGGCAGATATCCTGTTTTTTTTTGTTGTAAAATGGCTCTATGTCACACTTTTTTCATATTCCTTTTATATTAAAAAGAAAAGAAGCATTAAAAAAATATGTATATTTCAAAACTACTGAATGAAATGATATATTTTTATTTTCAAAAAATTATGAAAAAAAGTTTATTTATACATTTAAAACAAAAAGAAAAAAGTATTTGATAGATGTTACTGTAGCACTACAGTAAGAGTATGGCTGTATTTGATAAATGTTTATTTAATTCCCTTAACCGATGTGGTCTTTGGGGGAGAAAGGGACACAGCTGTGTTTTCAAACATCCTCTCTATGGCCTTATAGACTTGGCCGGGCCCATCTCCTCTCCAAGAGGATGGTGAATATTGGGCTTTACCAGGGATTGAACCTGGTACCCTTTGAATGTGAGTCAAGATTCTTATTGACTTCGATATCCAGCCAGCCACTTGATAGGTGTTACTGTAGCGCTACAATAAGAGTTTGACTGTGCTAGTATTTAAAGATGCAAATGTCTGAGTGAGAATGAAATTAGGCTTAGCTGGACAAAGGAGCCACAATTTTAACGTATTACAGATTATTATACCAACAAAGCAACTACTAACACCTGTTGTTGTGTTTTTTTAATTAATGTATTTCAATGATTTACCTATTACATGTAGTGACATAATTTAAGATAAATATTTTTAGTGAATACAGTAATGTACTTTTAAATTTGCATACAGAAAAAAAGTAAAAAAATATAAACATCTATAAACTCCTTGACAATACATGTATTCAGTAAATATTCAAATAACATTCACAATCACATAAGATGGGCCTAAAAATATATATATATATATATATCACAGATAAAAAGCGATAGCACACAGTTTGTGGATTCTATATGATAAAGTGTTATAATGCCGCTTGACCAGGGTGTCAGGTGAGAAGCAAGTAACTTTAGAAATTAGATGTCTGAGCAGTACAAAGTTTGGCATTTGATGCAACATAAAGACATAAAAGCTTTTATATTTCCAAAAAAAAAGTATCAATAATCAGTTAACAGAAATTATTTTATTCTATACTGCTACTGTTTTGCCCACTTGGGTATAAACAAAGCACAAAAACTGAAGTGAACAGTTACAAGACACTATTTACGAACTAGTAACATCCGCTCAGCACAGGTTTTCCCCACATAACCTGCATATTCCCGAACCTCATCTTCATCTGTACTTCTCGATTTCATCATTTTATAAAACCCATATGGTAACATATTTCCCTTGTGTAGAACAAGGACTTGGTTGACATCAAAATCTTTATCTTTGTCCTCTGAAAAAAAAAGAGATAAAACATATGTACAATTAAGCATTAATTTCAACAGCAGTAGTTCAATCTGCTTGTTTAATTAAAAAAAAAAATTGTCAGCCAAAAAAATGTGGAGAATAATTTTGAACATTCTTTGTCTAAAAAAAGTTAAATCGAATCAAAAGAGTATGAAACTCAAAGTGTGATGATTGTCAAACAAAACCAGCGAGAATGTCAAACTTTCCTCTTCAATAGGTAAAAGCAGATTGAGAATATTTTCCTTGACATTTTTATTTTCAGCCAAGAGAATTTTCACTTGAGGATGAAAAGAATAAGAAGCAATAAAAGCAGATCTCAAACCAGCACTGCAGGGCTAGAGGGATAAGACAATGAATATACAGTCATACCCCACTTAACAAGGGGATAACGTTCCAACAAATCCAAGCACTAAACAGGGAAATAATATTGAAAAAAGTGGGCAAACAATATTTTAAAACGGTGGGATGCATGCAATAATTTACAAAGTATAGGCCTATAAATGTAAATATATACAGTTATCCTGTCTTTAAGCTACCATCAATAAGAAATCCTTACATTTATTGAGATGGCTGTAATTTCTTAGTCTATTAATTATTGCCTTCCAATATTATTAATATCCATTAATTTGAATATGAATTATTTATGAAGATGAGACATCTTTGAATGACTGTGAATGTGGAAAGTTATAATTGTTTATGTCAGGACTTACCATAAAATTATTTTGTATCTGTATACATCTAAACCTCTTGTATTCACTCTAATGCTAAGTTCTCAATCTTCACAAGATACATTTTTTTAAATCACATTTTTCTATTATTATGCGAGTCTTTATAAAATTAAACAACAAATTTTGTTCTTCAATACAAAATCAAGTTTAATCATAAGTATGTTGACTTATTATTCTCTGGCATTGTTTACACAGTGACCCAGCCATAATGACTATGAATGTTAAAGAAAACATCCAAACTGTCTAAAACGCTTTTAAAAATTAATTTTAATGGGGAAAAAAAATGTTGATGAAAAATTATAAATGGGTGGAAAAAACAGTGCTAAAGGGGAAGAGCTTTAAGCAAAGTATGACTGTTACTGACAGTAGGAAACTTTTTATTATTACAGTTTATTTAATTGATGCATTGGTTTTAGACTTTGGACTATTTTAATGTATAAAATAATTTAAATGCAATGTCCTTTTTTTTAATACCATTCATTTGAATTGAGTGAATAAAGAAATTGCTCATTAATTATCTAAAATGAATATTAACTTAATTCATAAAGCATTGCTCAAATAAAAATTTCGTCAAGATCAAAAAAAATAAAGGGGCCAATTTTTTTCTTTATAATTTTGAATTGCGAAAAAAAAAAATCCCATTATTTACACACAAACACCAAAATAACAATAACCCACCAGCTCCATCCTCAGAAAGTCTTGCGTATTTACTGGCATCAAGTTTAGGTCGGCACAGCTCAATGGGCACCCAGGTGTAAGATTCTGGACAGGCCAAGAATGAAGGAGAAAACTGTCCTTTATATCTCATCTTAGGACAAGAATGTATGTAGAATCCCATGTAGTAGTATTTCAGATCAGGAACATACTGATGTAGTCTTCTCACCAGTGCTAGTTCTCTGAAATTGTTTTCATTAATTTTGTTTAACTTAACATTAAATTAAAGCTGAGCATAAGCGTATCTTAAATGTACCATAGACTCAATAATGGAAGGAAAAAGGTCATTACATGCTAAGATAATGCAAGAAAAGTTGTTATCCCGATATTAAGCTTTATTGATTCATGACCCACTATTTAGTTTTTGAATCCCACCCATAAAGATATAAAAAGGATGAAAAGAAAGAAAAATATTAATTGTAAATTTTCTTGACTAAGTAATTTGACGTCCGTATCAAATTAGCTAGTTTCTGCCCACACTTCAAGAACCGCAGGTCAATGGTAAAATATGATTTGAATTTTTTTGAATTTCTAATCATTTATGAAACTTTCTAACTACTGAATGTAAATTGCGGGGCCCCTGCCAGGCCTGGGGCCCAATTCGGAGCAATCTAACAAATTGACCTATGGCAGGCCCTGCTAGACTCACAAGAAAATAGTAAATTTAAGGAAAAAATGGCATCCATTTTTATCTTAAAGAATCAGCTACAAATTTTGTTAAAAATCAGACCATCTAGGTCCTATCAGTGATTTTGATAGTTGATGGAAGAAGGCTCTTAAACCAATTGTAGTGTTACTTGTGTTTTATATGGGCAATAATTAAAGTAAATATACATTTGTGTTCCTTAGTGAGAACAAATATAATTTTTTACTTTTTTTTTTAACACAAGCTTATATCTAATGTTAATAAATCTACAATTCTGCTGTCCTTAAAACAATCCAGACTACAAGTATTTCTGTTACTAATTATCTCTCACCTATAGACACATACAAAAAATTATTTATTAAAAAATATATATATACATGTAAAATTTTTTTTTAAAGTGGATTTTGTTTTTAGCAAATTACAAATTTATGAGCTTAAACAATAATTTTTTTAAAATAAAAAGCTAACATGAAAATATTGATTATTTTTAGTTATGCTCCCATACTTAAAGTCACTGTCAGATTGTGAAACTCAATTTTTATGAAATTACTGGAAGTATACACATTTTTTAATGGTCTGCCGGTCTCTTCAAAACAAAATTGTCACTGCAAAATTTTTTTATACTTTTCACAATTATTGACACTTTTTATTTGATTGATGGTGGCAGCTGTTGTTGACCACTTCAAACAAGTGTAATCACATTTGAATTTCTCAATAACCTTTAAAACATTATAATTTCTGATTTTTGTTCAAAGATTGTCATTCTTACATCATTCTCTACATCACAGCTTTTTTGAAGGTACAGTAATTACTAAGCAGTAAAACTTTTGTTAGCTAACTCATTTATGCAGTTATATTTTAACTTGTTTTCTACAAAGTTATGCGAAGTCAAAACATAACAATCCCTCTTATTATTAGGAAAATATAGTATTTTTTAAAGCAAATTTAGCAGCTTTTTTTTTGAGCCTTGACTATATTCATTAATGACAACATTTTCAACTATCACTATTTCAATAGGTGCAACAAAAGACTGAGCTATAATAAATAAAAACAACCTATATTTACTTGTTAATTTGCCACAAATTTAAAATGGCAAGGAAGAGGAGTCTGACTGACAATGTGCAGACTAAAAAAGGAGATGAGATGAAGAGATAACACATCAAGTTTGCAGAGGTTTTTATTCAACAATGCACAAGGTATCAAAAAAATCAGAAAAGAAATGAAAGAATTGAAATGAAAAAAAAAAAAAAAGTAAACATGCTCACCTCAGTGCAGAATATACACCCAAACCCAGAAAACTGTATTCTGGATCATAGTAAAGGTAGACAGAGGAAACACAAGAAGGCAATATATCAATCACACCAACAGCTATCAGCTTGCCATCCAGGAGGTAGTGCTGATGAAATGACCCAAAGCCATCAGGTGGTCTGGCATTACCTTGACTGTCCTGTTAAAAAAAAACAAAAAACATTAAAATGTAATTTAACAGCAAAATTTGTTTAAGATGTTGGACAGAATGTAATCATGTCTAAATATACCTAACCCTTTGCACTGCCAGATTTTGTGTAAAATTATCCTGAGTGTTGGAAGAATTCATTTCCATGCAACAGTTTTTTTGCATCATGTACTGGGATCCAGTTTTAAAACATCGAATGATTTTTATTTTAAATGTAGGGGTAATGTGAAGGATAATTTTTCTTAAGAACTACAGATACGCAATTTCCAGTTTTCCAGCCGATGCTATAATTAACCCAACAGAATTGAGCTGACTTCTTTCTCGAGATATGGCTTGCTGAGGGTTAAAAAGTCAAAATATCCACACAAAAAATGCTTAAAAATATTGTCAGATTTGATTGCTTACAATAATTCCATATAAAGCAATATATTTATTTAAGTACTGTAGTTGACACCTAATCCAAAGCAACACATGTAATGTAATAATAAAGCTAACAAACAAATTTTTTTTAAACAAGATATTATTTAAATAATATTTAAAAAAAAAAATGAACCACCAACAAAATATGCACAAGTAAGCCAAGGCTAAGCTTGTATAAAAAATAAAAAAAATTAATCAAAAAGTTCAGCTACTGCCTGACAAAAAAAAAAATAATAATTATACAGCTCAGAAAAATAAAAACAGCAGTCATGCTAACAGAAGGGAAAGATATCCAAACATAAAGCAGGAAGAATGACCTCCAGGGGTGACTCCACTAGAAAATTTCTAAAGCCCAGCATGTCGCACTCTTCATCAGGCTCCTTGTGTATCAGCATCTGATATTTTCTGAAGAGCGAGAAGGATTCTTGGAACGTGATAACTATCTGGTGAGACTCAGGGTCAGTGCGACAGAGCATGATCTATAAAGTAAAAGAAAACAGGGTGGTACAGAGACAAACTACAGTGCAAAATAAATCACTTTTTGTCAGAGTCATCAATAAAAAGAAAAAAAATGCAAAATAATGTGCATTTCTTTTATTTCTTTCACACTTCATTGATTTTTTTCCTACAAAGGTTTGTAACCTTTTTCTTACTTGTGCTGAGAATTATCATGAAAATTTAATAATAAAGACATTGTCCAGCTTGAAGAAAAATTGCCAACATAAAATAATAAGAAAGGCCAAATATACAAGATTAAAAAATCGACAACAAACTGGCAACGGCTTGAAATGAACAGGACAGCCGAAAATAAAAACTAGGTATTAAAATACAGTATGATTATTGGGATCATTAGAATAAATTGCAGTAGCAAGACTAAACTAATATATTTCTTTAATAGATGAAGATAAGCGTTTGAAAGATGTTTAATTAAAATTTTTGCTTGTGCATATTTTCCTGGTGACGTTCCTTTACTGATTTACCGTAAGAGGTGAGTCGCAGAGGAAACGCTGGTATTGACTCATGTTGGGTTTGGAGGGTAAATCTTTGTGTACTGTAATTTGGTATTTGTGATAAACACTGTGGGAACCCTCTAATGTTGAGAGAAAACTTTCACTTGGTGGGTTGGATCTCACCAAACGTAGCTGGAGTTAACAACAAACAACAAAAGTAAACAAATATGTATTCAAATATTTAATCTTCATTCCACTTAAAATAATACATTATATATTTTTTTGTATATATATGATGTACTGATTGTATTTATGAAAAATAATAAGCGCTATAAAAAATTTCTGCATTGATCCTAATCTATAAATCTCCCTCTCCCTGTTAATCCAATCCATTTTCCTTATTCCCATTAGTAAACCTTAGTAAACATCCTTCTATAAAATTAAATGAAAAAAAAAAATCATCTCTACTATTACAAATTATATCAGACTATCCCTTAGAAAAATGGCATTTCAATTCAAATTGTTGAAAGGAGATTTCAAGACTGAAGGGCAAATTTCACTGAAGAAAATAAATAAAAACAGGCAACATATGATTAGTCAAAATCCAATGACATTGTTTCAATGAAGGTAAATTACAGCAACAAATTCCAGTCAAGCAAGACTCTCACCTCTAGCTTGTGTTTCGGGTTCTGAACATGATCCGGTTCACTGAGAAGATCTTCAAGGCTTTTCTCTACTCCATGTTTGACTTTTTTCTATAATGAAAGACATGCATTAATGCAGCCCAATTTACCAAGGAATATTTTACCATGGATTCAGAGATGGCTTTAATTAAAGTCTCTTCATGAAATAGCCAGACTTTTTTGAAAGATAAATGATTCCAGGCATTATGGAGTCTACAAACTTATTATTAAGAAAGAGAATGTTTCTGGTGCAAAGACAAAAAAATAAGTTTATGGTAAAAATCAAAATATAATCATAGTAAATTAAAAATTAGATTGATTATATGCTAGTAGTATAAACATAATGATGATATATATGTCTTAAAAATCTAACAGAAAATTTATTATACCACTTTTATCAGTAGACTGATCAATTAAATATTGTTTTTTAAAAGGTGCATTTAAAAACAAGCAATTTAAGTCTTTTCCGTTTCGGACAAAGGACATTTTAGAGCATTTTCGGTTACGCCGGAAGAAATCCGTATTTTTTTTTCCGGGTTACAGCCATAAATATTGCTCCACGCGCATGAATTTTGATAAATTTAAAGAGGGAAGTAATCATGTTGAATAACTATTACAAAAATAAATAATGATTACGCCCCTTTGATTAGCTTTTATTATTTATATTTAAAATATAAGCAAAAACGGTAAATAAGAAACTCTTATATTTTGGCTCTGAGAGGTCAGATCGCGAAATAGACTTTTGATGTACACAGGGCAGGCCAAGACCTACAAAATGATATATACATCATGGGTCTAGGACTTATGGTTGCTGAGATCTAGGGCGCTCCATTGTTAATATAGCTTATATAGTAAAAAACGGTACTTTTTAAGCCCCCTTTTACGGCCCTCAGAGGTCAGATCGCGAAATGAACTTCTGCTGCACACATGGTAGGCCAAGACCTACAAAATCATAAATACATCATGGGTCTAGGACTTATGGTTGTTGAGATCTAGGGTGATGACGGACAGACAGACAAAACGGGGACAATAGAGCATTTTTTTTTCGAAAATGCTCTAAAAAAGGGATTCTGCAAAACCATGAAGCTAATTTTATTTATACATGTATTACTAATGCATGTATCTCTAGCATGTCCAGCAAATGAACATATTTTTAATGAGATTAACATTGTAGTCTCAACAATTTATGAACCATCATAACATGTATTGTTCTGAAAACTACTTTTTTTCAGCCACATGAAGCCGATGGGGAGGCTGTCTACTAAATATACTTTTTCTATTCTGTCATAATCAGGACAGAAGTAAAAATTTCTTTCAACCTAAAAAAGATGTAGCTGGCTGTGCTTAAGACATTTCTTAAAGTGACCTGTAAGGAGCTGAAGTTCATAATAATATACAGAGTGAGAAATCCTGTATAGAATAAATCTGAATGTTATATATTTAACCTAATTTTTCATTTACAATATAGGCACCGCATGATCAAGATATTAGCTCTGCATTGCTTTTCAAGCTTTTCAAATTAAAAAGTAATGTTCTTGGCCCAGTCTTTAGTTGATCACAGTTTAGGATAAATTTGACAACAAAAAATGGGGTCTTTAATGCTTATCTGCAAATTTTATTGTTTAGTTAGGTTTTATTTGAAGAAGCTGATTATATTGGATTTCAATCTACAAATAAAGTTTTTCTTAAATGATGTCTCTTACTGACTTTTATATACTTTGTTGATGTAAACAGTCATTTCATTCTTGCCGTGATGACAGCCATGTATTTTGTCTTCAACTTCAATGCTTTTTAACAATGATACAGCCAATAAAAATAAGAGGGAAAAACATTTTAGGGGCAGGTATAATTAATTTTTCCTCAGCTCTTGATAAATGAATGCATGCAAAGTAAAAAAAAAATAAAAGTTCACCTCTTTTGTTTGGTGGTCACCTTTCTGTTGCTCTTTCTTTGAACGCTGCTCAGCTCTAATCTCTTTGGATTTCCTACATAAAGGCTTGCTGGGATCTGGTCCAAGACCTATTGATTCATTGAGAAAAAGCAGACAAAATGAAACAATCTGCCATAACAGTTCAATTAAACAGCAAATTTAATGATTCCATTAGAAATTTGTCATCAGCAGAAAGAGAACAAATATAGAGACAGAAAAATCCCAGAGATAGTCAGATTCTTAAGATATTTTTCCTACAACAATGCACAGGACCAGAGTGAATTAAGAGGCTGTGAGAAATTTTTCAGCTATTTTCTTCCAAATTGAGATTGGAGATACACAATGTATTAAGCCAGCTTTAACAGCCACAATAACAGGGTGATGATTTGAACATATGGATCATTCTGCTGGTTTTTAATAACCATAAAAAACAGGATAATGAAAATATGGATCACACAGACGAGATTTTAAAGTGAAGTGATTAGCTATATAATAGGAGAAGGGAAACAAAACAAGATCTACTTGGACTGGGAAACTAAGTATTTAAAGTGACTTGATTAATTAATTATTTTTTTTTGCACTGGCAGTTTTCATCTTCAATTGCATTAGTACATAAAGTTGGATAAATGTAAATGAGAAAATCTTCACATTTTAATTAATTAACCAAGAAAACAATAAATGTTGATAAAAAGTATGTTATGTTTATTAACCCACTAGCTATTAGAGGGAAAACTAGACATACCATATTTATTTTTTTAATCTTTAATTGATATGGTCATTTGGGGAATGAATGGACACATAAGCAGACAAATATCTATTGTGCTTTCACATGTCCTTTTTGTGGGCTTATGACTTGGTGGCGCCCATCTTCTCTCCAAGTCAGACCATGCAATTAGTGCTACTAGTGCTTTAGTGAAAAACAGGTGGAGTCAAAAAATTACTAGCTTTTAAACTAAAAAAATGCATTAAAACTATATGTTTTATTTAAAAAATTGAATAATCTTTCTATCAGTAAAAGAATTAAAGTTATTAATGTAATAGAAAAAATATTTTAATATGAAAAGTAATTTCTAATTTTGATTTCTTAAACCCTATTTTCACCTAAAAATTTTGCCAGGATAACCTATAGGTATGTGGAGATAAAATAAATAGCATTCAATTTACTTAACAACTGTCTAAAAATTAGCAAAATGGATGAAGATTTGATAAACCTATTATGATTGGAATTAATGGTCACCTTTCTTAAAGGAAGGCCAAGGTTGGGGGTTTGGGAGGGGAATGGTTGGGGGGGGGGGGGGCGCGATATTTTGTCCTTTTAATTGTTAAGTTTTTTTTAACTGTATTTTTAAATAGTCAGATTTACATCTCAGAACTATCATGGAAAAAATAACACAAGTCTCACACTAAGTCCTTTTTACGTTAGACACATCTCATTAATTTACGGCCTATGGTTGGTCTCTTAAAAAATCATATTTGACCCTTTCAAGGGTCTGTCCATTGCTGACTGTGTCCATACCCATGGGTGCACATATACCAGCACTTGTGAGTAAAATTAATTACATTATTATCTTAGATCTGGCAATGCTCATCAAAAATAATTACTGCACTGATTATTTACTGGATATCATCTGTGTAGAATATTTCTTATACTAGCTTTAACCTGCAAAACCTTTGCATAAAGATTTACCATAGGTCAACTTTGAAGTCAATGTAATTATATTGGTCTGTTTATTTTATCTTATGAACAGAACTGAAAAAATTATTAGGTGTTTTTTTTCCTTCAAACAAAAAAATAAATTATTTTAAAAAAAAATTTTAATTTCTTATGATGTTCTTTAACCATATAATGTAAATTTTGCAGTATTCTTTTTTATTACATCGACTTTTAAAAAGACTTTTTTTTAAACATAATTTGTTAGATTGCGGCTATATTTAACATTGGAGAATTTTCTATCATTACACTTGTTTTCGTATGATGATTTTAAAATGGTATCTGTTGTAAAAAAAAAAGATAAGAATTTGAATGATAATATTTTATGATTACATTTGATATTTTAGACTTTTACGTCTCATATTTAAAACCACAAAAATTATTTAAATCTGTAAATTTTTGTTTAATATTTATCAAATGGAGATGCAGGTAAGGTGCCATTAATATTTAAACAGGAAACAATATTCTTACTTCCCATCATCAACAAAAAATATTTATTTAGAACTTTTTTTTTTTTTTTGTGAAAAAATATTTCTGAAATGTAAATAGGAAAGAATTAGTAAACCATGTTTGGTACTATGCATGGATGGTTATGTAATTTTTATGACCCTCTCAGATGAGATGTAGAAATTCTTCACATCAACAGTCTGGTTTCTGCCCTCCTGTCATTACATAATAGGGTAATTAAGCAAATTCAAAAAGAGGAATTGCAGACCTTCAATCTGATACCACATGTGAGAAATCTGGCCATTCTAAGAATGGCGCCTTTAACCATACATCATCAAAAAAACTGTCATTTCAGAAAACTTTCCGATCATTTTTACCTCCTTTATACTAATTACGTTATAAAAAAGAACTTCTTGTAGAAATGATTTATGTAAAAGAAGATTTAGATTTCTTCATAATACATTTATAATAAGGTCTAGAAATCTTTTGCCGAAATGAAATGTACAAAAATCTGCATCTGTAGTTTAGGCCACTTATGGTTGCTGGTTTAAGTTTGCATTCGGACTAAATAGATTAATAGACTACACTAAATCGCAAGAATCAGTATAACTTACTTTTTTTTTAAATTGCCAATTTAAATAAAATTTAAAAAGATTACAGTAACCCCTTTTTTATATAATTGAACAGCCATCAAAAAGACAGCTGATTAATGTAAAGGTTTAAGTTACCTGGTTTTGGAATATGTTTTTCTGAAGACACATTGCTAAAACTGCTTTTGTTGCTGGTGGAATCTTTAGAATAGCTTGTAGATGAGATAAGATTCCTACTGGATGACTCTGAGGCTGATGATGTGATGCTTTTGCTGGCCTCAGCATCAATTTCTTTTTTGTGCTATAAATATATATATATATATATATATATATGTTACATGGCAGTTTTAGTAAAAAATATCAAGTCATTTATAGATTTCATTTTTTATTACGAATTGAAAGAACTCAAAATCAGCAGAATTATAATTTTTGAGAAATAGAATTAAAATAAGGTACTGGTTGTTTTTTTCATTAAATTCCCTTAACAAACTATGTATAAGTATGTATAAGTTTAAAGGTATTTACCAACAGGAGAAGAAATTATTTTGCTTATCTTATTTTGTACAAAATTATGAAAAAAAAAATAAAACATTATTTACGTGGCCAGTAGAAGGAAGGTGCAGGTCACTTGGCTTTGCTCTCTCCCCTAATGAGAATTCCACACCTTTGAAAGGCAGAGAACTTTGCTCATCCCCACCTCCCTCTTGCTTTCTTTCATTGACGGGGCTATCTTCGATTCCACTTCTGCATCCTGTTATTAGGTAGCGGTTGACTTTTTTAATCAGCTTTTTGTGGGACTTACTCAGCTTAAACTTAAGGGCATCACAACGTATTGTGTACTGGGGACAACAGGTGACATTCATTGTAGGCTTGTAGCAGTATTTTCCACTTCTGCAAAAAAAAAAAAAAAAATTTGCCAAAACAAAAAAAAATTTTTTTTATAAGTGTGATTGAAACAAATAGCAGTCAGAGAACTTATTAAGTGCTAAATTTTATCTTGTACAATGGCAAAAAACATTTAAAAAAAAAAAATTTTAAATTAAACAAAAAAATTAATATTTTGTTTAATACATAATAGAAAGGCAATCTAATAAAAAGGCTATACTGAAAAGATCAGGGGTTTAACTGTCGACATGCATGTCCCTGGTTCAATCCTTGGTGAGAACCAGGGCAATATTTACAGGTCCTAATGAAAGTGTTTGCAAAGTCCCTGAAGTCCACAAAGCTTTAAATGGGTATCTGACATCAGTTATGGAAGTAAAGGCGGCTAGAAGTTGTTCTAACCATACAATGCCTTTACTTGCTGAGATCACAGAAACATATGAATTCTACACTTCATCATCTGATTACAAAAACAAATGAATTCTACACTTCATCTGCCTCAATGGCTTTTTAGGGTTCAGCAAAGTAAATTTTTTTAAAAGGAAATATTTCAACTTGTTTATTTATACATATAGTTATTTAAAATTTCCATGCAAAAATAAAGCAAGTACAGTAAATTGCTGCCATTACAAAACCTTTAGCACAGTAATTGTTTAAAAGGATATACTTTTTGTTAAAGATTTGGACTAGCTAGCAAAGATTATTTATGACTCATTCAGTAAATTACAAGATCTTTGATACTTAATTACAATTAACTGACTCTAGTTTTCTAAAAATATTGTTCACATAGTAAAAATCGACGGAATATAGACATTAACTTCCACACACACCTGCAATTTGTCAAAATAATGAAAATTATAATAATAACAAACATATTGATGAGGTCTTTGCCCCATCCAACCCCCCAGCATCCAATTTTGTAATAGTCAAATTTTACTGTAATCTAATTGTGATATTTTCAGTACCGTCTCCATCCTCGATCTATGAGATCCTGATAGTCCTGCACAGTCATCTGATGAGCCCACATACCTGACAATAAAAACGTAAGTGTCAAAACCATACAAGAAAAAAAAATTTTATGAATGAAGACTATTTTTTTAAATAATATAAAAAATTATGAATTAATACAAGCTAAAAGATGAACCTTTAACTACCCAAAATTAATTTAAGACAGAGAAGGCAAATAAATGGCATCCATTCCAAACTTGGCCCATAAGAAAAAGATTTTTGAATCAACTAAAATAAATTATACTATATTACTACAGTAAAAATGCAAAAATAAAGTCGTTTTAAATGCTCTTTATTAAAAATTTCAGCCACCTTTCAAACAAAAAAAAATCCTCACAAGTGAATAGTTTTGTCTAAATATTATTTCAAACAATAAAGAGCTTTCAGTACATTATTATTCTTATTGTTCTTTATCTTTTATACCACATTACACTACTATCTTTCTAAATGACTTAAGCACAAAATGTGTTTACAAAGACAACTACCGTCTACCCTAAGTTGTTTTTTTTCCCAAAACATGGTCACTAGTGTCGGAAAGAAAATCAATGTCGTAAAATCATGGATTTCCACATACCTAATAATTATGTCAATTTGTATCAAAAGAACTGCAAATCTCAACTAAATCTATTCCAATTTAATAAAAGATTTTGGCCAATGTCTGCAATTGTTTAGCTGGCCAATGTCTGCAATTGGCCACTAGCAGATATTCTGAGATATTGGCCGTAACATAAATACATCATGATGATCATTCATAGAGAGATTCTCATAATAGAATATGAGAGTTACCATAACAATCAATGCAAGCTTACAATTCTAGTCATAAATTAGACTAGTAATAATTTGATATTCGATGACTGAATGCCGGGTATTAGTATAACACTTTGACTCTACAATTACTGCAGCTAAAATAATCAATCGGAATTAATTATCCCAAATTTAAAGGAATAAGCATGATTCTGAATGATTACCATGGGAAAAGTTGGTGTCTTTCGATCCACAATAGCCACATTTGTAGCGTTCATGCTCTGAAAAGTATTCAACAATTGTTGGATCTGTATCCATGGCCATAAGTAAAATTTTCTTTGAAAATAATAGCAACTGAGTCAGTGATCTCTATCAAGTTTATATTTTTAATTTTTCGTTAAAATCTGGAGGCTTGAGAACATACGACTCAAATACAAACTAATTGCAATTAAGACAAATAGACCACGCACGCAAAATTTTTTCCTCCTGAAAATTTTAATGTGCGGAAAATTTAATAAAAATGATATTGAAATTGTCTGTCTTATTACTATTAACTAGTTAATGTTGTACAATCACGATATTAGATATGTTAGCCCAGGCCTGTAGCGTGCGGGGGTGGGGTGGGGGCTCCCCTGCGTTTTATCTGGCCCCCTCTGCTTATTTGTTCTACTTAGTAAAATGTATTACCTGCTCCCCCGCTATTGCCTGGCCCCTGCTGTAGAATGCCTGGCCCCTGCTGAAGAATTTTTACGCTACGGGGCTCTGTTAGCCTTTGCTTGGCTAAATTAGCAACCACTTGATGTATTTTTAGACAAATTAATATAAGAGACAAATTGCACGTATATGTGGGACGCTTAACTTTCTGATGCTCCTTTTTTTTTGTCTCATATTTGTTCCTTCTGTGCACCTTCTCAATTACTAGTCATTTAAATGAAACATTGAGATTAACCGCATGCGTTTCTCTCACTCTCTCTTTCTCTCTCTCTCTATCTCTATCTCTCTCTCTCTCTCTCTCTCTCTCTCTCTCTCTCTCTCTCTCTCTCTCTTTGTGTGTGTGTGCGCGCTCGCTCGTTTGTGTACATGGCTAAGTTTGTGTGTATAATACAGAATATTCATTTTATCAGTAGCACTACAATTCTTGGGTGCATTTTTATTTATTCTTTTTTTTTTTTGTAGATGGGAGCTCGAAGTAAGTTTTTGGGGCAAAAAGTACTTTTGTTTATTCCCCTTAGCTTCAGATTTAATAGGAATCTTTATTGGAAAAGGGGAGGGGGCATCAAATCCAACCTTTCATGAAAACACACCTTTCTTACTTTCATCTGTTAAAAATAAAAACTCTTATATTAGAATCTAAAATTGCGATTCTAAATTAACAACTAAAATTGATATCAACTTAATGTAAGCACATTAATAGACAAATTTGAACCTCTTTATAAATGTGTTGTATATGTATTTATTCTTTTAAAAAAGGGACAATGTATACATGGGAATATGACTAATTGAGGTGAGTTGTTTTTAAAATAATTAATACATTTAACAAAAAAAAGTTATTGAAAACCTTTAAAATGTGTACTTGTACATTTACATTAAATAAAATGCAAATATCGTGTTTGCTGGGCTGCCAAGCCGCTGTTACATAGCGATGACTATTGAATTTTTTTCTAAACAAACGCTCTTCAAAGGCTTTTATGTGCGAGCATCACCAAGTCTTGTAAAGAAGTAAAAAATAATCGTTCTAAAGTACATAAAGTACATAAACACGAAATAAAAACCCGGATAATGTTTATATTGATTGAGGGGAGGGGCTGCTATCTGTTTATAGCCATTCTTACAATGTTAGTGGGACGGGTGATCAAATGGTGTAAAGCGCTACAATGTTGACCTGAGAGTCCCTGGTTCAATCCTCAATGAGAACCAGCTGAGTTTTTCCAGGTCCCTAAGAAAGGTGGTCCCTCAATTCCACCTAGCTTTAAATGGGTAGGTGACTTTAGCCGGGGAAGTAAAGGCGGTTGGGTGTTGTGCTAACCACACAATCCCTTTTGCATGCTGTAATATCAGAAGTCCCTGAGATGAGACCGTGAAATTTCACGGGAGGCTACTCCCCCACATTTTCCAAACACTGCTACTGTACGTATTCAATGTATTCAAATGTCTCTTACATTGAGCAAGACTCTCTTTAAAATCTATTTTTATCATGATTGAACTAAATGAACTTTATAATTTAGGCAGTTTAGGGATGGAGTTGGGGGGGGGGGGGGAGGCGACAGATGTGTTCATCAATCACCAAGAGAGCATTAACGAGTTCATTTGTTGGCTATTAGTGGCCATTCAGACTATTTCTTCAAACAATTTGAAGTTAAAAAAAAATAACTGGCGTCAATGCAATGGTTCCCAAAAAGCTTTTTTTCGACTACCGCAAACTTTTCAAAGAAAAATCTCGCCCTCCACCCCTCCACCAATTTCCAACACATTAAAAAAATAGTATCTCGTGTTATGAACATCTCGCTAAAACGAAATAAATGCAAAACTTTCGCCGGTATAACCTCTACGCCTACCTCTTGAAATAAACGTATGAAAAATCGAAATGCTTTAGTCTTTACCACTAAAGGTGAAGAAATACATATTTTTACCATACATGGAATTCAAAAGAGAAGATAAAAATGCTACCCTTTAACTATATATATTTATTATTAATATAATTATTTAGCGCCGCTACTGCTTCCATGATACTAAAGGAGGTCGATTTAAAAATTATGAGAATAGAAATTTTCAACAACAATTCACATGATGAAAATTCTACAATTTTTATTCATCTCTCTTTGAACTGTACAGTTGTTCAAGTAATATTCCTGTAACTGGGTGCCACCGCCCCCTAGAAACTTTTCTTCGACCCAAGGGGGCACTTTGGTAATCGCAGTGTCAATGGTTTCAAATCTGTCTCTCTACCCACAAACACCTTCTCTCTATTTACTTTAGATGTGTCACAGCTGTATGTCCAGGTCACAAATGTCACTCTCAAAGAATTATACGTGTGGACATACAGTCCAACTAACGCCATCGTAATCTTGATGTGGAGCAGCCGCCTAGGCCACAGATAATGATAAACTAAACATCAAAGGGAAGTAATTAATAAGATTAAAAATAAAACAATTTTAAAAAAATCGCCTACATAAAGAAACAAAATTATAAAAATAAATACAAATATTAATTGATAGATACGCGCCAGATTACGAAACAATGTCATCAGAAGATCTTAAATTGGCTGAATGGTAGAATTTTTAAATACATTTGGATGACCTTTTCGGACGTGAGTGCTATTTCTGTCTTGACCGGTTCTAAATTTAATCGATACATCAGCACACACGCGTGTAGCGCTCACTTCCTTAGTTCCCACAGTGACGTGTACGTATGTATTAAGCTAGCGCGCGGGTGGTGGAGGGAGGGATGTATGGATCTTTATTAATGACATGGCTGGTATGCTGAATTATATAATGGTATCATTATAAATATTATTTTTGATATTTTCGTTTTTTTTCTTAAGTAGTTAAAAAGCTTGAAAGATCAATAAAAGCGAACTAATCTAAATAAGAGGCATCACTTAAAGGTCACTATAATACTGTTCTGAATATTAAATATAAGGCCTATTATGTTTCCTTGTCCGTTATTCAATGAAATTGTTGCTAGTATTACGATTACTTGCTTTTCAAACATGCACCTTTTACAGAATGGTAAACTCCCGGTTTTATATATTAACTTCAAGTGATTGGATCCTGTCCGCATGGCGCGTGTGGGCTTCACCAATCGGTTCCCCAGTACTGACGTCACACGCAGAGCCTCTCCCGTTTCTTCTGTATTTCCTTAAAATCAAACGCGATAAAACTAGGGCCTAGTTCGTCAACACAGTCCGTTATTATTCACGTGTCGGCGTGTCTGTTTCAAAGAGGGAAAGTAGAAGGGGGAAAAAAACAATTATATTAATACATTATTGTTGCTTACTACTGCTATTGTATCACTCCATATGTGGTGTGTGCACCCTAATGAGCTATTGATTCACCTGACAGATACTAGACACAACAGATCCAAAAGTACACAGAACCAAGCCAGGACGTCTGTAAGTTGAGATAGAAAATAATTTAACATTGTGATATTGTAACCAATCATGCCTTAAATGTAGTAATAATAAAATAAGCCTATTTTCAACTTTCATAACTATTATTTATATTTTGCTTTCATAGAATTCATTTATAATAATTAATTTTATACCTTTCAGGTGTTGTTTTTTTTTTAATTCAGGTATGATATAATTCTGTCGAATCTTTCTACTGAATTGAATTATCTGAACGTATTGAACATAATAAACAAAAAGAATGGATTCCAAAATTTGTAAGTCGAGTTTCTTTCATTACTTGATTATTTAGCATCGGTTTCAAAGCCGACATTACGCTGCTTTAACTATTGATACCAGTTGGACACTGCAAAGAAAGGGGCCCCGTCATTGTAGTTAGTGTCTGATTTCGGATTTTTAAGTATTCACAACTCATTGAAAGCTGGAGTTCGACTGAATTTTCTTTTTTCCACATCTTGAGGTGGCCCTGTTCAGAAATGATGTTCAATGTCGTTTTGAAACATACACTTTAAAATACTTGAACAGTCTTTGAATGGGTCCCTTTTTTATTTTTTGGCCCACTTGATGCCACCCTGACAATCTCCACCAACTGAGACCGCTTTGATCACACCCACCCAGTGGCGCCGAGAGCCAACACGGGCCACAGGGCAGGACATCATTGCGGGCCCCTTAATAAACAATAAGTCGTGAAAAAGACATGGTCGGGGCGGCCGGGCCCCCTTACAGATGCGGGCCCCCTGGCAATGACCCCCCCTGCCCCCCTCTCGGCGTGCCTGCACCCACCTACCAATGATAATGCCATGCAGTGGCGTCACTATGGTTGGTGTCACCCGGTGCGGAAAATTCAGGGTGTCACCCCTCCCCCTCCCCTCAAGACTTCCACCATGAGCATCGGTACATATTTCAAATTTTCCTGCACTAGACCTTAGAAAATGTTAAATACTTTAGCAATAACAACGATAGTATTACTGACTGTATTTCAGAAAGATGTAGAACGTATGCAAAAAAAAACAACTCTTGATTTATCCAAGCAGATTTGAATTGAATTCATTTATCTAAACTCCAGACGCTGTGCATGGTGGTACCCTGTGCTGCTGCTCTGCATGGTGGTACCCTGTGCTGCTGCTCTGCATGGTGGTACCCTGTGCTACTGCTCTGTATGGTGGCAACATGTGTTCAGTGGCGTAGCGAGCTTAACTCGCGGCCGGGTCACAATACCTTTTTAGCGCCCTCCCCCATTATAAACCATATAATATTATATGTAAAATATACCATGTGGCGCCCCTTTGTGAGTAGCGCCCGGGGCATGATGGCCCCCGCCTTGCCCACCCGTCGCTACGCCACTGCATTTGCTACTGCTCTGTATGGTGACACCCTGTGCTACTTCTCATGTTTTTAACTATGATCGGTTTTAAAATCGACTATACCGATTTTTTCTGCATTGAAATATAGAACTGTTCATTTTGGTGTCACCCCTAGAATGTTGTCACACGGTGCGGCCTAAAACCACCCCCCCCCTCACACCTTCTTAGTGACATTACTGATGCCGTGTATAGAATATTACTGTACCAGACGGGGCTCCAAGGGCAGGACCATTTGAATTTGTCAACTCCCTCACTGCGTTTCTGTTTGCATTGATGACATTTAATGTTTTTGGCAATGACCTATCCGGAAGTGGCAGGGACGCAACTCCCTGGGTTATACTTATGTGGCACCACTCTGAACAGATCATGCAATTTAGAAAACCTTGAACCACAACACTTAATGTAGCTTTCTAAGTGATTGACTAGATTGGGTAGTGATTTCACGAACTAAATATCAATGGAGTGCCACTGGTTCTTAGGTTGTTGGGGGGGGGTCCTCGCCAGACTTAGAGATATTAATGAACCATGGCAAAAATACACTGTAGTATTGCATTTTATCGGAAATTTAGCTGCTTTCGGTCATTTGATAGACCACGCCCGTTTAGGATCAGAAAGGAAGAGGGGTGCTGCGTTCTTGTGAGGTACAGTAGACTTGTCAGTCGTCTGCAGCAATACATTTTAAACAAGGACTGAAACGTAGTTGTTCCCGATTGTGCCCCGTATTTCCTAAGTCAGGTAATGGGGTTCAAACCCGTTCTTAGGAGTTGGCGAAGAAGACGAAGTATTATGACAGCCACTGACAAAGAGGCCTCTGCTAGTTTGAACCTCTTCTATGATACACTTACATAAATTATACGTTAAAACCAGTAATTATTAAGAATGATTGTTAATCTAATGTATGCCTACACGTAACTGATATAAATGAGCGGAGATTAGCATTGCGAAGGAAGGATTAAAGCCTGAAAGGCCTGTCATAGATGTATAGCAGTCAAATTAGGATTTATTAGCAAAGTCACATGTTGGGTGGGTGGGGATATGAAACTATTTTTAAACAGAAGCATTAAAGACACTTTAATTTATAATGTTGCAAATCAATTTCGCACCTATAGGTGATCCAACTCACGAAGAAATCTCGGGCAGAACCAAGTTTGACGAGATTGTACAGATGCTGGGGGATTTCGGCGCCTATCAAAAGCGGGTATATTTCCTCCTCTGCCTGGCGTCCATGTCGTGCGGCATTCAGATCATGGTGTCAGTCTTCAACATGGGCCACAGCGATCACAGGTATGAAACACTAAACTCCGCTGTTCATTTTTGTTTTTAAATTTGTTTCGATGACAGTTTATTCACACTATTTATGTTCCTTATATTTATCGTTGTAAATCTCCTTTCATTGGTATCTCTAGCAGTTAGACGGTCTACTTCCCCGGCAAACCGTTTGAGGCGGGCTATCCTAAAATATTAACTCCCCATGTAAAAAAAAAGTTCCCTTAGCCCTAACGTGCCATCGGGGCTGATGAAGTGTAGAATTCATCTGTTTCTTTAACTTAGGCATATGAAGGGATTGTGTGGTTAGCACAACGCCCAGCCACCTTTACTTCCCTAACTTAAGTCAGGTACCCATTTAAAGCTGGGTGGACTTGTGGGACGACTTTGCACCAAATTTCACCTGGAAAAATTCCATGGGCCTCACCGAGGATCGAACCCAGGACTCTCAGGTCGACAGTCGAGTATCTACACCACTCGGCCATCCGTCCCACAACTCCCCATGTAAGAATGTCTAAAGCCCCAGCCTTCACTGTGGGCCCTGCACCTCATGTATCGCCTTTGCCCCCCCCCCCACTGCTAAGGGTTACTTTCATATAACCGTAATAAAATAGAAATATTAAGTCCATTCTGTTTTATTTAATATATATATATCATCAGACCCGATGTGGTATGTGGTCGTTGGGGAACGAATGGACACATCAACAGATAGATTTCTCCATAGTTGCCTATAACGGCTGTCTTTGTTTCTTTCATTAGTAGCCCCTGTCCATTCTTTTATATTGTCAAACCAACATTTCCGCTGGCTTCCCTCTGCTAGTTGAGAAATCATATGGGGCTCACTTGTCAGGAGCTAGAAAAGGGGTCAGACAGGCCCCACTTGTCAAAGATTACTAGTGCTCTAAAATTTGAAAGTGGCGTTTTCGCCTTGGGCCCCAGAATACATTATAACGTCTATGCTGCACGAAATAAATACTTTTTTTTATTTCCTTTATGGGTGCTTTGGTTGCATTTTGTATGAGGTTTTTTATCTACCCGTGTTGTCACTGCAACAATGATTTGTTATCTCTGGATCCAATCACCAAACCCATAATCACAATCGAGACATCCCCCCCCACTACATCCAAACCAATGGAGGCACCACTGAGGAGGTAATGCGTTTGGCATCAATGGACACTTTTCCGTAACTGGCAATACACGCTTGATTCTCACGGCCTCAACGGATCTTTGTGGTTGGCATCTAGGGCAACCATCACATGGCCCCGGTCATTTCGACATTTTAAGAGTGTTTTGATACGACGTAAAAGCCTACGGTTAAGACGCTAAGCCCCAGATTTGACTCTCGCCCTATGCTCTTTCGCTTTCATCCGTTAAAGCCAACACTGCCTCTACATGGAGTCACCCTGTATTGAAAGATGTAGGAGTGTGCCGTTCATTTTATGACCAAGTCCTATGAGATGTGATTCAGCAGGTATACCACTCTTCGAGGCTAATAAAGTAATGAAATTAACTTTTATTTACTTAAAATATATAATTTTTTATTATAAACTGCGTTACCGTTGCTCAGCCTACAAATAATGTAAGAGTAAGTATTGAGAATGCACTCGACTTACACAAGAATGTTGGGGGGCCAGGCAAACACATTTAGGAATAGAATGCTAAGAAAGAAGTGATTTACCTCCCGTGGGTTTTAAAAAAGTTAAGTAAAGAGATAATTATACCAAACTGATTTATTAAATATTATTTTTGAATATATCAAGTGTGATATCTATAAAATAAGTATATAAAAATTTGCCGAGTAATTTACTTAATTTTTGTGTCAAAATTTCAAGGGTATAGGTGACGAACTATCTGAGAGAAAATGTCGCAACTGACATCGTATTTACATTTTTATTTATAAATGATAAAATCTACGAATACCTGTCACTCTTGTGATTGGTAGACATGACGAGACTCACTGATGAGTCTGCATTTTAACCGACAAAAACATCATTACACCTGTTATTGTTGTGATATCGTGCAATGTTTATATTCGCCAGGATGAAAGACCGGCAAAGAACATCACAATGCATCCATTTATATAGGCGCCTTTTGTTGCTGTAAATATATTGCATTCATTTCTTCACATGCGTGTGTTACGCACCAATGCGCTATCAATAGAAAATAGAAATGGTTAACTAAATGGCCCACATACCTTTTTTTTGTGTTGGCTCGCATTTTCTTTCCTGACCACTGCGCTACATTGAATTTTAATGGAGAGTGCGGCGGGGGGGGATATGGTGACAAAACTGCTATTGTGTTTCGTCAGGCTCACGACATATTTCAATGTTTTGATCAGATGTTTGCCTTATAACATTTGCCAGTAATCGAGTCATGGTCTGTTGATTCACAAACTTCTGTTCTGACCAGTGCTCCATTTAAGAAAAAACCAGTGCCGGGGATGAAAAACAAATTTCTGCAGAGCCGGGGATAAATGTCTATGTTTTTTTTTCTATGGCAGGGATATATTAGCTAAAGGAGAGTCGGGGACGACAGTTCTCAGTGCCGGGGATATCCCAGGCGGTAAACAGAGCCCTGGTTCTGACTACCAGTCCACACACTCGATCCAATGTAAACAAGGCCGTTTTACCGAATGATCTCACCAGTGCTCTTTTAATTTTTGTAAAGGCCCACCCCACACCCAGCACACCGTTTTGCCCGGGAGCCCATAATTTTATTAAGAAGGCCCTGATCTCAGATGCTCTTTTCCTTATTGTCAGCGGGTGGCTAAATTTCTTCTATTCTTTGTTGTTGTTTTTAACTACATAGGGATTGGATATGGGGATGAGCCCGTCATTGTGATTATATTTTCAAGCATCGAATCAACCAGTAGAAGTCACGATCCATTGGCCCAATGTTGTTGTTTGTTTTTTCATTTCATAAAATCAGAATTACAAAAAAAAAAATGTTAAAATGATAAAATGGCATTGATGGAGATGGAATGGCATTGATGGAGTGGGAGTGCATTGATGGGGTGGAATGGCATTGATGGGGTGGAATGGCATTGATGGGGTGGGAGTGCATTGATGGGGTGGAATGGCATTGATGGGGTGGGTGTTTCTCAAAACCTGCCCCATTCAGTGGTTATTGATTAAAAAAATAGAGTCTACGGTATCTTACTTATGGGTACATTTTACTTATAATTCATACAGGGATCGAAGCATGGCCATTTTTTATGCAGCCTATTAGTCTAAACCTAAACGTGGAGAGCTACAAAAGGTTCCACCCCTAAGCCTGCACTGCACTAATTCGTGCTCTTTACCTTTTTAAGCCCAGATTGCACGAAGTAGTGGAGTTCAATGCTGCAGCATGAAAAAAATATGGGTAGAAAAATTATTTATCAACATGAGCTGACTTTGATTCAGGCTTTATCTTTCATCGCCATAAAAATGTTCCTCAACAAAAGCTTTGAAAATAGCCTCGGGAAAAAATAAAAAACTACAGTAAGAAATATTAGGTAACACAACTAGATTGGGATAGCCTTCTAAGAAATGACCAGTTTAAAACTGTAAAACCTCTAAAAATATGAAACAGTTATGTCATACTATTATAATTAACATTATTATGCAATCTTTTTATCCGGCCAATGGTATTGCGTTTTAGTAAAAACCGACTAAAATACGGATAGCCTAATTGACGTAAACAAAATTACATAAAAAATTGTTTGTAAAGCCTAAAGCCACAAAGTTAGCAACAAGAAATAAACAAGCAATTAAGCCTGTTCCATTCTGGACACAGGACGTGTTAGCGCATTTTCATGTTATGTATCAGTACGTTTGTTAGCTTTCAGTAAATATTTGTACATTTTGGAAATGTTTATAAATTCAATTGTGTAATGCATATATCTGTAAAAAAAAATATTATAAAGACGTTTCTTTATATTTGAAAAAAATTATTTTCTCTTAAATCTAACTACAAGTGGTTTGTGGTTACTGAAATAGGACTCGTAATTGAAAACATTCGAAATTGTAGTCATTTAATCGTCCGAAAACTCCGTCAATTGTTGCATAGCTCTGATACTTTCAATTAAACTCAGAACACAAGCTTACTATTTCATTTGATGAGTTTCTTAATAAATCTTGGTGAAACTACGTGCTGCAGTATTTCGCACCAAATGAACGGGTTATTGAACGTACAATGTGTAGAATGGGGCTATATATATAATATATAAGCCCCTTCGGAGCCCTGAAGCCCGGCCCTCAGAGGTCCTATCGCGAAATGAACTTTTGATGTACACTTGGCAGGCAAAGACCTACAAAATGATATATACATCATGGGTCTAGGACTTATGGTTGCTGAGATATATGGCGCTCCTTTGTTAATATAGCTTATATAGTAAAAAACGGTACTTTATAAGCCCCCTTTTACGGCCCTCAGAGGTCCTATCGCGAAATGAACTTTTGTTGCACACATGGCAGGCCAAGACCTACAAAATGATATATACATTATGGGTCTAGGACTTATGGTTGTTGAGATCTAGGGTGATGACAGACAAACAGACAAAACGGAGACAATAGAGCATTTTTTTTTTTTGAAAATGCTCTAAAAAAAAACTTGGTCGGTCTAATCTAGTATCAGGAGTTTGGCCTAACCTAGATATCAAGTTTTAAAACTGAGACTTGTAAACAATGAATTCACCTTGTGGAAATATTACGCGCGTGCTTAAAGAATTCAGGAAGATCAGGGGAAAACTACCGCCGTAACTGTGGCCTTGTAAAGGGAGGGGGGGGGGAAGAGACAGGGGTCTACATTTCGCTCCGAAAGTACTTGACTAGATATTTAAAGTAGGTCACATCATGATTGATTCTGCTAACCCGATAAGATTCTTTTATATATATTTATATATATAATAAATTGGTAGTATCAAAATAATATCAGCTCTCTCCGTATTAAGTGAAAACTTTACACAGTATTTGTCAGGTACAAAATATAAGAACTCAGTATTTATTATTAGGCTACGGACAGATTAATACATAAGAATAATAACGAAATTAGGTTGCATTTTGTCTTTACCATTATATTATTGTCATTGAAAATGTGCCACCGAAAAATGTCATGGACTGTTTTATTTTGTTCTATGACAATTGTCATATTTTTTTCATTCAAGATTTAACGGCCGAGTACTGACAGGCGCTTATAGCCAGTTGCGTAAATAACGTTACTGGCTCACGGGGTGGACTTTATGAAATGATGCTCATTACGAAGTCATTGTCTTGCCAAAAAGTACTAAACTTTGGCAGATGATGGAAAAAAAAGGGGCCGCCCGGACCGACTTCCCTCTTCACCCCCTCTAGCTACTCCTATGTTTATTTATCTTTGGATTTCAAAGCATGTATACAATCAGGCCCGTAGCCAGGTCAAAGTCAGCAGGGGGCACCAATACCCAGCAAGGGGGGCATCTTTACTTTTTCTTTCTTTTTTCCTCTTTTCAGTTTTTTTCAGCGGAGGGGGGCACTCCACACCTAGCGAGGGGGGCATGGCCCCCAGTGCCCCCCCCCCTTGGCTACAGGGCTGTATACAATCCTCGTACTCGCGATGAATAGTTAATGCATGCCTTTCAATGGTGTATATCTTCTATACCAGCCACACTAATGAGACCAATGCCGACTTAAAAAATATATATTTGTTACATTACTTAGCCATGGTTTATTGCATTTTTTTTTGTGAGAGACAGGCTCCAGAGTCTCTGAAAAGGACGCAGTTTTATTTTCCTGTTCACCAACCTACATTTGGATTAGCTATCTATTTTAAAAACTGTCCAATCCATCACTCTTTCTTTTTTTAACGTACGTAAGTGTGTTTGTTTGTGCTGTGTGTCGATGAACATAATGCGCTAGTAGTTAGTGTAGGAGAGTTTAGATATAATTTGAGTGTTATCTTCAGAAGCCTGTTAGGAAATGGAGCTGATACTGATGGATAATTGGCATCCGTGGCGGCCTTTGGAAAGGGCAACTATGACAGTTGCCTCAGGCCCTGCTTCTGAGGGATGGGGCGTGAATGGAGAGATGTAGTATATATGTATATCCTGTAATTACAGCTATAGGCCTTGCGTATTACGCCGCCTCTGATGGTATTAAAGAGATCAACATTGCATTGTGTACACACTACCATATGAACTTAACCTTCCCCGTCTTCACATGCGCAATTTATAGTAGCACTATAAGCACAGTTTCTTCATCTCTAGTCGTAATGCGTTAGTGCTCACTCGTTTACTCGTCATCATTGGATTTCTAAATGAAAATCAGGATGTGGAACTAATAGCAGAGCCGTTCTGGTGAATAGGAAAACAAGGCGATATCCTGCACTCCTACCCCCCCCGCCCTTTCTCCTCTCTGCCATATAGCACTCTTTCAGTATAAATTATTATAAACTCCGATGATATAGAAGCCCAAACAGATGTTTTTGTCCATGGCCCTGAAATATCTAAAAAAAAAACGCTGTCTAGTGCTTGACTGTTAGATGTTGACAGAGGAAGCTTGGGTCTAGGCCTAAGAATGGCACAGAACAGAGGCCTCTTCTTAATGTTTTTTTTTTAATTCTTTATTTTTTTTAACGCCGCCATTGCCAGCATGGCAGGGTGTAGTGTGCCTACCACACTAGCATTGTTGGCGGCGCTGATGCACGTCTGCCATCCCTACAGAGCGGCGGGGTGAGTGTGCCCGCTATCATCTGCAGGGATGGCAGAAATATGGGTTTTAATCCTTGCCCAAACTGGCCAGACCAGCAGGGTGTGTGTACTGCCGATCGGCCAGAATGGCCAGGAAAGGGGTTTTTCCTGCCACTCGGACAGTGGGAGAGGGTGTAGTGTGCCTCTACCCTCAGCCCGAAATGGCAGGCTGCGCAGGTGTGCTTGAGTGGGACGGAGTGGAAGGGTGTTGTGTGCCGACCACATCCGTCACCACCGCCAGCTGTGAATACTGCGGTCTCGGATAGTCCTCATTGACGACAGTACCACCACCCTCGCAAGTAATGACAGATGAACCATCGCCAAAATGTTTTTATTGATTTCATTACACGACTGTAGTTCACGCCTTGACAATACAGGTTTTCATAATAATACATGTGCGTATTACTATAATGTCTACTGTTTTAAACTTCAGGGACATTTTTTTTTGCGCATTGAATAACCAATATCAGTCCCGCCTCCTTCTTCAGCAACAAAAAACGAGGGGGAACCGAGAGCATTGACTTACTTTCTTCTTTATTATATAAAGTAGGTGATGTTTTGTGCGCTTTTGATATAAAGGCGGTACAAAATACAAACAAATAACAGAGCGTTGTCTCCCTTTAACTGTTGTCTTACATGTGAACAGGTCTTTGTTTAAAATGTTTCACCACGATTTATCACCACTTCACTGATTATGTAATCTTAATAGTACGTGCGTCTTCATAGCTCCCAGAAGAAGAATCTGACACAGAGCTACAGTTTATTGTAGGTCCTACTTTTTTTTTCTGACAACAATGGGCCTTCTAAGTTTCTATAATCCCGAACATGACATACGCCTGTGGTGGTGGGGGAGGGGGAGGGCTACCTGAAGACAGAGGAGTGCCATGAAATTCAAGGGAGCCTATCCTATCAAGTCCGACTCGCCATTTTTTATCATACGGAAATCCCTAAAATTAAAGGGTCAATTATTTAAAAAGCACTATTCAAGCCTTTGCTGGACTGCCCTTCATGGTAACATGAGCATCTTTTCAATATAACTTTTATTTCACTGATTTTTTTTAAATCTGATATTTGATATGAGGTTGAAATACTCAATGCATCCATATATGTGGTCATATTTTGAAGACCAAATTGCTGTGATCTACTTTACCATAAGAGTAAAACATTTATGATTTTTTACTTATTTACTTCCCTTATTTTTTTCTGGTACTGAAAATTTTCTGACTGAACTGTGTAGCATTTAAACATGACTTTAATCTACATGATTATCAATTTATGCAGATATTTTTTTTTTATTTTAGCATTTACTATAAAAGTACTTAGCATATTAATCATTAAATCATTCATATCATTTATGACATTACAGTTTTGATAAGTCTTTTGACTTTGAGACATTATTTAGGACATTTTTGGATCAAAGGACTTACACCCTTTATTATTATAAATACTATATTATATTAAGTTTTCCTACTTTGCCTTTATAACATTAAATAAATACTATGTTGAATATGTATACATAAAATCTTTACAGGTGTGCTATCCCTGGTCTACACAATGACTCATACGCAGTTGTCAACGATGAACATGCTAAAGCCATCAATGAATCGATTCCATGGGAAGAAAATAAAGGTTATTCTGAATGCCAGTTATGGTCCCATGGCAGAGAGATAGAAAATCGTTCTCTTATCAGCTGCAATAAATGGGTGCATGATGATTCCATGTTTCAGACGACTGTTATTTCAAAAGTAGGGTATTTTAACTTTTTTTTAATGTTTCTTTTATAAAAGGTGAATCATATATAAATTTTAAACATAATTAGTTTAAATAAAAAAGAGTCATAAAAATATGTCATAGTATAAAGAAGAATAAATGTAAAAAGAAATGTCTTTAAAATATTCAACTAAAGTATTTTAGAGAAAAAAAAAATGATTTTTTTGCAGTTTGATTTGGTTTGTGACCAGAAGTGGTCTCGCTCTCATGCTCGTATGATCATCATGGGTGGCCTTCTACTGGGAGCAATCGGCACAGGTGTAGTTGCTGACATGTAAGTATGATTAATGTAGTAATTATGTATCTTTGTATGAAGAATAATGTTTTCTATATAAAAATCAGAAATGCAGCTCCATTGATATCATGCAATGCCACACCTTGCATATATGTTATGGTTTAGCTAGCCTATGTCTGCTATTGGCCGCCTAGCTAACATTGGCCATAACGTATACAAATATACACATGTACCTATATGTACCTATATAAACTTTATTAACTTGGCACATTAAATTATACAACTGTCAAACAAATACTACATACCATCGGGTAGTAAATATATCAAAGTTTACCTTCATTGAAAACAATATTACATGACACAGATGAAATGATGAACATTTGTTTTTGTATTTTGTGTATTCTGCATTTGGTAAAAACTAAATGCTGTTGATGACTTCAAAAAACATTCTTTTTTCTGACAATGATAGATTAATTAATATTCACATTCACTATGTGCAGCATTGGTCGCAAGCTAGCTCTAATGGGAATGGTTGCTTTACATGCCGCATCTTCAATTGGTGTTGCATGGGCTGACACATATGTCATCTATGTTATTTTACGCTTCTTAACTGGCATTTCTATCAGTGGTCTATTCCTGGCCATATTTGTTTTAGGTGAGAAACTTAAGACCAATATACTGTTTAGTCAAATTTAAAACAACAAATTTACTTATTTTAGTCAATGCTAACGATTTATTGTTTCATTTATACATGTAGCTAATTGGAAGTCCAAAATGTTTCATTTCAGGGATGGAATTGGTGGGTCCTTCCAAAAGAATGGTTGTAGGTATAGTTGTTGAGGTGTTTTGGGCAGTAGGAGTTTTGATACTTGGTGTCATAGCCTATTTCATCAGGCAATGGGAAATACTGCAAATGGTCGTTTCATTTCCCATCTTACTTTTCTTCTCTTACTGGTGGTAAGTCTCTTTTGTCTTTTATTGACCATTAATTATAATAATTTGCAGTCATACTCGGTTCCATTTATTGCTGTTCTGCAACAGCGTTGTTTTTTCACATCTTATAAATTCTTATAAACACATACAATTTTTAAAAAGAAATCTAAAAGTCAGTCTAATAGCAAATTTATGATACAACCGTATAGTGTATGAACGGAGAAAAAAGTTCCTTTTTTTAAAATGATTTTTATTATTAAAGTCATAAAAAGATTAATAAAGATAACATGTAAAAACAAAAGTAAAGAGCATAGTGCTTGAAAAACAAAATGCAAGTTATTATAAGCTAATTGTGAGGGGATGAATGGTCATGTGGTAAAGTGCAGTTTTATTTAGTGCTGTCTTTTGTTGGAATGTATTCCCTGCGTTAAGCAAGGTATGACTGTATACTAATACATAACTATTATTCCATATCTATTAAACCTAAAAAAAAAATTATATTTATAGCTCAATAAAGACATTTAAATTTATTGTCTCACACATGCAGAGTGGGCTGAAATCCTAAGAGACCTTTTAAAAAACGTATTTAATTCTTTTGCTTAATTTTTGTTGTGAGTGTTGTCAAAACAGTTAGCGGTTCTTGATGCTCTTTTAGTCATAAGCTGAAAGCTTTTATCTAAATATCAGCATGTCATCTTTTAAAATATTTATATTTCATTTTATATTATTTTTATATTTCATTTTACAAGTATGGTAAACTCAATAGCTTTTGTAATCATTTTTGTTGTTTCCATACATTTATAAATATTTTTTTATTGAATTTATTAATTTTTACTACTTGCATATGTTAAGGTTAATCCCAGAATCTCCTAGGTGGCTTTTAGCTAGAGGCCACAATGAGAAAGCAGAGTCTATCATTCGTCATGCTGCCAAGGTGAATGGTGTAACCATCCCAGAGAAAGTTTTTGATGGCATGGTGCTAGAAGACAACCTGAAACAGGAGAAGCTTACTCTGGTTTTAACCTCTCCGAGATTTATGCTTCGATTAGTAGTTTTGTGTTATAACTGGTAAAATTATTATGTTTTTTTTTTTGTGATTCGTATAGCTGGTCTTAATGCATGTTTTAACCATTATCATTGCTAAGATATTTAATTAAACAGAATTATAACTTTTTTTATATATATTCAGTACTATAATATACATTTATAGGTTAGTTTGTGCCATGGTATATTACGGATTAAGTCTTAACTCTGGAAATTTGGCTGGAAACCTGTACATCAATTTTGAGCTCATGAGTATTGTTGAAATTATGGGTTATGTCATCTGCCTTCTTGGACTGAACAGAATTGGGAGAAAGCTACTTCATATCTTGTGCTTACTTGTTGGTGGTGGGGCTTGCCTCAGCACCATATTTACTGTGCTTTATGCAGACAAATGTAAGTATCTCATGATTGCTGGATTATGTCTGGGTAAGGAGATACAGAAACAGATAGCACACTTTTTTTTTATAACACTAATAGAATCAATAATTGAGATACATGGATTGACAAATTTTATTTGTAATGTTCTATATCTAGATCATCCAGCACTTTCATTTAAGCTAAAAATATTGATACAAAAACTGAGTTAAATATTACATTTTATTAGTGTTTGTCGTAATTCTTTCATCTCTTATTCTATTTGTTTGAAATTTTGACTTGTTCTATTTTAAATGGATTTTTAGATTCATTCTATTAGTTTTTAAATTATTGGTGACATAATCCAGAGGTTTTGTAAATTTCATATTCCTTTCAGATACTTAAATCTGAGCTAATTTTTGTATAACAACTACATCTTCACTTATTAATATATCGCCTGGGGAAAAAATTCATTTCTGTTTTAAGATGATATAAGGATTAGCTAAAATATCAATTTATGAAACTAGATTTAATTAATGAAATGTGAAAGGTTGGCCAAGAAAAATAACTGTCACAATGATGAAAATAGTGTGATAGGGAATGAGTTAAAAAAATATTTTGTCCCAAGTTACATTTAATTAATAATAGACTATTCACGAATTGTAAAATATTTCATAATTTTTTTTAATGTTTTTTTTTTATTTATTTATAAATTTTAAAATGAACCTGGATAATTCAATATTACTAAAACATGTCATATAATATCTTAAATATAGACCTAGGTATTTTTTTTTATTTCATTGTTAATATCATTAGTCATACTCTAGTGTATTTATGAATATTATTATCCATGCAGCTCTTGAATGGATCAACATTGTGTTAGCTTTGATTGGCAAATGTGGAGCAGCAGCAGCTTTTGCCATTATTTACATTTATTCAGCAGAATTATTTCCTACTGTGCTAAGGAATTCCCTAATGGGAGTTACCTGCCTTTTTGCTAGAGCAGGTGGTATGATCTCCCCTTACATAGCTGACTTGGTAATTATGAATCAATCATTGTGTGGTTTCACTCAAGTAATTTTAATTTAATATAATGGGAAATAGTCAGATGGTACAAAAAGAGCAAACAAATATCAAGTTATATATAACCAAAATAATTTTTTCTATTTATTCTTCCATAGATAATTAGTTGCATTTATTTATTTTAGAGTACATTAGTAACTGGACAGTTTGGACAGGCTCTCCCACTTATTGTATTTGGTGCCACAGCAGTTGCTGGTGGAATTATGTGTGTCATTTTACCAGAGACACTCAACAAACCCTTACCAGAGACTTTGGAAAATGCAATAGACTTTGGAAGGTAGAAATCATGTGTATTATAATACTTCTCGAGTTAGGCTAGAAAGGCTTAAATGTTTCTTGCATAAAAATATATACATGTATAAATATATGAAGCATTTGAGTGTTGTACTGAGTGATAAAGATGGCAGTGGTGTAGGTGCTTGACTGTCGACCTTAGAGTCCTGAGTTCAATCCACTGTGAGAGCCAAAGGTATTTTTCCAGATCCTAGTGAAAGTTGGTTGAAGTCCCACATGTCCACCCAGTTAAATGGGTACCTGACAAATCGGGGAAGAAAAAGTGGCTTGGCGTTGTGCTAACCACACAATCCCTTAATATGCTGAGGTTACAAAAACAGATTTGTCCTGATGGCTCTTTGGGGTTAAGAACTTTACTTACTTATTCAATTATGGGATCAATTTTTTGGGGAACATGTGATACTGTATACATATAAAAGAACAATTTTTTAAAGTTTTTTTTTTCTCAAAACCTGAAAATCCTTACAAGGACAGCACAAATTAAAACAAAACACCAGATATCTCACTTTTATGAAAACTAGCATGGATTTTTATTTACAAAACAAAACAAAATATATAATATATAAAAGAGTAGGTATTAAAGGCTCTAGCCCAGTTGCTAAACATCCACAAACAATAAAGTTATTAAATATATTGGTTTCTCAGTCATCCATTTTGTGTTTTAAGCATGTTTCCAATTGTTGTCAGATTAATATCAGAATCACATTACATTACTTAACCCTAGTGAATGACTGAGCTAGAAGTTAAGCCCACAGTGATTCAGTAAGAAAATTCTAAAAAAACAAAATCATTCTAAATTGACCCTCTTGTTTATTATAATTACATGTATTATTTTTTTATTTAAATGAATTTTTTTATAGTTCTGATGGTCTAAAAATATAATTAAACTGTTTATGGAATAGTTATTGTATTAAATAATTTTCATCTTTTTCACTTAATTATAACATATTATCTTTTTTTTTATTATTTTAGTAAATCTAAAGGTTGTAAAATATTTTCTATTTTCAGAAATACTAGAAGACACAGAAGAAGACAAAACACTAATGATGTCCAAGAATGTGAAGGCAATGACAAGCAGTCTGAACCACTGACTGAAAAATCTGGAGATTGTAAGGTTTTAATAAAAAACTGCAGTGAACATATTACCACTAAAACAAAAGTTTGATTTTGTTTGTTTTAAAGTTACTAGTCTTTGCGACTTGGGCATTATAATTTTAACACTTGTAAAAAAGTTTCAGTGATTTTTATGAATATTGTTATTGATGTTTTGTTTTATTATACTATAATAAGACAAAAAATGTATTAAAAAATTGGCCTATTTTATTATTTTGTTTATAAACATGGTCTTAGTTTTTTTTTTAAATAGCATGGACTGACAGTTGTGCTTTTAATTATGCATACCTCCTTTCAATCTAAATGAATGAAGAGATAAAAGTATTTAGTACTAAGGTACATACTTATCTTGTAAACTTGAACTAATTCCAAAATTGCTGTAAAATAAAGTATGGTCATTTTTTTGTTTCCTTCCTTAAGCATTCAGTTATTTTTCTATATAAAAAGCTACATGGCTACTGAATTGCAGGGCTACAAGATAAGTTCTTGTAGACATTTAACCTACTCAGTTGCTGACTGGTTGTTGGAACTGACTCTTGTTGTGTAGGTTGTCAATTCATATCTCAGTAGGCCTATCACCAGTTTCCTGGTGACTCCATGACCATCTCAGCCAAAGTTATAATCTGATGTAGAAAGTATGTACTGTGCAATTGGGAAGATGAGGATATTAACCGGCCTTGCACGGCAAAGTGCACAATTCTAAACACAGTGATCATTTACCGCTGTTGTCGTGCAGCCATCTAAACAAATAGAATGAGGCTGTAAGGGTGTGTGTGTGACCATCAAAGTCCTCACACAATGATTTGTATGTAGAAAAGGCATTACCAAAATGTCCCATTTGATTACAGTTTTATAAAGATTAAATAATAAATTTCATATGTGTAAGACTTCTAGAGTTAATATTTGACTCTGATTTTTATCCGAAATTACTTTTAAACTCAAGAGATTAAATTTTGTATACATACATCGACACAGGATCAATCAATTTTTTAAATTAATTTTTTAACAAAAAAATGTAATACATTATACATATATAATGTTAGTTAAAATGATGCATTTGCTTAAATTTTTTCAAGTTGTCTTTATCATATTTTGTAAATACAATTTTTATTTGTAATTGCCAAGTAATAATAATAATTTAAAAATGTGTTTATTCTATTTTAAAATGAAAGTATACTTTCTACTCAACAATTTTATTATGGAATATTTGGTAATTTTTGTATGAATTCATTCAATAATGATAGTTCTAATTTTCAAAGTTGGCACACATGTAGATTGAACATGAAAACACACGATTCTAATAATTTTGAACCCATTAATAAAAACTGTGTCAATTACAAAGCTAGAATTATAAAAAGTAAAAAAATAATTACTTACATCATACAAATATTCATATAAATTAGCTTTACTTAAATTAAAAGCTTGGGTGTTAACTATATTATAAACTAAATATGTATTTACATTAGTTGATAAGTAGCAATAAGTAAATAAAAATCTATATATCTTGATGGGCTTATATTTTTAGTAAAGATAATTTAAATATATACATGTATTTGTATGATCAAAGGAATTACTTTTTCACTTTTTAGTGCATTTTAATAAAAGCTTTCTTTTTAAAATGTTTTTTTTTTATGTATTTTTTTTATTTTTATGCCTTTTTAGTAGGGTGATTTAACTTTAGAAGCTGTTAGTTTTTTGTTTTTATTTTACAGCTTTTTTTTTTTTAAACTTGTATTGAATTAAAAAAAAACGGTATTGTTTTAAAATCAAAGTGATGCTTAAATAACTATTAATATGTTATTTGGTGTCTATTTTAATAACCTTTTTTTTTTAAAACAAGTATCTCGCATAAAAATTGAATGTGTGTTGCATTATTTTTCCTATAATGTTTCAAAGCCACAGGTTATTATCAAAAGTGTTCAAATTAAAATGGTTGTAAAACATTGTAAATTGTTATAAGTGTTTCTGACATTTCTTAACATAATAAATAGACACATTATGTAATATTTGTCCAATACTTGGTGTGAATTTAAAAAAAAAATTGAAAACTGTTATTAAAGTTATTTCCTGTCTAGTTTGTTTCTGACCATTCCTCCTATACCTGTATTGAAAACATGTAAAAATTTTCATCAAATTCGGAAAAATACACATAGTATTGACTGCAGAAATAGAAATTTAGGACAATTCTAGGCTATTTCTTTAGGCTAACTGCTGTCTCCCATTTAACTTGTACCTTTTTTTTCCATGACATGGTAACTTCAGTTAGGACTGTGGACAGCAAAGTATTAAAAACGAGAATCTTAAACAAACTACAAATGTTTTGATTTGAGGTGGCGATTCGACATAAACGACTGAAAAGTTCTTATGGATAGGAAAACTAGGCAGCTGTCGTCAGGGCCGGATTTACAGATATGACGTGGCCTAGGGCCCCCATGAAATAAGGGGCCCCAAAACGTTAAGTAGTATACAAAAAAAACTTAGCAATATTATTTTTTTCAAAATCTTTGTTTGCCTAGGGCCCCTAAAATTGTAAAAATCCGGCTCTGGCTGACTTAAACACCCACACATGCACACACAAACAAAAGTTTAATCTATTTTTTCTAGGCACAAATTACATGCGAGTTTTACATCATGGTAGGCCTACAACGCCAACAATTAGGCCTAACACAAGGAATTGCACTGTCAGGGACTCCTTAAAATTGTCAAAGATAATGTAACTCTATTGTTTAACTGCATAGAAAAGGGACATTGTATGGGTGACACAAAACAAACTGCTGCCACTTACAGTCCATACAGCTGGTGACTGATGTTGACGAATGCCGTATAAGCAGAGCTAGAAAAAAAAAAGGTACATTTGGAAAAGGTCATTTGGATGCCTTAGGCAAATATGCTGCAAATGCCTCTACTTGCAAACATTGGGCTCCATATAATCTTTGGAAACATTGACACCCCCCCCCCCTAAACTGACAAGGGTTCGGATAGAACTACATTAAGTGGCTGGCAAAACAGAATTCCAGTTGGGGGGGGGGGGCGCTTTGCAGTGGTTGGTCCTGGGCAATCGCCTAGTTTGCATATCCGTAAGAATGGCCCCGTATTTTATGCTAATTAATTTAATAAATAATATGAAAGACATTCAATCCGAAAAGAAATCTTAGAAGAGAGAACGGGTGGTGATCTCAGTATCAAACAATTCAAAGAAAGTTGTCCTGGATTTGTTTAGGGGCGTTCAGTGATTGTATAATGACTTAGGTGTGAGTGAGTGCTGAGATGACAGACACACTGAGAAAGGAGATGGGGAAAAAAAGCGTTACATGGAGAGTGGCAGTGATGGATTTTTTTAATTCGTTATCATCGCCGATTTCGTAATATTAGTATAATAAAAATGAAAAGTGTCAGCTTTTTGTGTTAGTGGTTCAATGCCCAACCCATGGGTACGGGCTAGAGTTCACTAAAGGATGCGTGTGCAAAGATCCGAGACTTTGAGCGAACTCTGTGGTTCTCGAGATGGGACGATGGGGTGACGAGCAGAAATATCCGCAGTCTGATGGAGCGGCCGTCCAAAATTGACCCAAGGTGCGTACATTTGGAGGTTGAGCTCACATGTCGATTCCTCTTGACGACACTGCAGAGAGGTTAGGAAACCGTGGAACATTTGCTATTAGAGTGCCCCGGGCTTTGTGGACCACAGGGTGGACAAGACGGGTAGCTTTGTTGCCATTAGCCTTTCTCGGATGTTGTGAAACACAGCAAGTTTGATTTCACGGGCTTTAAGAGAATAAGTCTCAGCCCACAGTTTCATTCAGAGATTTCAGAGTAAGAGAGAGTTCAGAGAGAGAAAGAGAGAGTTCAGAAAGAGAAAGAGAGAGTACTTTGTGTTCGCCGATAGAAAGCTGTACACATTTTAAACAAGTGTAGTCGCATTTGACACAGTAGCCACAAGCGACAGCACACGAAAAAAAAAATCCGCATTCAGAGCCCAGGCCCACCGACAGATATTTCGGGCCCCTGGGCAGGGCTGTCACGGGGCCCCTCCGTGCTGATAATATTTTCAAAAGTTGATTGGCCAGACAGTCAGGGTCCCTAAAACTCGCCGGGACCCTGGGCATTTGCCCCCACCCTCTCGGCGGTATTGTCAGAGCCTATGGTGAATTGGTCACGTAATTGTAGCTAATAATTTATTTTCTTTTCCATTTTATCATTACCCCGATGTACTTAGTACAAAGTGACGAACAAAAAAAAAGATCTGAAACGAAATTGTGCATTGGGATTGGAGGGGGAGCATCAAAATGAGTTGGTGCTTTGGGCATCAAGAGAACTTGAGGGAAGGGTGAAAATCAAGACCCCCCAAAAAAAAAACATTAGGTAATTTGTGGACAGCCTTGTGTATGTCTATTTTGTGTAATGTGTTCGGGGAGGGGGGGGGAAGGGGAAGTCATGTCTCCAAATTTAAGAGGTTCCGCAAAACCTAACTTTAAACCCTTTCTTATGTCTCCCTTTAATTTAAGGGCCCATTCAGAGACGTAGTGAGGGTGGGCAAGAGGGCATCATGCCCGGGCGCTACACACAAAGGGGCGCCAAATGGTATATTTTACATATAATATTATATAATTTTCGAATGGGGGGGTGGGCGCTAAAAAGTTATTAAAAAGTATTGCCCCCCTGGGCGCAAGTTAAGCTCGCTGTGGCACTGGGCCCATTAGTTTCGTCTATTTAGTCAATTTAGTTCAGTAAATGAAGCCCCGACAGACAATATTCCACCTCTGGGTAGGAACAGGGCTCGATTTACCGCCGGGATGCCAGGGGTATCCCCGGCACTGAGAACTGTCATCCCCGGCTCTGCTTTAGCTAATATATCCCTGCCGGGGATGAAACCATAGACATTTAACCCCGGCTCTGCAGAAATTTGTTTTCCCCCCAGGCACTGGTTTTTTCTTAAATCGAGCACTGGGTAGGAACAGTGGCGCAATAAAAAAAAAAATTAAAAGATTATACCAAAATTTGTTTAAAATAAAATACAAGTATATAAATAATGTGATTTTTTAATACAAGTGATTTTTTTTGCCCCCCCCCCCCCCGAAAGTTTGGTCTAGTTGCGCCTCTGGCTAGGAATAATTATGACAAACGATGGTCGCTGAAGTTCGACTTTTCCATGGCTGTAGTAACATCACTGCCTTCTATGTTTTAATTTAAAAGATATTTGGTTATGTCTTTATGGTGATAATTAGATAACATATTCATGATAATGTGAATGACAAATCACAGTGTGATTCAATGACATTCACTTCATTTTTCATTCATTGAAATGAATGTGACTGTCATTTCTTTTTCATGCCTTTTTTTCTATTTTCTTAATTATTATTTTTAACATTTAACCGCCCTCTTGAAGCTTTTATTTTATTTTTATTTATTTATTTTTTTTAATTTTACCTATTAAAAATATTTAATTGACGATTGTCGCATGGTCTTTTTCGACTTTGTGTGCATTGTTTAGCCAATACGACTTTCGTTTTAACTAGTTGAATTGATTTCATCTTTCGAAATCGAAAGTAGACTGGGTCTTTATCTTTCATCGTCCTGTTCAAAGTCATGCCTACATACGAATTATCTCTTATTCTCAAAGCTCTCCAGAGGGTATGGTTCTGTTTTATAATGCCACATTTGTATGTTAAATAGATGTTTTAGATATCTGCTCATATTTCTGTTCAAATAATTATAATGTATGTCAGTTTAGTTTTGACAATACTGTATAATAAGCTTTACGTACAATAACAGTTGTACTTATTGAGTTATAAATAACAGTTATGTACTGTGACTCTGAAAAATAAAAAAAAATTCTGCCCCTAAAATATTAGATTACCAAAGCTTTTTAGACAATGTTAGATATTGCACACTCCTGACACTTTCTTTTATTTTCTTGCACAATCTTCTTTTATTTTTCAAAAATCACTCCTAGGACTAAGACTATTAAATACTTTCTGCACTGTAGCCAAAAATAAAAAATATGCATAAAATTATAGGTCATGAAACAAAGATATAAAATAACATTTACTATGCGTTCATTGTTTTTAGTTAGATTTTTTTAAAATATTGGCTATTTTTTTTTTAGTTTTTTTTAGTCAGTGCTATGTCGGCTATGTTGGGCATTCAGTGCAACCAATCTTTCAATTTTCCTGAAAGGTCAAATTACTCAGTAAATTACTAATTAACGAACAATTTTTTTTTTAAATGCGAAACTATCATTCGACTATAGAGACTTTAGGCCTAAAAAATTGTTTATTCAGTAATGATTTTTAAAACATCAATATTTCTTCTGGTCTTTATAAATTTGCCTAGAGTTTATTTTATTTCATTTAAAATTGGAGGAAGATTTATATACGTTTGACTATTCAATGTTCATTAATTTTTTTCCTTTTTACTCTAATAAAGAATTTGACTTTTTTTTTAGAGCATTTTTTAAATTAATTTTTTCATTCCTTAATGGGATTTTATTTTAGCCGGAACTTGCACAAGTAGTGAAAAGATGTTGTACCAGTATTCTTGATCAAGGCGGAATAATTAGAGGAATGGAAAACTTGGGCCTCAAACCATTGCCATACAGAATGAAAAATCATAGCATGAAATTTAATGAAGGAAAGTAAGTTTACATTTGTTGTTTAATTTTTTTGTTTCTGCTGGACTGTAATACAAATATTAAATGATGAACAGACTGGCAATTTCTTGCTTTATTTAAAAAGTAAATTTTAATAAAAGTCTTTATTTTTGTAAGCATTTATATATATACTGTGTTTGTAGAACTTGTTTATTTATAATAAATCATAGATATATCTTGTGAATATTTTTAGTATGCTAGGAATATCTACCACAGCTATAGTTACTCCATAATCTGTCTCTCTCACTGTATTTTTTGTTGTGACACAACTTAAGCTGTCATAAAGCCTACAAAAAGAAGGGGTGAAACAAGGTTAAAATAAAAAGCACATATGACCCTCTCCCTTCCCTCTTGTGTTGGTAAGGATGGTTTGTGACATTTATCGGACAACTTTGGTTTTGATGTCTTATTTTAGCAATTGTAAACTCACTATATACAGGGAATTAATAATGGGAAATATAATTTTCTGTAAATGGCACTTACAGTTGCATTAAAAGTGATATGTGCCCTTGATATATGCTTTTATATGACAAATAAATATTACCATTAAACCCTCTGAGCAAGTGCAGTATGGCTTAAATTGCTTAATAGTTAAATAAAACACAAAATTGAACTACATAATATGAAAATTGGAGCCCTAGTAATCCCTGAACTAGAATGTTCATATTAAGTTAAGTTTGATAGTTGTTGAAACATCCAGAAATATTTGCATGTCACTCTGCAAAATAAAAATGCCTATTAAGGAATGGGCGTAATGCTGCAGCATCATTAGCACCTGCCTTAATTGTCGCTGTGGACATTATAGAGATATATAAACATTTTTGGAAATTGTTAGAAATATAGTTTAAAACAACATCACATACCATTGAAGAACTTAAGTGATGAGTTTTAAATATTGTATAGATGTATAATACACAAATCAGTGTCTGTTTAATTGTTGTCTTTTTTTAAATACATTTCAGCTACATCCTAATTAAATTTGATGGGTCTACAAACATGTTTGAGCCACTGTCAGATATATTTACTAGAGACACAGATGTCATCAAAAGGACAATATTTTTGGAAGAAGAATTTGTTCGCCCATGTCTATCAGGACCTTGTGAGTTTGGGGAAATTTCAAATCCTGATCATGAAAAAAGAATCTGGTGGGCAAGAGTTAAACGTCGTTCTTTGCGTTGGCAAAGAGACAGAATCAGGAAACAAGCTTGAACATCTTCTTCATATTTTGACAGTTGTATTTTATTTCATTTCTTTTTCAACCTCATGTAACATATACATTTGTATTATTTAGGAAATAAATTTTTTTTTTTTTTACATTTGCAGCATTTGTAACATTTCTGACAAAAATGTTTAAGTTATCATTCAAACAATTTTTTAAGAAATTGTTAACATGAAAGGTAATTTTTAAAAAAGCCAGTGATAATTCAAAAAGCATTCAGAATAACCAAAAAAATCTATTTTTAGAATTTAGCCACTAGTGGAATATGAAGCAAATTAACCGCCGCAACGTAATTTTGTTTCGCTACTAATTTATTAATACTGTAATGCACTTAAAATCTAAATATCTAATCATATTAAACTCTGGTTCATTAAATAAAAATATAAAGCTCCCTTATTAAAAGGTATACTGTCTTTTTGTCACTTTTGGGACAAGAGGTTTATCACTTAGATTTTATAAAACACAAATGGAATGGTTTTTGTTATAGCCATGAGTATTATGTCCCTGGAGGCAGCACTGGAGACACCTGTGTAAAAAGTAAAGTTCCCTTAGCACTAACGGGCCATCAGGGCAGGTGAAGTGTGAAATTCATCTGTTTCTGTAACCTCGGCATATGAAGGGATTGTGTGGTTAGTACAAAGCCCAGCCGCCTTTACTTCTTCAACTAAAGTCAGGTACCCATTTAAAGCTTGGTGGACTTGTGGGACTACTTTGCACCAAATTTCACATGGAAAAATTTCATGGGCCTCATCGAGGATCAAACCCAGGACTCTCAGGTCGACAGTCGAGTATCTACACCACTCGGCCGTCCATCCCACAGACACCTGTGTAATTATGTAGAAAAATTATAAGAAAAATGCAAGCTTGATTGCAACCAACACAAGGCTTACTAGAAAATTATTTTCCAGCTGGTTTTTGGGTTCCACTGACAGGCAGTATTCTTATTTCGTTTTGATAAAAAAAATTGTAACTGATGCAAAAGAAATATTTAACAAATTTTTCCCAAAAACTTACTTTTAAAAAGGATATACCATATATATTTAAAAATGAACAAATATACGTTCATCATACTTTATAAGAAAGAGCACCCAAGTTTGTAGGCCTATGTATTAAATTAACTTCTTGAAACAATACAATTCTAAACTGGTTTGTGTGTATTTGATTGATTTCTATATTGTCTTCACCCTTTTCAAACATTTAAGTTCACCAATGGAATGCCTCTTTAAGAGTAAATAAAGTAACATTATGTCGCTATAGTTTTTAATTTGAATCGCACCAGGTAACTCAGTGCTCAGAGTTGTCAGCCTTGCATGTAGGGTTTATACAAAAACCGACTTTTGAAAAAACCGGTTGTCAAAGGTCAATTTTTCAAAAAACCGGCGAAAACCGGTTTTCGGTTTTACTATAAAATAAGTGAAATAACGGATATTTTAAGCATTCTAGCCAGGGGTGGACTGGGAAGTTCAAGCGGCCCTGGAAAAAAACAAAAAGCGGCCCTAACTTCATGACTTTTATTTTCTTTGTGCATTTTTTCATCCATACCCGAGGGCCAGTTACCTCCAAAGTCATGAGTCACTTTACAAATTACATTATGCAATAACAAAAAAACGATAAATCGCATGTATAATTTATAATTATATATAAAATATTAAGAATGCGTCAACTCAAGTTATAAATCAATTTATTCGGACTCACTGTGATGGTGTTATTGGTGTTCATAGTATTAGCAACTTCTTTAAGCCGGGTGCCATTTCGGCTACATGATCTATAATTGTGTCATTATTCAGTTCACTTAAAACATCGGTTTCTGTTGACATAAGCATAAAAGCTTCAAGGTGTGTAGATGACAATGAGCTTCGCAAGCGATTCTTAATGTATTTCAATTTAGAGAAAGATCTCTCACAAGCTACTTGGGTAGACGACAGAGTCAATAAAAGTTTATATGCACTAAAGAGATGCTTGTATGTTTGCCCATAGAAACTGTATTTATGTAGTACAGAAAAGCAGCAAACGGGACATTTTTTGCAAAATTTACATTTTCGAAGTTCCTCACTTTTATCCACAACTTGATTGTCCCAGTGTTCATGTGGCGAATCTTCACTTTCACTGACGCTGTCATCGAACATTTGGAGAAGATATTCGTCGGGGACAGAATTTTTAAATTTGTCCCATTTCTGCGCAAAGTCAGTTAGCTCTTCTCTGAGATTAGTCGCTGTGGCGCTTTCATCGAATTTAACGAGAATACTACTAAGGCGCTGCATCGCTGATGTAGCCAAACCTTGTTGTTTAATATCTTCAAAGTTCTGTGGATCAAGACAGGCAATATCTGCGAACAAGGAATCGTGACTTTCAAATCGCTTTTCAATAGTTTTTACAATTTTGTCCATGATGCAATTATGAACTTCAATGCGATATCTGTCCGCTGCATTATTTCCTACTACTTCGTGCGTTTTTCTCTCATCAGACATCACTTTTGGTTTGTGTAAACGTTTCTCTACAAAATTTTCCTCAATGGTAATTTCAACATTTTCTTCTTCCAACTTGTTATTAGCCCAGGACACAAATCGTTTTGCACTGTCGAGAACACCATCGAAATCTCTTGAAATATTTTTTAACAACGTCACAGTACAGTCTACATTACGGTATGCTTGCAGTGCATCCATTCCGGCGGTTTGTAAATAATTAGAAAGCGATCCTGTGTGCTGGAATATTCTTAGGTATAGTTTTGCAGTGACAACCGTTTCAAACTTAATAAACTTATCCAGTAAAGTTTGAGCTGTATCCCGGATTTTTCCATTGAATGCGTCCGATGCTGCTAGTTCTTGTAATGTATAAATCAATTCAATGAACAATGATGAGTTTGGATCATCAAAATTTCCAAATACTTTTTTTAACGCACTTTCTTTTCTTTGGCCCACCATCGCGTTTCACCAATAACATTTAATCTTTGGTGTCTAGATTTCTGTTGGTGATCGACCCAAACATCTATTCTTTTATACGATTCTCTAAAGAACACCGCACATGCGTTAAGCAGTTGAAATAGGCTAATTGAAGAGGTGGTTTAAGTGGTATCACTGAGAACATGATTCAATACATGTGCGTAGCACCATACATGAATTTGATGAGGTGCAACGTCACTCAGCCATTTCGTAAACCCATTGTATTGTCCTTGCATATTAGCTGCCCCATCTGTAGCATTGCCGACACAATATTCAATATTTATGTTACATTCAATGAGCTTCTCTTGAAACAATTCAAACATACCTTTTCCAGTAGAAGATGTACAGTTTGCAACGCATATCAATCGCTCATGAACTTTATCTGTTACATATCTTATGATTATTGAACATTGGTCCTTCACACTTACATCCTGAGTTGTATCCAATTGAACGGAAAACATACCGGCAGGTTTAATTTCCTCCGAAATGGTTTTCTTTATTATTTTTGTCATTGCATCAATGATATAATTCAATGTCGTCTTCGATATGAGGGTAATCAAATTTCCTCTCCCCTTATTCGCCATATTAGATGCATGTCGTCTATCATTACTTCTCCCAATAACTGTATCAAGATGTTTTTTTAATTATTGGGTCAAATTTTGACAAGAGTAATAATATTTCCAAGAAATTTCCATGATCGATTGTATCGTCGTTTAATGTATATGCAGCATCATTTTTGACCGATAACTAAGACCACGTTTTCCAATCATTTTCAGAATCTCAATTACTCTTTCCAGCACTTGTCTCTTTTCTTGAACTTCTTGATACCTTCGTTTACTTTGCTGAGAGAATAAAATGCTATCAATGTCTCTTCCACTTGCAGACATTAAATGAGCTTCCACACACTTCTCGTGATATTTGCTGTTTTCATGTTCCTCTATTCTTTGATGCACATGTTTCCAGGAATTCATTCCCGTTGTGAATGAGTTCATATCGTCAGTCTTGCCATATGCTAAGCATACTGTGCAAAACAATGCTTTAGATTCTTTACAGTATGACACCCAATTCCTATTGATACCATTGCTTCTGAAAAATACCTGATACGCATTTGTAAATGGTAGATCAGTTTCACTCCCACTAGGTTGTATCGGGTGAAATTTAAAAAACGATTGTAAAGTATTCTGTCGAGGACGTTTGAAATAGTAACTGGTGTTTTTATTATCGATAACTGAAGTTTCTGTCACTCTTTCTGAACTATCATTTTCGGCATTTAAATCTGCCACTGCCAGCGTTGTATTGTCAGTTAACTCCGACGGCTCCGTAACATTTTCTAAATGTAAGGTGGGAATCAAGTTTGTTGGCACGACTGATTGGACCGAATGCTGATTGTTGTCATCGTTTCGATTTGTGTCGGGTTGTTTACTTGCAGAAGGTGTTTGTTGAGAGCCGGTGTCTTTAGTTTGAATTGGAGTAGCTTTAAATAAATCGACTAGATTTCGGCATTTTGCTCCATCTTTACCAAGAATCTTTAGTTTCTTATCTCTTACTTTCTCCGCACCACCTTTACATTTACGTTTTGGATTTATATCACACATAACCGTAACATATTTTATTTAATTAATATTAATTATTATTAACTAACAAATTTAAAAGAAATTTTATCAAAACAAACTCAGCGGAAGACGCCGAAAGTAGAATGGAAGATGTAAATTCTTATCTAACATGGCGGCCGCTGGCTGTACGGAGTACTGTAGGTAACTAAGGATGCATTGCTCTTTTTCAGTTAATTTACAAACCGGTTAACCGAAACTAAAAACCGGTTAACCGATGCCGCAATTTTTTGTAAAAAAAACCTGTATAATTTGTACTAAATTGATTAAATTATTATATCACCGGTCCTGGCGGCCCACCGGGAATCTTTCCGGTGTCCCGGCGGCCCAGTCCACCCCTGATTCTAGCAATAATTATTTTCAATGTATGTAGTATTTAATTAACGTGTATGAGAAAGAATGAAGGATAATGTAATTAATTCAACCAATTTTTACGTAAAACAATAAATACAAGAAAACAAGCAATTAAGCCTGTTCCATTCTGGACACAAGACGTGTTAGCGCATTTTCTTGTTATGTATCAGTACGTATGTTACTTTCAGTAAATATTTGTAAATTTTGGAAATGTTTATAAATTCAATTGTGTAATGCATATATCTCTAAAAAAAATATTATAAAGACGTTTCTTTATATTTGAAAAAAAATTATTTTCTCTTAAATCTAACTACAAGTGGTTTGTGGTTACTGAAATAGGACTCATAATTGAAAACATTCGAAATTATAGTCATTTAATCGTCCGAAAACTCCGTCAATTGTTTCATAGCTCTGATACTTTCAATTAAACTCAGAACACAAGCTTACTATTTCATTTGATGAGTTTCTTAATAAATCTTGGTGAAACTACGTGCTGCAGTATTTCGCACCAAATGAATGGGTTATTGAACGTACAAGGTGTATATATAATATATAAGCCCCTTAGGAGCCCTGAAGCCCGCCCCTCAGAGGTCCTATCGCAAAATGGACTTTTGATGTACACTTGGCAGGCCAAGACCTACACAATGATATATACATCATGGGTCTAGGACTTATGGTTGCTGAGATAAAGGGCGGTCCATTATTAACATAGCTTATATAGTAAAAAACGGTACTTTATAAGGCCCCTTTTACGGCCCTGAGAGGTCAGATCGCGAAATGGAAAAAAGTCATTTCTATCATGACCTTTCTTTCTCATGTTTCATTTATATTATATTGTCAAAGACAAGAAGTTTGGTTTGCCGCTCACAGACCAGTTCTGAAATCAGCCGTTGTGATGTAGACCTCAGTATAGAGCTTATTTATATATATAATGTAGGGTGTCCCAAAAAAATGAAGTTTTGAAATGTTGATGTCTCACCCCTCAGAATATGTCTGTATGGTAACAATAGTTAACTTGCAAAATTTCAGCTCATTTGGACAATGTTTAGCGGTCCCCCAAGAGGTTTAAAGTTCCAGATTTTGGTGTAAAATCATTCGGGGTCAAATCTAATACAGCGTTAATGTTGCATTATATGCAAAACTGATATATTAAGTAACAAATTGATGCTTAGTATTGTTTATAATATTAAATGAAAAAAAAATATAAATCTTGAATGGTTTATATTTTTAAATTTGAAATTTAAGTAAAAAATTATGAAAAACAAAGTTTTATTCATTTTGTCAAGTTAATTCTTGAATCAATGTCAATCTGCTTGAAAAATAATAATAATAAGCAATGCAAATAAGCATTCCTGCTATTTATTTTGTACTTTGTACTGTAGGGTAGACAAAAATTTAAAAAAGTTCTTCAAATTTAAATTTTAGCCAGCTGTTTACGATTACACTCTGCAAAATTTTTCCGATGTTTTTCAACCACTTGGAGCAAAAATTGTCTTTGTTCTTCATTTTTGGTGATACTGTCATTGAAATTTTGTATCAATGCTACACTTTGCTCTGCAGAGTCATTGATACAAGCCAGATTCTTTACAAAATTTGCTTCAACTTTAACAGATGGTGTAACTGACCAGGCTTCAACAGGAACATCTAGAAAACTGGCATCAATGTTGGATGTTTCAAAAAATGTGGTAGAAGCACGCAAATCAACAACACTTTTTGATAGTGTTTTTATGAGATGCGGTACACGTTCTGATTGCATTGTCCGAACAAGGCCAGTTTTTTCTTTGTCCGACAAAAGGGTTGAAAATAATGCAAGCGTCGACAATTCCGGACTCAAGTACCACGAGTGATGCACCATCATTTTCAATCCAGTCGATCGAAGAACAGCATCATCATATTCGTATAAATGCTTTAACAACAAGATATCATTCACAGGTGCATCTGCGGTGAGCGTGCATGAAAACCATGATTGAAGATAAACACATATGGTAAACCGATTAAAGCGCTGATTACCTTGTAATTCTTTCATTGCCTGCAAACAAGAGGTCGATTTTTAATGCATAGATTGCTTTCGCCATCCACCTTGGCTGATGTAGGGCACCAGGTCTGCGAATGCTGACATCAACCTCCAACCCAACCATTTGTGCAGCAAGCAGAAGAAATTCCAAATAATCATCACATGAATGACTGACCTCAAGTTGACATTTAATAAATTCTTTAATCTAATCAGACACGATTATCAAAGGGGCGGATCTGGCTTCGGGTGTGTGGTTTAATTCTGGCCATTTTTCTCGAAACCTCTTAAAAACAAAATCTCTGGTCCAGTGGATGGTCCAAGACAAACATTGAATGCATCGGAAAGGAGTACTTCCAACATATGATGACGGCATGCCATCCATAATAGATTAGTCCCAGGGCTACTTCTAACAGAGTGCAAGCTCCATTGAGTCTTCCAGTATTGGAAGCCGTAGTGTCGAAGCACATGCCGATGACCATAGATTCGCACTTCCATGATTTGATATGTTCATATACTGCATCAGCAGTTACCCATCCTGAACCGGATGCTAACTTGGGAACATCAAGAAGCTTTGTAGTGCCATCGACAAGTGACGAGAGCAGGACAGGTAATCGATCGCCGTTGTTGGTAACATGTCCGGTAACATCGGGCAATAGCTTATCATCCCAATGTACAATTGATTTTGAGGGAATATAGTCTTCTTTTATACACGCTGCAGCTTGTTGACGACAAAGCTTGCGATGACGATGCATTGTGCTCTTGGAAAATACTGTGTCAGATGTCGGAACACCAGCTTCGTTGAATGAGGATGCAAGTATCATTGTTGATTTTCTAATGCTGGTGTTCGTTCTGTCCAGCACTGCAGCAACTTTTGGTGATATGATGCCTGACAATTTAGCATGCTTAGTTTAAAAAAATTAAATCTTCCAAAAAATATGCACATTGCTTAAATTTTGCACATTAGGTATTTTATATGTTTTCTAGCATTTATTACATTTTCTAATTAAGAATCACACAATTTCAACTCTAGTTAATGGTAGCAATGAGATAAATATAAGTATATTTAAACTTCATTTTATTCAACTATGGCATGCAAAAACTGCAAATTATTTGAGCCATGATTCGTCTGGATTTTTATGTTGGCCTAATACTGGAATTTTAAAAGCTCTTGGGGGACCTCTAAATGTTGTTCAAATGAGCTACAACTTCACCAATTCACTCATTGTACCCAAGAGACACATTTCAGGGGGTGAGACACCAAAGATTTAAAAAAAAAAAATTTCGAGCATTTTTGGGAC
>JAGDYQ010000052.1:3104028-3121471 GCA_021962125.1 Bulinus truncatus
TTAACCGTTCCATTCTGGACACAGGACGTGTTAGCGCATTTTCATGTTATGTATCAGTACGTATGCTATCTTTCAGTAAATATTTGTAAATTTTGGAAATGTTTATAAATTCAATTGTGTAATGCATATATTTGTAAAAAAAATTTATAAAGACGTTTCTTTATATTTGAAAAAAAATTAATTTCTCTTAAATCTAACTACAAGTGGTTTGTGATTACTGAAATAGGACTCATAATTGAAAACATTCGAAATTATAGTCATTTAATCGTCCGAAAACTCCGTCAATTGTTGCATAGCTCTGATACTTTCAATTAAACTCAGAACACAAGCTTACTATTTCATTTGATGAGTTTCTTAATAAATCTTGATGAAACTACGTGCTGCAGTATTTCGCACCAAATGAACGGGCTATTGAACGTACAAGGTGTATATATAATATATAAGCCCCTTATGAGCCCTGAAGCCCGGCCCTCAGAGGTCCTATCGCGAAATGAACTTTTGATGTACACATGGCAGGCCAAGACCTACAAAATGATATATACATCATGGGTCTAAGACTTATAGTTGATGAGATATTGCGCTCCTTTGTCAGACGTCAGATCGCGAAATGGAAAAAAGTCATTTCTTGGCAGGCCAAGACCTACAAAATGATACATACATCATGGGTCTAGGACTTATGGTTGTTGAGATCTAGGGTGATGACGGACAGACGGACAGACAGACAGACAAAACGGGGACAATAGAGCATTTTTTTTCGAAAATGCTCTAAAAATTTACTGGTTCAGGGCGAGTGTTGCTTTTAGTTCCCTGACATTTGATAGCCCTGACCTTTATACAAAATTTCCGCCAGTTTTAAACAAATGGTCGAAGTGTAACAAGGAAGAGGAATACACAACCAATGGATACAATGGATGTCTGGCAGGGTGAAGGTCAAACTATGCCACGTTTTAAGGCTCGGATTTGTAATAAAACAAAATAAAAACTATTCATTCAGCAGTGATATGTGAAACCCGAATAGTTTCGAAACATTTTTGTATTTAATTTGCAAAAATGATTTAAAAAGTAAATCGTGCACAGTTGTCTGGGCACTGAGATTTGGCATCGCTCGGCGCAGTTGATGAACGGAAAACTAAATCTTAAGACCCCTGCTTCCCCCACCACTCCCCCCACAATAACTTTCTAGATGAGATATATGCTATATGTAGTTATTAATTATCACAGTCAACTCATTCTTCCATAAGGCTGGTCATCGTAGTCAAGTGAATCCACACATCCTGTCATTCATAGGCGTGTTGGTGAAATCCCTGTAAAGCTGTCATGAAATCTCCATAATACTATTAACCAGTGATCATCAACCTTTTTCTCACCGCTGACCGGCCATCATTTGATAATTTCAACGCGACCCCCTTGGGTGGGGGGGGTGGGGGGTTGGGGGTTGATTGTTTATTTATCAGATTTTTTTTTTGTTTACAGGGAAATAAATAAAAATGAAAATTTAAATGTTTTTTCGGGCGGCCCAGTACCATTTGATGCACGGACCGGTACCGATCCGCGGCCCGGGTGTTGGGGACCACTGCTATAAACTACTGATGTGGGCGGGATTTTTTTTTGCACTGCTCTGCTTTCATCCCCACCATAGCCGGTAGCGCAATGGCCACGGGGGATATAGCGGTTGACATTAACCATTACCTATTAGTCTATACCATATATCGAGCCAGAGACCCTCAGGTCGACAGTCGAGTGCATTACAACACGACCATCCGCATCCTGTCCATGAATATGTCAATACACTCAAACATGTGATAAAAGGTTAGCCAAATGAAAAAAAAAAGGTGTTTTCTATTACTTTTGCAAAGCTTACCCAAAAGTATTTGCAATTGTGAACAGGTGTGTGTGTGGGGGGGGGGGGGAGGGAAACGGCTTCAGTTAGTGTTGGTTCATTTGTATCAGGCGTAAAATAAGCGATATCATCTTACTGAACGATATTCAGAATTTTTTTTAGGCAAGAATCAAACCCGAAACCTAACGCAGAGCAGCATAAAAGTATTCTAGGGCCGATGATGAACTATGACAATATGGACCTCCTGACAAACAATGTCAACATGTGCCCCTGACAAAATGTCAACATGTGCCCCTGACAAACAATGTCAACATGTGCCCCTGACAAAATGACAACGTGGGCCCCTGACAAATTGTCCTATAGAATGTCAAGCCATTCCTGTACTTCTAATGTGCATAGGTGAAGGACGGGTATATATCTTGTCTTCATTTGAACGTTTTTTTAAATCTACTTGAAAATGGCATCGTTTCTTACCCCTCATGGACACTTGAACTTTTATCACATTGTGAGCCCACTAAGAATTGAATGCATAAGAGTACTTCTCAGTGTTATGTGTATTATGTACTGGCAAGCATGTGATCTTTTATTATAATTTTTTTTTCAAACGAAAACTAAATTTAGTGACTTTCTAAAACATCCGGTGCTAAAAGCCATACAACGGTTTTTGTTTTGTTTTTTTCTAAAACGGGGAGGGAATAGGGGTGAGGGGCGTTTCCGACATCAAAGCCTGACTCGGGGGTTTCCTATGAGTCCGGTAGGGCTTTTATATTGGTCAGTGGCCAAAGGTGCGAAGTCGCACCTTCGTCCAGCTCCCGCGCTCCTCTGACCACATATCTAGAGGGGGTGGGGGAGTGAGGGGAAACATATTATGGGGGGAGGGGAGGGAGGGATAGCTGTGATATGGGGCGGAGGGGTTGGTGCGGTCTATCATTAGCCGGTTTAATACACGGCAATCACTCAATAACAATGGCTGGGGGAAAAACATAATGATTAACATAATAAGCTTTCAATGGAATTAAAATAATCAAATGTGAAAAAGAACTAAGCAAACTCGAAAATAATACATTGTCAATCATGGCGGGCACGTGACTGTCTCTATCACTCAAAACTCTTTACCCCCCCCCCCCCACACACACACACTTCGAAGTCGTTTAATTGTGAAAATATGCTGGGCATCGAAGCCTCTGAGCCTCAAAGTCTCAGGGCCTCAAAGTTTGAGGGCCTCAAAGTCTCAGGACCCCACAGGGTCAGGGCCTCACTGCCTAAGGGTCTCAAATCTCAAGGCCTCAAAGGTCAGTGCCTCAAATAGCAGAGCCTAAAAAATAGCTAGGGCTCAAATGGCAGTAACTCAGCGCCTCAGTATCTCTATTACTATTGACATTGTACTACATTAAGATAGATATAGAGTCTGCGAATAAAATTATCCTCTAATCTTACAACACGTATGCACAATTATTGAATAACTGCATAGAGCGTTAGAGTTTTATGTTTTAAAAAAAAATATATCTATATCTTTTGCTTGACCTGTGATGTATGACGTACTTTTTGTTTTGGTAACAAAAAGTAGAAAGTAAAAAACAAGTAAATAAATAATCGTTAACCATTATATTAAGAGCTGAATTTTTCATAAATGTCATTGCTAAGAGCACCGTGAACAGTGCAACTAAAACAGTGGTTCCAATAATGTACACCACTGGGCATTTTGCTTAAAAACTCAGCTTATATTTACAAGGGTCAAATAGTAATCTAATATGATAAAAGCTGTCTCGCGTTGGCGTCAAATCGAAAGTAGAAATCAACAACACAAAATGGCGTCTAGCCGGCATCTCGATTCAATAAATGTTTTTAAAAAGCTAGTTTTGAATAATTTCTGCGGTTTATAAACATAATTTCTGTTTTTTTTTGGTTTGGATTTTTTGTATTTCTATAACATATTGTATCTTTAAATTGAAATAAAATCACGAAAGAACCATAAATAACCTAGCCTAGTGATCAAACCAAAGGGAATATAACACTATGCAAAGGTTTAGAAGGGTACATCAAGTGATAATAATACAATCTCATAGATGCCGTTGAGATATAGAACTGTGAGTGTGAGGAAGTAGAGATGATTCCATTACAGAATATGACCAATGGGGCTTGGCGATATTAATATATTTAGAACCGTTGTTTCACTGTTTATTATATTTATAGACAAAGACGTTGCATTGTATTGACTAGTGCACAAAGGAAAGAATGTCGTCATCACTTCAATTCATATTTTTCTTTTTTTTTATTTAAAAAAAAATTAAAAAAATATAACACAATAAAGCTGCAAACAAAACAAAGAATACCGTCTTCCCTTTTTCGGAAAAAGTGAATACACAACGAAGAGAAAGTTTATTTCACTTTTTCATTTCATTTTTGATTTATCATATTGACTTTTAAAGTGTTTTTTAAAGATATTCTTAAAGATCAAAGAAAATAACAATTGGAATAATGAAACAGAAAAATTAAACTTCTTCAACACACATTAAATATGTGACCAGAGTTTTTGATTTAATCATAATTTGCAATTTAAAAAAAAAAAAAAAATAAGAAATTAAATTAATTTTCTAATTGTAGATTTTCGTGCTGACACTTATTAAGGTCACCATAACCAAAATGTCAATATGTGCCTTTCATTTGTTTACATCAACAGAGCTAATACCATCTTCATATTGCATCAATGACGAAAACATTACCGAGGACTCCTCTATAATGTATTATGCACATAATGTAAATCAAACAGCTGGCTCATATTTAATTGAAATTGATTTTTTTTGAGAAAGCCGCCACGTTTAGTACGTGAGCTTTTGAGTTTCAATATTTAGGTGACACACTAATAAAAAGAAAAAAAAATAGCTGACATGTGTGGACTATAGGCTGCTCAGCGAGTTTTCTTTATGTTAGTTCGTAATCGAAAACATTAGTCGTGACTTGAGACATAATTAAACAGAAAACACTTTTTGTTTGTAAACGAAAATTGTTCTATTATCGAATGCAATGATTTAATAACAAGTTGAGCGACTTGGGAATGGGGGGGGGGGGGGGGAAGGTACTACATTTCTGCTGTAGTTTTGTAACTTTTCGGGCCGGCAATAATGCGCCATTTTTTTAAATATATAATGTACGCCACGGTTAGTAAACCAAGGCTTAACTGCATGACTGCATGAAAACCTGGTGTGTTGTTGTTGGGGTAGGCGTAAACTGTGCGCGTGTGTGTGTTTGTGTGTATGTGTGTGTGTGCGTGGTTTTTTAAATGACGTGAGTGGCGCAAATTAAAAACAAAATTGTAATACGACGATATGAGTTAAACAACGGGCAAAAAAAACACATCAATGGATTAGCAATTTATATTTTTTAAGCCCCGTTTAATAATTTACAACGACAAAACTTAAACATCAAAAATAATGGATTACAAAAGACAAAGAAAAAAAACAATAAATAAAAGAAGGCAAATTTAAAACGTTCAAATGTGTACACACTGCCTGTTATCAATAACATATTTTTTTGTTCCACTTATTGCCTGAATATTTTTTTTTGTCTGGCTTGCAGTACAAAGTAAACCATTGTTCCTACAGGACAACATTACACAATACGCCTTAGGATAAATGGATACTTATTTAAAATACGTTATCAAACAAAACAAGGAGACTTGTAGAGAAACAACACTTCAAATATAAATAAGTTCAAGGTTCTCGAGTTGACTTTTTGTTTATATAAAGAATATACCACCAATAAAAATGAATCTTGTATCTTTGTTGAATGGATATTGGTGTTTTATTTATATTTAGTGTTGTTTGTTGTTTGTGTATGCCCATACACTTTAAAACGATCTTATATTAGAAATTTTGTAACAGTAATTTTTGTTAATACTGGTTATTAGTAGATAATGAAGAATTATTTATGATTATTAAATCACGATGAAGAGCGTAACTTATAATAGCTTATAATAGTCATTTGAAACACAAATATTCGTAAAATGTGTCTCACAGATATTTATTTTATTCAAAAATGATAATCTCACATCAATATACAATCTGATTATCTTTATTTTATCAATGTTGACACTTATAAAGTAATACTATCAGGGCCGGATTTACACATTGCTGGGCCCAATTTAACGGATGCTTGCAAGGCCCCTCTTCTCATGTTTTTTTTTATTTTACAATAACAACTATTACTATTAATATAAATGTAAATTTCGGGGTCTCTCTCAGGCGCGGGGCCCCATTCGGGGCAATTGGTCAAATCTGACTAAGCCCGACCCTGAATACTCTATACTATTGAATAGCATATAGCTATTCAGGTCGACAGTCAAGTATGACTACAATATATGACTACCCGCCCCCAAATATATTATTAAAGTCCATTTAAGGACCAGCTAGATTAAGAGTGTAATGGTTATGGAGGCGCCACAGGGAGAGAGAGGGATCTTTCACAATTAAATTTTTACTGGTTTTCAAACCCAGGTCGCCAGTTGTGAACCATACCGCCCACTCCTTTCACCTTGCGCTAGAGAAGCGAGCGGTCAGGCCAAGAAGTCGTCGTTCAGAGAAATGTTGAGACCGTGAATGTTACGAGTCATCTTGAGAGAAAGAATAAGAGATAGGGTAGAGAGGAGAATTACAGAGGCAAACCAAAGAGACAGAGGGAGAGAGAGGGTTAGAGAGAGAGAGTGGAGCATGAGGGAAAGAGAACGAGACAGAAAAGAAGAGAGAGACAAAATGACTGAAAGAGAGAAAGTGTTGGTGGGAGGTGCGGGGGGGGAGGGGGAGGGGGAGCGAGAGAGAGAGAGATCAACATTTATAAAAATAGAAAAAAAAGCTGAAATAAAGGGGAAAAAATGATCCTTGTGTGCGGGCGTGCAGCCAGCTTAACAAACGCACTTGCCTGCAAAATATTTTTTCATTTATAAACTTGGAATATTTAGATCAATGGGAATATTTTTTAAAAAATGAGAATATTAATAATATTTCCGCTTAAGATTATAAAAAGACTTAAGCCAGATAGATGAAAAAAAAAATAGTGAACTTTAATCAAAACTAGTAATAAAAAAACAAAGTTGGATCAGAAATCATGCGTTTTGTGACTGAAGATAAATTCTATTCTGTAATGAACGAAATGTATAAAAAAAAACAATCAATTAAGCCTGTTCCATTCTGGACACAGGACGTGTTAGCGCATTTTCATGTTATGTATCAGTACGTTTGTTAGCTTTCAGTAAATATTTGTAAATTTTGGAAATGTTTATAAATTCAATTGTGTAACGCATATATCTGTAAAAAAGTATTATAAAGACGTTTCTTTATATTTGAAAAAAAATTATTTTCTCTTAAATCTAACTACAAGTGGTTTGTGGTTACTGAAATAGGACTCATAATTGAAAACATTCGAAATTGTAGTAATTTAATCGTCCGAAAACTCCGTCAATTGTTGCATAGCTCTGATACTTTCAATTAAACTCAGAACACAAGCTTACTATTTCATTTGATGAGTTTCTTAATAAATCTTGGTGAAACTACGTGCTGCAGTATTTCGCACCAAATGAATGGGTTATTGAACGTACAAGGTGTAGAATGGGGCTATATATATAATATATAAGCCCCTTCGGAGCCCTGAAGTCCGGCCCTCAGAGGTCCTATCGCAAAAGGAACTTTTTATGTACACATGGTAGGCCAAGACCTACAAAATGATATATACATCATGGGTCTAGGACTTATGGTTGCTGAGATATAGGGCGCTCCTTTATTAATATAGCTATATAGTAAAAAACGGTACTTTATAAGCCCCCTTTTATGGCCCTCAGAGGTCAGATCGCGAAATGAACTTTTGCTGCACACATGGCAGGCCAAGACCTACAAAATGATATATACATCATGGGTCTAGGACTTATGGTTGTTGACAATGGAGCAATTTTTTTCGAAAATGCTCTAAAAATGCAAAAGTTAAATGCAAAGTGAGAAATAAATATATTTATTACAGATTTATAAATATTTTACTTTGTGCTTGGGTTTACAAAGTGTACTTATTAAATCAGTCAGGTCAAATAGTGTAATAAATAAGTTTAATATACTAAGCGGCATTCAGTTTTATTTTTTTGGTAGAATGCTTAAAGATGATAACAACGATGCGATGTCAATGGCAACCAATATTTTGAGATCCATTTCCGCCACTGCACTTATTTAATAAGGTTTATTGCTTACGCAGGACATGGTTCATGTATTAGAAGCAGGACGACGCTTCGGTTATTGTGCATACGCTATGTGACATATGAATAGCTTTATGTGCATTTTGTTGACATAGATGTGGTGTCATTCAATGTATGGTTCAACACTGACACCCCAGCTTAATGTCGATGTATGGTCCAACACCGACACCCCAGCTTAATGTCAATTTATGGTCCAACACCGACAACCCAGCTTAATGTTAATGTATGGTCCAACACCGACACCCCAGCTTAATGTCAATGTATGGTCAAACGCTGACACCACAGCTAAATGTCAATGTATGGTCCAACACCGACACCCCAGCTTAATGTCAATGTATGGTCAAACGCTGACACCACAGCTAAATGTCAATGTATGGTCCAACACCGACACCCCAGCTTAATGTCAATGTATGGTCAAACACCGACACCACAGCTTAATGTCAATGTATGGTCCAACACCGACACCCCAGCTTAATGTCAACGTATGGTCCAAAACCGACACCCCAGCCTTGATATTGGTTTACACTGACAGAACACGCTCACAAGTAGAATCAAAGAATTAAGATCTACGCTACATGTAATTTTCTGGGAAAAATTCAGGCGGCATTTCCTACTTACAGGATTATCATGTCAATTAAACTATCTTAATCCGCCCCAATCACCATGCGTAAAACTTCAATCTCGTATAACCCAATACGTCAGTGTAGTTGCAAGGTTTGCAATCTCAGTGAGTTGAAACTTATAAGAATATCTCACCACAGCTGATGTCAGAGGGGGCGAATGGTCGTCTGGTAATTCACTCAACTGCATACATGAGGTCCATGGTTAGATATCCGGTAATAATCAGTCAGTATTTCAGGTCACCACTATGGCTCCTTGGGTGCCTCCAAGGCCATTGCACTATCGTGGAAAATACGTCAGTGTAGTTGCAAGGTTTGCAATCTCAGTGAGTTGAAACTTATAAGAATATCTCACCACAGCTGATGTCAGAGGGGGCGAATGGTCGTCTGGTAATTCACTCAACTGCATACATGAGGTCCATGGTTAGATATCCGGTAATAATCAGTCAGTATTTCAGGTCACCACTATGGCTCCTTGGGTGCCTCCAAGGCCATTGCACTATCGGCTATGGTTGGGAAAAAAGAGGGGCACCATAAAAAAAAGTCCCATAATTATTTTATGGGATCTACGAGGTTTCATATCATATTTTCAGGAACTTCACACAGAAACTTTGATGTCTAATTACCTAATAATAATTGATGCAGGGCCACTGTATCCTATAGGCACAGTAGACACTGTGTCTAGGGCCTACGGACTTTTCAAGAGCCTACGAAAGCCAGAAAATAAAGTGAAAACAAGTGCATGCTTGAAAAATATTAAAGAATGAAATCGGGGAGGGCCTACGACTTTGAGGGGACGGGTGGTCGTGCGGTGTAGAGAGCTCGACTGTCGGCCGGAGGGTCCCGGGTTTGAATCTCAGTGAGAACCTTGGGATTTTTTCAAGTCCTGGTGATAGTCCCCAAGTCCACCCAGCTTTAAATAGGTACCTGACTTTAAGTTGAGGGAGTAAAGGCGGTTGGGCCTTGTGCTAACCATACAACCCCTTCATATGCCGAGGTTATAGAAACAGATGATATCTACACTTCATCTGCCCCGATGGCCCGTTAGGGTTAAGGGTTCTTTACTACGACTTTGAAGCTGCCTAGGGCCTACGATGACCCTACAACGGCCCTGAATTTATGTCTATATGCATATCAAAGTTTTTTAAGCTCAACCACACACATACAGAAAATAAGAAACGATCTTACTGAGATTTATATCAGAGATTCTTTCCATCGAATTCACCCCATTGTAAAGTAAAATACGGCGATTTATGCTAACGTTTCCGCAACCTCCCACGCGATGAGACTCCGCAATGCTTCGTTCTACCTCCCTCAACACCCACTAATGATTCACGCATCTCCAATGAAATAACAAGCTCACTGTTCACAATAATGTTATTCTTCCTCTCCGCGTTATTTTCCTTATTCAATAATATCCATTTCCCTCCAACCGAGATATCAGACTAAAATAGCGACATTATAAATTACTTATGATCATGGTACACAGAGGTCTACCTGCGGTGGATAAATGCTGTCTAATTACTAGGCTAAATTGAGCAGTCAGATTTGGTTCTATTGACTATGAATGAACCTTTTTTTTTTTTTAGGGTAGGAATGCTATAGGAAGTAAATACACATTCTAAGCAATAAACCATTTTATGGACACATATGTCAAACTATCAGTGTATTTGTATATTTGTGCTTCGAAAATGTCGAAATTTAACGAATTCTTGTTCTATTATCGATACGTGCGTTAAAATTCGATTTCTAATTCTGATGTATAGATTTAACTTTATTGCGTCCAAAGAATCAAAAAAAAAATTGAAATTTTTTAACCGGTTTCAAATCCGGTTACGCCAAAAGCTGAGATATTTCCGATTCGCTGTTGGGATTAATAGAATGTTATTACTACTAAATATATAAATACATTAATATCTGTTGGACTAGTAGAGAAATGGTAATGATTTTCTTATATAACTTTTTTATATTACATGTTTTCTTAGATTTATTTTTGACGAGTTAGTCAGTTATTGATGATATAACATAACATAACCACCATCACATTGAAAAGTAATAATAATAAATAATGTACCCAGCAAAACAAAACAAAAAACAAAAATTCCTAGAAAGTCAACTTTGATGTGTCACAGGAGGAAAAAAAAAATTAACATGGCCTCTTTCCGGGAAAATCCGGAAGGAGAATATAATGAACAAAAGGCGGAAACGCAATAAAACACCAGCGAGTGCGGAGTGTGACGTACATGACCAATGTATTGCTTTTGTTATTCATCGGTTTGATGAATATTTAGTATGTGACTAACACATAACTTCCCAATCTTTTTTTTGCTGACTGTGATAGGTCATAGAAAAAACAGACGTAAAGACCAAGGAGGTATTGACCACAGATGGACAAAAGAAGGTGGCTCTTTCAGTCTAATGTAGCTTTTTTTTTTCATTTCTGTGAGATTGCACATCAAAATATTCATAACTTAGGGTTTTTCGTAAATACCATCGACGGTGAAGGATTGATGTTAAAATGTTTACCGATTTAGATTGAATTATTGATTATCGATTATTATTGGAAAATATCGATTCAAGTTCAATTTCAAATTCCTATCCCGTTGAATAGATCAAAAGAATTAATGGAATACTTGAATAATAGCTCATGTTGGGCTCCAAATAATCAGATAAAAACATTTGAAATGGGGTAAAAAATATTCGATACAATTCTGATTGGGATAGTCTAAAAATATCTGAAACTTCTTCTAACTGACTGCGAGCCATTGAAGGGCCAATGGTCGATAGGCGAATGGCGAATTAGTGTCAACATAAGGGTACCTGGTTTAATCTTTGTTTTCAGGGTCACGTGGTCTAAAGTATCTACCCAGTTTTAAATGGGTACCTCACTTGAGTAGGGCAAGTAAATGTGGCTGGGTTTTTGTTTTCTTTTTGCCAGTGACATCATCCATGAAAGTGCCGTGGCAACAGAAGCTGATGAATTCTATACGTTATATTATTATCATCATTGATAAATATGGTGTTAGCAAATATTTTAGCGTATGTATGGGAGGGGAGGGGGGTGAGGGGAGAATAGAAGGTATCTCACTTCTTCTTTTTGCTCAATGTCAGTTCAGTTTAGAAATAATTATACTCAAAGGTTTCGACAAAGGCCACACGCGCTTTGTGTGTGATTGATTTCTTGTGATAATCTCTGAACCCAGGAAAAAAAATAAATCTTTCTTGTAATAAAAATTATCTTTATTTTGGCTATATAATAGTCTACAATGATGAAAAATTCAGTTTTTTTTTGGTGTCTTTCTCTCTGTGTAAATTTACGAGGTATCATCTTATGGCGAATTAAATTGTCTTAAACTTTACGGTACTATGAAAATTTGAATAACTAGTAGTCACTTATATATGCCTAAATGTAAATAGTGAGTTTCTTATGATTTTTTCATAAAGTTTTCACTATATGTACTAAACATTGACCTATATGTTTTCATAGTGTCCAAATTCCACCGCCCGTATAACTGACAAGCCATTAATCAAATTCAACACAAACACCAGTGAGTTTTTTTTTTTTCATCGACCTCGTTATCAAACAGACAGCCATAGAGACGCACTGACTGATCAGGTTCTTGGACGTGAGCGGTGAAATGTGTTTGCCGAAAGACGGAAAGTGAGCTGATGGCAGCTACTATCTGCCCCCGAGGGTCATGTGACCAGCCCTTCACTCAGTTGGCAATGTTTGTATGTCCAGGCGGTGGTTTAGAGAGGGAGGGAGTGTATGGTGTGTGTGTGTGTGTGTAGGGGTAGGGGGAAGTGGAAAATAAATTAAGATAGAAAGAATGACCATAAGTGGTCAGTGCGGACGTGTTAAGGATGGTCAAATAGTGAGAACGTCCTCTTCGTGAGGTCAGTATTAGTCTGCAGAATGAATGGCAGCATAATTGGGTTGCGATCATTTAAATAAACATTCTCAAGGGGGAAAGAAAAGCAGTGATTCACTTTACTCATTAACGATGGTCATTTGGTCAATGGTCCCTTGGTTATTCTGTAGGAATGGTCACTGCTTGACCTATGAACTATCAAAGTAAACAAACTAAATAGTAAATAAATGAAAAAAAAAAGTGTCGGACTCTGCGCTTCATGGGAAATTTAATTTATTGTTTGGACTTTATCATTTAACATAGTTGTTATAAAAAACGCTTTATAATTGCACAGTTTGCTGTAATAGTCTTCACAGAATATAAATTAAACCGAATGCACATGGTCAATTTAAAGTAATTTTTTTAAAGCCGCCATATGTGTGTATTTTTCTCTTGTGTACAATAATAAAAAGGAAAATAACAAACATGGCGGCATTTTTAAAAATAATCTCTAACCCTATAAATAACCAAAAAAAAATATTTTTCAAATATAAAGAAATAGCTTTATTGTGAATGTATAGTAAGAGAAATGAAATTTCATCCTCTTATTATTGTCTCTCCCTCTCTGTGTGAAATTACCATTTATATGATGATTTGAATTGGCATTTTTATTGGCATGATTTTAAATACTTATTATATTATAGGAAACTTATTTTTATTATAGTTTGTATTGCTGTTAATAGGTTTCATCAACCAATGTAAGCGTGATGCTTGTAATATACAAAGTTTAGAAACACAGATTATTTGTTTACGTCAGAAAATTTCGTAAAGGTGGAGGGAATGAAGTTTTTGTATTTAGCCAGATCGAAGTGATAGATAAGTCTCCAGTGGCGTAGCGAGCTTAACTCGCGCCCGGGCAAAATACTTTTTTAGTGCCCCCCCCCCCATTCGAAAACCATATAATATTATATGTAAAATATATCATTAGGCATCCCTTTTTGAGATGGCCCTTGCCCCCCCCCCAATACGCCACTTCAGCTTGCCAAGTCGTGTATTAGTCGTCCTGCAACTCGCTTAGATTACGGCTACAGCATTATCAGCAGTGACCATGGTAGACATCAGCAATATTTTAATGCTAAGGAGCACACTACTAATGACTGAACCTTGGGTGGTCAAAGGCACAGGTACCTGAGCGAGAGAACAAAACTAACTTACTAAACATTCATCAATTCATAAGATAGGGTAGCTCTCAGTTCAAGCTTCTAGCTTACCACGATATAATCAGTTAGAAGATAACATCTAACTTTGAACTAACATAAAAAAAAAGGAAAGAAAATGCATATATATAAGTACTATTGCAATGAGAATCCCTGATCGAATATTTCTAGCCTACCTTTTTTTTTTATACTAACTGTACTCTGCAAAACCTTAGCACAGCACATATTCCCTTAGGCTTGATCGGTAGGCTTGGTTATTTTTGGTTTCGGGCAGATCCGATTTTTTCATGATTGTATTTTAAACTGCAATACTGTTCTTTACTTTCGATTTAACGCAGAACCCAAATCGCTATTACATATATAATTTCCTTTTTTTAATGTTATTGTGAATTTAACGATGACCAGGTCAATGTCTAGATGCCCACCAGAACAAAACACACATATATAGTTCTCAACCTAAAGACTTCCATTGTTTACTTTGTAAAGCCCACGCGAGCTGTCGGTCAGTTTCCAGGTTGAAAGATTTAAAAAAATAAAACACTTGGAATAACTCCCTCTCGGCAGACGCGTGTCAGAGACGACACCGTGTAATTATGACCTACCCAATGACCGCCCCCATGTGATGGTTCGCGTGATGGCCAGTCTCTGAATTGCCAGATAGGCTACGTTTATTTATTTTACTTTTTTTTCGTTCTTTTTTTTTTTAAATCTAGGACTAGGCCATCAGTGTTGGATACCAGGCAGGAACAGAAAACGGACATTTGTATTACTACGAGAGAGTTACGATTATCTTCTGTTGTGTTTTAATTTTTATTAAAAATGAAGTAAAAAAAAAACCTTTGACAAAGGCAAAAGAATTAAATGAATAATATTAAAACTAAACCACAACAAAAGCAACGCAAACCAAATGACTCATCATTATTCATTGTTGCTTATTCTGATACTATTACTTATTGTTTCATCTAAATATCCACTTGGTCAGCTCCTTTGTTATACATTCTCCACCATTTACTCCAGTCTGGAAGAACACGAATTTCCAAATCAAATAAAAAAATATAATCTACCATTTCTATACGTATATACATATCAATTTAAATGAACAGTTGAGGTTCATACCACGAGTCGTCAACATTCACTTCTATACAAGCTATTTCGTTTGACCTTCTAGACCGCTGTCCTAAACAAACACATATACACAAGTGTACTCAAGTTCTACCTATTTGAGCAAAGTATCATAAGCCAGAAATTCACGCATAAATTCACTCACTCACACACATACACACATTACCTCCATGTCTCACACACACATACACATTACCTCCATGTCTCTCACACACATACACATTACCTCCATGTCTCACACATTACCTCCATGTCTCACACACACATACACATTACCTCCATGTCTCACACACACATACACATTACCTCCATGTCTCACACACACATATACATTACCTCCATGTCTCACACACACATACACATTACCTCCATGTCTCTCACACACAGATACATTACCTCCATGTCTCACACTTGGTGTCTGAACATACGCCTGTCATGCCCCCGCAGATTCGTTAATCCAATGTTTGTGGCTCTTACCCCAACCTACGCCCCATCCTACGCCCCATCCTACGCCATGTCTGACACTTAACTGGCATGACTTCAACTGAATCAGGATAAACACACGGGATTCCGTCGAGCGGATAAAGATGCCACCAGGGGCGGCTGCCCGTGGAGGGGGGAATTTGTTGTTTTAATAACCAGGATTTGTCTTTATCTGGTGTCCCGTTTTTTCAACGAACTTGATATGATTTCCTTCTCAGCTGGGTTTTTTTTTTAAAAAGAATGTAAAGGATTTGTTTGCCGTTTTACATCCGCTTAATTCTGATTATAGTTAATTCCAAATACTTAAAAAAAAATAGGTTGTCAAATTTATATAATGAGGCCGACGAACGCTTCTATAATTAGTTGATACAAAGTAAATATGAGATTTCACTTTAAACAAGATACATATATACTATTTTGACTAAACTCTGACATTTTCTCTTTTACATGTTTAAGTCATTACATATATGATTACATTTGTTTTCGAACTGTATATCTACATGGACTTAGTTTGAGGTCTGCCACTCTCATTATTAGATGGTAGTGAAAACATGCATACCTTACGTCTATCTTCCTCCAGTTAGTAAAGTTTATCAGTAAAACACAAATTGAGCAAAGGCATATATTTTTTGATCAACTATCATCGGTCCCAATTTAAACACCTATGATGTTCTTCAAGGGTTCTAATGTAAACTACTAGTTACCAATATGTAACTGACAGGCTTTTTTTCAGAACTTCTGAAAACAATGTCTAAATTGAGACTTTCAGTCTTTGTTTCCAAAGGTTGTAAGCGGTACAGGAATTACCAAACCATACCGATGTGTATATATATATATATATATATATATATATATATATATATATTTAAAATAGCTAGATAAACAGATGGACATATTAGATCAGATGGATTGATTGTGGAGTTGATAGATAATTGGATGGATGGATAAGTAGGTAGAAATATAAATATATCAAGATAAATAAGATAGATAGATAGATAGATAGATAGATAGATAGATAGATAGATAGATAGATAGATAGATAGATAGATAGATAGATAGATAGATAGATAGATAGATAGATAGATAGATAGATAGATAGATAGATAGATAGATAGATAGATAGATAGATAGATAGATAGATAGATAGATAGATAGATAGATAGATAGATAGATAGATAGATAGATAGATAGATAGATAAACACTGCTGTCGCACGGCGGAACAAAGCTACAGAGATGTAAAGTAGATTGGATTTTCAAAGAATTACGTGTACTTCCTTCTTCAATTCAAGTCACTAACCAAAATAAAGACATAACTAGGACTTCAATCTCGGGCAAATACAAGCTGTTAGCATACCAGTCCAATGCAGCGGGACTTCAGTTGAATGAACATTAATGTACTTTAGTCAAATGAGCATTACATATATGTTAATTGAACTCGCATAAATCCGGATAATCCACTAGTCGAGTTAACTCAATAAATACGTCATATCCAAGCTCTATATAGTAGTGTTTATTTCTATATTAAAGACATCAGATAACCCAATACTTTATTTTGTTTAAAGATTCATAACACACACTACATATAGAAGCCTATAAATGAAATAAGAGTTAAGTCTCATAGATGTTTACATTGATAACAGAGATATGGAAACCGAACGAATCAGGGCAGAGTAATCTCATTTTAAGCGAGTGATTTTGGTCCGTTGGACATCTAAACTGTTAGTAGTATCCCATTTCCGCCTCATCGATCATATTAGATCATAATTTTCATTTATTTTTCAAGCTATTATTTATAGATTGGCATACTCAGACTGTTCAATACATCAGGATGTAGTCAATTGATTGTGATATTTTTAAAACGAGAACAATTAAACCGATGCCCACTATTATTATGCGAATGCTGTTTGCGGATAATTTGTGTTTTGATTGTGCGCAGTATAATGCTTTAAAGGCATACACAATGAAACATTTGTGCGCTGTCTTGTAATGTGTCTGCGCTCGCTCGGCAAGTTGTGTGCGCTGGTAACAAGTTTATAGTATAAATGTACCCTGAGCCATTCTTCGGTTCATGATGGGC
>JAGDYQ010000052.1:3121971-3265629 GCA_021962125.1 Bulinus truncatus
AGATTTAAAAAAAAAAATTTCGAGCATTTTTGGGACACCCTAATATATAGTCTATAGATAATACGGTTCTCTTTCTATTCATGGTATTCACTTTCTGCCTTTCCCCTCCCTCCCTCTCTCTCTCTCTCTCTCTCTCTCTCTCTCTCTCTCACACACACACACACACACACACTCACTCACTCATCCTCTGTATACGTTTCTAACGTTATCTATATATGTGACACAGTACACAAACACCTCTGCACTCCATGGACTCACATCGAGTGCCCGTTTAAAAACATTCCTCCACTGTTGAACTACTCGCCCTCCCTTCATACAATTGTCTCCCCACCTACCCCCTCTCATCCCTGGGATGTATTAGTTACACCAGTCATTACAACGGCTGTACGACGGTCCTGCCATATGAATGCCTTGTTTAGGTTAGACGGGTAGGTGGTGGTGGAGGTGTTGGATGACGGACATAATTTAGTCAACTTGAAAAAAAAATAGCCCCGTTCTGTCTATTGCTTAGTGATGAGCTAGGGAGGCACCGATTATATACCCCCACCCCCGTTTCAAGTTGTATACTTCCCGCAAGTCAACACTAAATTCGTGCGCTAAATAAAAACATCGGTTGTTTTGTGGAATTAGTTAACTACTTGAATTAGCCCTCTTTCCAGGTCGAGGAAACGGATGCAATAAATCTCTCAATGTGTTTATACCGTCCCCTCCACCTCCATCCAATCCTCAAGTTACCCCTGAACCACTTGGGCGTGCCTTCTCTTTTGTATCGCTCAACAGTTACTTTCTATCAATGCCAATGTACACAGGTCGGACTGAGGAGGGAGTTCATTGGAAAGTCACAGTTTCCCAGATTTCTCTGTAATATCGTGGAATGTATAAACATTTTTTTTCTATTTGTTAAGTTCTAAGCTAAACCGGCTTTTAAAGCCAAAAAACCGGTTGTCGAATGCTTCGACTTTCATAAAAAAACCGGTTTTTCGTCGCCGGTTTTTAAAAACCGACAACCCCCTACTTGCATGTTCCTCTAGGACCGCGGTTCCCAATCTGTATTGCGCCTGCCACAAGGTGTACGGGAAAGTTTATAAATAATTTTTGTTTAAAACAACCAATAGTTTGAAGAAGGTCGCCAGTTTTCTGTGTGACTCATCAAACCACGAAAGTACAACTGTACTTTAGAATGGTGCGGAGTAGGTAGGAAAGTGGAAAGACTTGTCAATGATCTATACTATATTTCTCAAAGAGGAGACACCAGTGCAAAACACAATACATCCATGCCAAACAGCGTTAGAGTCCATTATGGAAATATGTACTTTTATTCGCAAACTTACATGTGAGGGGAACCGAGAGCATATTTTTGCACTCTAAGATCATAGACTCCATATATATCTATCTATATGTATATATATATAACCTACGACCACTGCAAGCAGTAGATGTAGACATATTTTTACAAAACTTCTCTTAAAGACCACAAATGATTTTATTAAAAGATCTATTAAATATTGATTTATATATTAAAAAAAAAAAACTATCTTTCTGACAATTACTAAATCTATCTCACTTTCACTTTCAAACTTATTTAAATTTCTAGGGGGGGAAGTTTACTGTTGTTTTGTTTTTAATAATTTAAGGGTTTTGAACCAGACTAGCCTAACCCACAGACGCAGCCTAAATAAAGAAACCAGGGTATATATTATAATATAATAATAGCGATTTGGGCGCTGCGTTAAATCGAAAGTAAAGAATTAATACAACAGTATTCCATTTTAAAATACAATCATGAAAAAAAAATCGGATCTGCCCGAAACCAACAAATAACCTCGCCTGCCGATCAAGCCTAAGGGGATATAACTCTATGCAAATGTTTTGCAGGGTACAGCTAGTATTAATCATGGTATTAATATACAAAGCATTTGGGCGTTGTGCTAGCGACACCACCACTTATCTAGCCGTTTCTACAAAAACATTTCATCTTCCCCGATGGCCGAGAAGTGCTAAGGCAATTTTTTTTTACTTATTTTACATTATTATACGGAGCGTTACGAGCCATTGTAAGCTACCCCAAGATGTAGGTTAGACTGGCATGGCTTAAAATGCTTCTATTATTTAACATAAAAAACAGGGAGACGAAGTCGGCAGATCATTAATTAACATCAAGTTAATTCCACAATCATTAATTAACATCAAGTTAACTCCACAATTATTAATTAGCATCAAGATAACGTCACAATTTATTGTCAGTCGATAATTGTGTCCAGGTGTACACGACTTTTTCATTTCTGAAGCAGTGAAGTCTGCATTGAAAATTCTATTCTAGTTAATCTAGATAGCTGCATGACTGATATATTTCAATATGCCGGTAATTATTAATACGTGTGTCATTTTTTTTCATGGCCGCCATAGGCCTCTTTTTTTTTTTGGAAGCTTATGGAAGAACGACAGCAGTCTGTGAAATGCTGTCATATGTCATATAAATGCACTGTAAAAATATGTGCCAATTAAACGCTTTTATATGGCCACAAAATGTAGCAAATCAAAATGACTTCAACTAGAGCCGTTTTTTTATAAGTAGGCAAATTAGGTGACTACCTAGTCCCCATGGGGTCATTCACGTATTACGTAAAGCTTTTTTAGTTCTGGATCTTTTACCCCCCCCCCCCCTTTTCCCTCGCGTAAAGCTTTTTTATCATTCTTTATCATTGAATGTCACACTTAAGCCCCCCCCCCCCCCACAATGACGTTAAGCAATAAGTGAACGGTTCTCCAACTACTAAAGGGGCACATTGTTGGAACTTCATATTTATTCAGTAATCCGAAAAAAAAATGTATTTATTGCGTGCTTATTTAAAAGTGTTGGTTAATTTATATAAATATTTATATTAAGTAAGGAAATATTTTTTTTTTTATTTTTTAGTGCATTGTAATCTTGATACGAAATTTGTTGATCAACACATCTTCAAATTTTTACGACTACTGCAATTGGTTCACTAGTTGACCAGAATCAACACTCAAAGATGTAATTCATTTTCTAGAGGTGAGTTTGTTAGCGAAACGTCTAACTAACTCATACGTGTGCCAACCTGATGTAATGTACCTATTACTTCCCCCCCCCCCCCAGCAGTTGAGATCAGAAGTGTAACCTAAAAGACACTTGTTTCTTTGTAGGTTCTATTGATTGTTTATATGAGCGAAACTGAAAAGGCGTAATAGCAAACATCTAGAAATATTGCAGGTTTTCTTTTCTATGTGATAGCTTCTGCAATCTCATTACTTACACGTTCAAAGCATTGCAGCTGTAATCTGCCCTGTATTGCACACCAGTGTGTTGTTATCTTAAGTCTATTTGACACAGATGTGTTTATCAAACAAGTTGTTACACAGAGAAAGTTGACTATCCTTTTACATCAGGGACTTATTCGTTGTCAAGTCAAGAAAACAGCAGATAATGAATATTTCGGTAGGTAACTTATTTATTCTTTATATCTATGTATATATTTATCTGTTCTGTTTGTTGATATATATATATATATATATATATATATATATATATATTATATATATATATATATATGCATCGGTTAATATGTCTGTGTTCATAATTATAAGCCTATCTCTATTTTACATTTTTGAATATTTATCTATCCATGTGTTACTTATATCCGTTCTTAAGGGTAGGCAAACTAGACAGTTCTAGTGGGCCCTGTCTGCCAAGGGGCCTCCTGCGAGGCAAATAGAGAAAAGTAGAAAAGGCTATTGGAAAAAAAACATATGGAGATTATTATTGAAATGGGGGGGGGCTCAATAGTTTCTTTAAACTATGGGCCCAAACAATGCAGTAGCTTACGACAACAACCAAATTATTTTTATCTAGGGCCCATAAGACATAACAAGTGCTCGCTCTCTATGCCCCACCCGTTTGTCAACCTTCCTCTCCTTTTGTCTTTATATTTCTGTTTATTTACTATTTTATCTGTTTGTGTTTGCATATTCAATACACTTTTACAGATCTTAGTAGTAAACACTAGTAATAACATCTGAGCACAAGTAGCAATTAACTTCTTAGCATAACTTTATTATATAATGTATTATAGGTATTGAAGCAAACTCCCATTAAGAAGCATCCATTAATTTAGTGATACATCTGAAGCACATAATGCGAAAATGTCTCATGCGGTAGCCATCTCAGAGGTTATGGACCCATTAATATCACTGGCTGCTGGTGCAGTGCTAAAATTCATAGCACTGTGTTATGTTGGTATCAGTCACAGAAAGCTTTTCAAAAGGTATCTTATGTAATATTTAATTTCAAATTGAATATATATATATATATATATATATATATATATATATATATATATATATATATATATGTGCCTACATACCTATAATAAAATATTAGGTTTTCGCCATTCAAATACTGTGCACTTTTTCACTATATGGAGTGTATTATAATTCACTGCATAATCATTATTTGAATTCATCTAATTTTTGTAAGAATTGTGAGGAGAAACGCTGTTTTCATACTCGTGCAACTTATTTATTAAAATGACAATATATATTAAAATGGCTATATATTAGAATGACTATATATTAGAATAACTATATATTAAAATAACTATATATTAAAATGACTATATATTAGAATGACTATATATTAAAATGTCTATATATTAAAATGACTATATATTTAAATGACTTCGCCTATATGGTAAAATTACTATATATTCAAATGAATTATACATTAAAAAGACTATATGTTTTAATGAGGTGGGGGTAATAAGCTTTAGTGACGCCCGCGGCGGACTCTAAAAATGCTGCCCCAATCTCGTGTCAAAAAAGAAAATACAAAATTAATGACAAAGCCGCCTCTAACAAGTGGTAATTATATGCCGCACGGGGCGCACTACCCCATCCAACCTTACCTATTTACGTCAGATAATTTTGACAACCAAATTGTTGAAAATGGCTACTGTTCAAACAAAACTCATTGGAGCCTCACAATGTTATATAATATTTGGGCTCCAGTTTTAGTTAAATCTCGTTGTATAGGGAAGGAGACTCATTGATTTTATAATAGCGCAATTAGATTTCCCTGATTACAAACAGGGGGGTGGAGTTTATATTTACTTTTGTTGTTTTTTTTTTGACGTTATATTTGGGAAAAAAGGGGGTTTTATTATAAAATATACTTCTTTATCATTGTGTTCCAATTTTTTCTTATATAAAACTCTCCGCACAAAATCCTAGCTACGGCATTGCCAAAAGTTGATACTTCTTGATAAAAAAAAAAGAGGGGGGGGGGATGCCTAAAAAGTGCTTAAATTTGATGACATTTACTAGCAAGTTTCAAAACTAAAAAGTATACATTAAAAAATTATAATTAAAACAATTTAAAAAAAAAAGTATTTTTTTATTCGGTTTTGCTCTTAATATTTTTGATGTCATTTTTTTTATTGTATTATTTTATAAAATATGCAAGTTAGAAGATTAAGTAATCAATGACTTCTTCATAGTGCTACGTGTAGCGTCGCTAATATATACTGTAAATATTTGTCCGGCAATGATACGGGATGTATATTAATGTCCAGCTCTTGTATTGATGATTAATATCTTATCTATTTTGAAAAATTGGGGAAGGATGGGGGGGGGGGAGGTACACCAAAATAATAAAAAAAATTATTTGACCACGACTTGACGTAATTTTAATATCAATTGTAATTTATTAAGAGTGACCTGTAACGAGGAAGAAATTTTTCTACGTGATTTCGTATGCATGATTTTGGTTCAACAGATCGGCACTGTGGCTGACATATACATTTACCCTGTCAAGTCTTGTGGAGTCACCGCCGTTACAGAAGCTGAATGCACGCCTGTAGGACTGGATGCTGACGGCCTAGCTGACCGGTAGTGGAATCATTGTAACATGTCCAGTGTAGTGAAAAAATGTCTCGCTCAAGCAAGGGCGTTCTTATAGATAGGCACAGGTCTCCCCCCCTCCACCTCATGGTAAAAGGGCCCATTTCCGGTTTTGAGTACTATTAAATCTTATACTGAAGGCCCCCGATATGTACAAGCTTCTCCACACACCTCCGTCAGTCTCTGCTGAAGGTTCTCGAATAGCTTTTTTTTTTTTTTTAAAAATCCCTGCATATTATTTAAAGTTAATACATTTCTAAATACTTAAGAAAGAGTTACACTTCTCTACAGGGGACGGGACTGTCGACCGGATAGTCCTGGGTTCGAACCTCAGTAAGAACCTTGGGAGTTGTTCAGGTCCTGGAATAAGTCCCCAAGTCCACCCAGCTTTAAATGGGTACCTGACTTTATGTGGTGGGAGTAAAGGCGGCTGGGCGTTGTGCTAACCACACAATCCCTTTAAATGCCGAGGTTACTGAAACAGATGAATTCTACACTTCATCTGCACTGATGAGCTCTTAGAGGCTTAAGGGAAATTTACTTACACTTCTTAGCCACTTTTTTCGGCTTCAGCCAGTTTTTTTTTAATCAAGTCTGAACCAAACACACACACACACACACACACACACACACACACACATATATATGTACAGAGATTGGAAATGTAAGCGTGTTTCCTTCACCCGGTTAGTGCCGTATTACACGTGGTTACATTATGAAAAGTTTAAAGATATTTAAAAAAAAATTGATCGATATTCGTATTTTAGAGAATCCAAAACAAATAAATGAACAAATCGCTCAATACTGCAGCTCATAGATAGGCTATATAAGACCTGCGGATTGAAAAAAAAAGAATGGACAATACAACTGACTACAATAATCTCCACACCCCATTTGTTGTTTTTTTTTTCATTTAATTACTTTTTCTTTTTTTTTTTCATTAAGTTTAGAATCAAGTAGTTTTTTTTTTCTATTGAATTGAGGACTATAAAGTTACCCTGAGCTTTTTTATAATTCCTCCTGAATAAACGGCATGTTGCAATATCGCATTTTTGGTCTGCAGAATATGTCTGTTTTCTCAGTTTTTTTTCTCCTAGGGTTTTATCCATAGATATATAAGTATTATATATCTACGGTTTTATCTCAGCTTTTTTTTATTAATGATCTTTATTTCGTTTAATATTTATGAACTTTTTTATATCTTCTATTTATTATAACTAGAGCTGCTGTTCGATTAAAAATTTTAATCGAAATTAACGCATAATTAAAAAAAATTATCGCAAATTATCGCATATTTAATCGAAAAAAAAACTTTATTTATTAACTGTAACATTTTTAATTCTATCAACATGTCATTTTCAAAAAAATTACAACGTGTTGTTATTTTTTCGCACTTACTTGGCCTAAGCAATAGACTTCAATAGAGTATTAAACCTTTGTGTGTGTGTGTGTGTGTGTGTGTGTGTGACGTCTTTGACAAGCCAGACCTTGAAATGTTCGACTCATTTTTGACGCAAGTAAGCATCCTTGTTCATTTGCTCTCAGTCTCACATGTGGATCGCGACTTGTTATAAAGTGTGTCGTCAACAGGAAAGAAAGAACAGAAGATGAAAAATGAAAGCCGACCGATAATATCAAAGAGTGTCATTTTACACAATATTTTTTATTAATATAACTGACAGACCGATAAAAAAAATTCTTTTTTGTTGTTCACTAAAACATTGAACAAATAGTTGATAGTAAGAAAGTAAATGAATGAAAGAATATAAGAATAACATTTATAGACAGCGACGCGCAAAACAAAACTTCAAAAGAAGATTTAAAGTAAATTTGTCCTTCAATTCGCCGACTGTGGTTGTATTGGTGGGGAGGTGGGTAATGTTAATATTGGTAGATGACGTCACTTACCAACCACAAGTTACATTGTTTCAAAGCCATGACACTTGTCAATCAAACTGTAACACGTGCAGATGTTCATTAATTGCATCATTCAGGGTCATAAGTTGGAAATAAGAAATGACAATCCTATTGTTTCAAGGTCATATAGATGATATGATTTATGTAAACGTGACACTCTGTGTTTGGGTTTTTTTTCTTTCTTTTTTTTTAAATCGTGTCTGATCTGGTTATAGAATTGGGTTATTTACTGATTTTTTTTTATATTTATCTACAACTCTGAAATAACACCATTTGGGTACAATTTAACGCATTTAGGTGTTTGTGTTAAAAAATGTGATCGCATATTTTTAACGCATTAATTACGCTTTAATTGCAGTAAATCAACAGCCATCTATAAAATTTAACTCAGTATCACAATAATTATGAAAGATACAACCACTGTCTCGGGTACAGATGTATTAGCAAGATGTTATACTATCAAAATACGATACAAAATTATGCGCAAAAAAAAATGATGATACAAAATTTCTAGCATCTCGTTATTTCGATCTAATTATAAACGGGTTCATTATACCTCTACCAATACACTACAGTATATAATGTAAACTAGTGAATAAAAGTTTTCTCTTTTTACATCGACCGGGAAGGGAGCAGGAGTTTACTTGTCGAAGGGCTAAATAACCAAAACATCTTCATCATATATTACAAGTGGGGCTTCAGTCGACATACCTGGGGGTGAGGGTATGTGCGAATTGCGGCAGGGTGGGTGTGGTAGATCTACTTAATAAGTGGACGGAACTTAAACTTCAATGGTGAAATTCTGTTATTTATCGTTTTGGTGAACTTTCCGCATTTAGTCAAATTAACGCATTTAAGTGTTGCGTTAAAAGTTTTAATCGCAAATTTTTTTTGACGCGTTAATCGCAAATTAACGCAGTTTAATCAGCAGCCCTAATTATAACCATTGTATTTATGTATACTGCAGGCATTGGATGATACTCGATGATAGGCAAAAGATTCTGACAATGAAAGAGGAGCCAAGACTTACGTTAATCAAATGCAGCAGTTCGTATGGTTGTATCCTCTTGACTGCCCCTGGAATGGAAATTCTAAAACTTCCAAAGAAACCAGACTTAAAGAAGTCTAAGCTTCAAGTGAACGTGTACGCTAAAGGATTGGTTAAACTGTATTGAAATATAAAACTTTCATCACTATTAACATCCACAACGTAGGTAATTTCGTCAATAGGGGTTGTACCAGAGATGTACTGATCATGCAAGTACAAGTACGACTACAAGTACCCATGGTTAAGTAAGAGCACAAGTCCACGCATTTTTAAAATGGCAAGTAAGACTATGAGTAAACAATACCCAAGGTACAAGTACGAGTATAAAGTGCAAGTACGAGTACACATACTCCAAAAAAGTACAGGTACTTGGTAAAAAAAGTACCAAGTACCCCATCTCTGGAAACCACACCTATATGAAGACAAATGTACTTCCATGACGATTTGTGTATGTAATAGTGTGTACGTGTGTACTTAAATTTACCAGTATACTACTGCCCTGTCTCTTCAAGATACACGTTGATGACAGTAACATGTGGGCTAACAAAAGTAAAAAGTATTTTTTTTTTGACATAGCAGGGCCGGGACACTTTAGCACTTTTATGGATGCCCTCAGTGCAGGTCAGTGTGTTAGAATCCTTCCCACCACGACAATCGCTCAAAAGAATGGAATTAAATATTTAATTAGATTGAGGCGCGGTTTAAAAAGGAAAAAGGTTTATACCGAGTGGTGTAGATTAGAAATCAGAGTTTTTCACTGGTATATATATGGTATCGACTACCGGGTCTTTAGACCAGATCAACTCTCAACTGGCTCCTCCAGTTTCAATGGTCAACTTTAGACCCAACATTGTGGTGCAGAGCTCAGTCCCATTTGACGAGGTGAGTAACCCGTCCACCTCCACCCCACACATCACCCATTGATTTCTGTCACATGCACCTTATCTAGGGTTATTAGAAATAGCACAACAACATTATCAGTGACACAAAAACACCAACTACAACTTTCAGATGCAATACGAAAAATCTTTATTCGACCACTTGAATACGATGCACCAATTACACTATATTCGCACGACCTCGCATACACAACTTCTCAATCCAACAACTGGAATCAACTAACTGTCCACACAGTCCAGCTACACACAGAGACAAGTGGCGATCACATTTTTTAACACAAACACCTAAATGCGTTAAATTGTACCCAAATGGTGTTATTTCAGAGTTGTAGATAAATATAAAAAAAAATCAGTAAATAACCCAATTCTATAACCAGATCAGACACGATTTAAAAAAAAAGAAAGAAAAAAAACCCAAACACAGAGTGTCACGTTTACATAAATCATATCATCTATATGACCTTGAAACAATAGGATTGTCATTTCTTATTTCCAACTTATGACCCTGAATGATGCAATTAATGAACATCTGCACGTGTTACAGTTTGATTGACAAGTGTCATGGCTTTGAAACAATGTAACTTGTGGTTGGTAAGTGACGTCATCTACCAATATTAACATTACCCACCTCCCCACCAATACAACCACAGTCGGCGAATTGAAGGACAAATTTACTTTAAATCTTCTTTTGAAGTTTTGTTTTGCGCGTCGCTGTCTATAAATGTTATTCTTATATTCTTTCATTCATTTACTTTCTTACTATCAACTATTTGTTCAATGTTTTAGTGAACAACAAAAAAGAATTTTTTTTATCGGTCTGTCAGTTATATTAATAAAAAATATTGTGTAAAATGACACTCTTTGATATTATCGGTCGGCTTTCATTTTTCATCTTCTGTTCTTTCTTTCCTGTTGACGACACACTTTATAACAAGTCGCGATCCACATGTGAGACTGAGAGCAAATGAACAAGGATGCTTACTTGCGTCAAAAATGAGTCGAACATTTCAAGGTCTGGCTTGTCAAAGACGTCACACACACACACACACACACACACAAAGGTTTAATACTCTATTGAAGTCTATTGCTTAGGCCAAGTAAGTGCGAAAAAATAACAACACGTTGTTATTATTTTAAAATGACATGTTGATAGAATTAAAAATGTTACAGTTAATAAATAAAGTTTTTTTTTCGATTAAATATGCGATAATTTGCGATAATTTTTTTTAATTATGCGTTAATTTCGATTAAAATTTTTAATCGAACAGCAGCTCTAGTTATAATAAATAGAAGATATAAAAAAGTTCATAAATATTAAACGAAATAAAGATCATTAATAAAAAAAAGCTGAGATAAAACCGTAGATATATAATACTTATATATCTATGGATAAAACCCTAGGAGAAAAAAAACTGAGAAAACAGACATATTCTGCAGACCAAAAATGCGATATTGCAACATGCCGTTTATTCAGGAGGAATTATAAAAAAGCTCAGGGTAACTTTATAGTCCTCAATTCAATAGAAAAAAAAAACTACTTGATTCTAAACTTAATGAAAAAAAAAAAGAAAAAGTAATTAAATGAAAAAAAAAACAACAAATGGGGTGTGGAGATTATTGTAGTCAGTTGTATTGTCCATTCTTTTTTTTTCAATCCGCAGGTCTTATATAGCCTATCTATGAGCTGCAGTATTGAGCGATTTGTTCATTTATTTGTTTTGGATTCTCTAAAATACGAATATCGATCAATTTTTTTTTAAATATCTTTAAACTTTTCATAATGTAACCACGTGTAATACGGCACTAACCGGGTGAAGGAAACACGCTTACATTTCCAATCTCTGTACATATATATGTGTGTGTGTGTGTGTGTGTGTGTGTGTGTGTGTGTTTGGTTCAGACTTGATTAAAAAAAAACTGGCTGAAGCCGAAAAAAAGTGGCTAAGAAGTGTAAGTAAATTTCCCTTAAGCCTCTAAGAGCTCATCAGTGCAGATGAAGTGTAGAATTCATCTGTTTCAGTAACCTCGGCATTTAAAGGGATTGTGTGGTTAGCACAACGCCCAGCCGCCTTTACTCCCACCACATAAAGTCAGGTACCCATTTAAAGCTGGGTGGACTTGGGGACTTATTCCAGGACCTGAACAACTCCCAAGGTTCTTACTGAGGTTCGAACCCAGGACTATCCGGTCGACAGTCCCGTCCCCTGTAGAGAAGTGTAACTCTTTCTTAAGTATTTAGAAATGTATTAACTTTAAATAATATGCAGGGATTTTTAAAAAAAAAAAAAAAAGCTATTCGAGAACCTTCAGCAGAGACTGACGGAGGTGTGTGGAGAAGCTTGTACATATCGGGGGCCTTCAGTATAAGATTTAATAGTACTCAAAACCGGAAATGGGCCCTTTTACCATGAGGTGGAGGGGGGGAGACCTGTGCCTATCTATAAGAACGCCCTTGCTTGAGCGAGACATTTTTTCACTACACTGGACATGTTACAATGATTCCACTACCGGTCAGCTAGGCCGTCAGCATCCAGTCCTACAGGCGTGCATTCAGCTTCTGTAACGGCGGTGACTCCACAAGACTTGACAGGGTAAATGTATATGTCAGCCACAGTGCCGATCTGTTGAACCAAAATCATGCATACGAAATCACGTAGAAAAATTTCTTCCTCGTTACAGGTCACTCTTAATAAATTACAATTGATATTAAAATTACGTCAAGTCGTGGTCAAATAATTTTTTTTATTATTTTGGTGTACCTCCCCCCCCCCATCCTTCCCCAATTTTTCAAAATAGATAAGATATTAATCATCAATACAAGAGCTGGACATTAATATACATCCCGTATCATTGCCGGACAAATATTTACAGTATATATTAGCGACGCTACACGTAGCACTATGAAGAAGTCATTGATTACTTAATCTTCTAACTTGCATATTTTATAAAATAATACAATAAAAAAAATGACATCAAAAATATTAAGAGCAAAACCGAATAAAAAAATACTTTTTTTTTTAAATTGTTTTAATTATAATTTTTTAATGTATACTTTTTAGTTTTGAAACTTGCTAGTAAATGTCATCAAATTTAAGCACTTTTTAGGCATCCCCCCCCTCTTTTTTTATCAAGAAGTATCAACTTTTGGCAATGCCGTAGCTAGGATTTTGTGCGGAGAGTTTTATATAAGAAAAAATTGGAACACAATGATAAAGAAGTATATTTTATAATAAAACCCCCTTTTTTCCCAAATATAACGTCAAAAAAAAAACAACAAAAGTAAATATAAACTCCACCCCCCTGTTTGTAATCAGGGAAATCTAATTGCGCTATTATAAAATCAATGAGTCTCCTTCCCTATACAACGAGATTTAACTAAAACTGGAGCCCAAATATTATATAACATTGTGAGGCTCCAATGAGTTTTGTTTGAACAGTAGCCATTTTCAACAATTTGGTTGTCAAAATTATCTGACGTAAATAGGTAAGGTTGGATGGGGTAGTGCGCCCCGTGCGGCATATAATTACCACTTGTTAGAGGCGGCTTTGTCATTAATTTTGTATTTTCTTTTTTGACACGAGATTGGGGCAGCATTTTTAGAGTCCGCCGCGGGCGTCACTAAAGCTTATTACCCCCACCTCATTAAAACATATAGTCTTTTTAATGTATAATTCATTTGAATATATAGTAATTTTACCATATAGGCGAAGTCATTTAAATATATAGTCATTTTAATATATAGACATTTTAATATATAGTCATTCTAATATATAGTCATTTTAATATATAGTTATTTTAATATATAGTTATTCTAATATATAGTCATTCTAATATATAGCCATTTTAATATATATTGTCATTTTAATAAATAAGTTGCACGAGTATGAAAACAGCGTTTCTCCTCACAATTCTTACAAAAATTAGATGAATTCAAATAATGATTATGCAGTGAATTATAATACACTCCATATAGTGAAAAAGTGCACAGTATTTGAATGGCGAAAACCTAATATTTTATTATAGGTATGTAGGCACATATATATATATATATATATATATATATATATATATATATATATATATTCAATTTGAAATTAAATATTACATAAGATACCTTTTGAAAAAGCTTTCTGTGACTGATACCAACATAACACAGTGCTATGAATTTTAGCACTGCACCAGCAGCCAGTGATATTAATGGGTCCATAACCTCTGAGATGGCTACCGCATGAGACATTTTCGCATTATGTGCTTCAGATGTATCACTAAATTAATGGATGCTTCTTAATGGGAGTTTGCTTCAATACCTATAATACATTATATAATAAAGTTATGCTAAGAAGTTAATTGCTACTTGTGCTCAGATGTTATTACTAGTGTTTACTACTAAGATCTGTAAAAGTTTATTGAATATGCAAACACAAACAGATAAAATAGTAAATAAACAGAAATATAAAGACAAAAGGAGAGGAAGGTTGACAAACGGGTGGGGCATAGAGAGCGAGCACTTGTTATGTCTTATGGGCCCTAGATAAAAATAATTTGGTTGTTGTCGTAAGCTACTGCATTGTTTGGGCCCATAGTTTAAAGAAACTATTGAGCCCCCCCCCATTTCAATAATAATCTCCATATGTTTTTTTTCCAATAGCCTTTTCTACTTTTCTCTATTTGCCTCGCAGGAGGCCCCTTGGCAGACAGGGCCCACTAGAACTGTCTAGTTTGCCTACCCTTAAGAACGGATATAAGTAACACATGGATAGATAAATATTCAAAAATGTAAAATAGAGATAGGCTTATAATTATGAACACAGACATATTAACCGATGCATATATATATATATATATAATATATATATATATATATATATATATATATATATATATATATATATATATCAACAAACAGAACAGATAAATATATACATAGATATAAAGAATAAATAAGTTACCTACCGAAATATTCATTATCTGCTGTTTTCTTGACTTGACAACGAATAAGTCCCTGATGTAAAAGGATAGTCAACTTTCTCTGTGTAACAACTTGTTTGATAAACACATCTGTGTCAAATAGACTTAAGATAACAACACTACGTGCTGCAGTATTTCGCACCAAATGAACGGGTTATTGAATGTACAAGGTGTATATATAATATATAAGCCCCTTAGGAGCCCTGAAGCCCGGCCCTCAGAAGTCCTATCGCGAAATGAACTTTTGATGTACACATGGCAGGCAAAGACCTACAAAATGATATATACATCATGGGTCTAGAACTTATAGTTGCTGAGATCTAGGGTGATGACAGACAGACAGACAAAACTTGTATATTTTCTTGTGCATATTTTGTTCTATTTATTTATTTTTTTTTATTTTTGAAATTCAGTTCCAGGTGTAAAAAGCCTTACGGTGCTGCTCCATTGTTTGGGGTCTACTTGTCTCTAGATACCCCGGGACATATACAAGTTGGAGACCACGTCTCTGTGATAAAGACGGATTCCGTCCGATTTCAATCCAATAGCGTTTCTCATTTTTAAGTGTTTGTTTACTCTAAACATGTGTAATGACATTTTACGTGTTTATGTTTACTTTTAGTGTTTTTGTTTACTCTAAGTGGTTATTTACTCCAAACATTTGTAATGACATTTAGAGTCAACCCATATGTGAACCCAAGGAATTCATATTTTTTGTTTGTCATGGATTCTCCATCATTATAAAATCACCAACGACAACATAAGAGACGACAAAGTATATATCTCTGAGTCTAGGAACTAGGTTGGTGATATCAAGGCCATATTAATTAACGCTTGTGACTGCCCAGGCACTAGCACCAGGATCCCAGTGGTGGAATTGCAACCCCCCTCCCCGTTTTCACTAGATATTATTGATAACATTCATTATATTGGGTCCTTTTTTCTGCTATAATTTCTTTATACTTGTACAACCTAATGGCATAAAAAGTCTGTTCCACATCATGTGTTTCTTTCAGTTGCAGTGCTATACGTTCGTTGTTCATCGCACAGATAATGGGAAAATAATTTCGTTATAAACTTTTTTGCACTCATTTTATTTCAAAATTCTCCTCGCTTAAAAAAAAAAGCAATTAAGCCTGTTCCATTCTGGACACAGGACGTGTTAGCGCATTTTCATGTTATGTATCAGTACGTATGCTATCTTTCAGTAAATATTTGTAAATTTTGGAAATGTTTACAAATTCAATTGTGTAATGCATATATCTGAAAAAAGATATTAAAAAGACGTTTCTTTATAATTGAAAACAAAATTATTTTCTCTTAAATCTAACTACAAGTGGTTTGTGGTCACTGAAATAGGACTCATAATTGAAACATTCTAAACTGTAGTCATTTAATCGTCCGAAAACTCCGTCAATTGTTGTTTTATATAAAGTACGGGAAGTAAGTCATGTTTAATAACTGTTACAAAAATAAATAACGATTACGCCCCTTTGATTAGCTTTTATTATTTATATTTAAAATATAAGCAAAACGGCACATAAAAAACTCTTATATTTTGGCCCTGAGAGGTCAAATCGCAAAATGGACTTTTGATGTACACTTGGCAGGCCAAGACCTACACAATGATATATACATCATGGGTCTAGGACTTATGGTTGCTGAGATATAGGGCGGTCCATTATTAATATAGCTTATATAGTAAAAAAACGGTACTTTATAAGGCCCCTTTTACGGCCCTGAGAGGTCAGATCGCGAAATGGAAAAAAGTCATTTCTTGGCAGGCCAAGACCTACAAAATGACATATACATCATGGGTCTAGGACTTACGGTTGTTGAGATCTAGGGTGATGACGGACGGACAGACAGACAGACAGACAAAACGGGGACAATAGAGCATTTTTTTTCGAAAATGCTCTAAAAAGATTTACTCGTTAGAAAGTACGAACCGAAGTTTGTTCAAAGCCTCCCTGTATATTTACAAATTTTAATCAAAACATATTTTTTAAAGAAAATTTATTGTTACGTCACTATGAGCTTTAAGCTTTTCATAACTGAATTAATTGGATTTTCCCATTGTACATGCATTTTCTTTTAGTCACATTCGTATTTGACAATTAAAAGCCACAATAGTTAGAAGAACACCTATTAATATTTAATGTATGGGTATTAATACCTTTAGATAAAGTAATATAAATGTAATAATAACGAACGTTAAGGTTTGGTAATTACGGAGAATATATTTTAAAAAAATCAAAAACATGACGTAATGTACGAATATACATTATTTAAATTACCGAAGAAGAAAGATGAATATGTGAGCATTCATGCCCAGCATCTGGGGAATCTTCATTCAGACTTTAATTAGATGTTCGATTCTTTTTTCAGCTGCGGAATCAGAATAATCTATAATTTGCAAAAGGAACAGATTAAATTATTAATATAATTCGCAAATGAGTGACTGAAAATTAAATTTAATTTGTTTATTTTTGGTTTCGGACAGATCCGATTTTTTTCTAGATTTTATTACAAGATGCAATATGTTGTAAAAATAAAACAACAACAAAAAACAAACAAAAAAAAATTTAATGGAATTATTTCACATTTTGCCTTTGGGGTTTCATGTTTGAAAACCGCAGAAACAATTCACAACTGTAGCTTTTTAAAAAAAAATTATCGAATCAAGACGCCGGCAAGATGGCATTTTGGATTCTTGATTTCTACTTTCGATATAACCGCTACTATTATTTTAGAAACTGTGAATTAGATACTGTGAATTTGTGTTTGCATTAGAATGTATTTCGACCTAATGATATCGTATAACAAATTGTGCGACTAATGTAGTTTTCAACAAAAATATTATTGTTTTCAAACATTCTTTGGTTTATGATGTACATGCCAGTGTCAGAAAATCATTTTAATACAATTTTTTGCTGATTAAAATAAAAAAAAAAGGTTTCACATTACCATGATGATTACAAAGATGATGAATTAAAAGCTAAAGATATGCAAACGTGTTTAATTCATCCTAGAAAATAACATTATTTATATTTATAAAAGTTTCTTTGTCCGGTGTATTCCTAGTGTCGTGTGACTGGCTATAAATTCTTTGGGTATATCCAACTTCAGGGGCGCGCAGGGACCGTAGTTTGATAATCTGGGGCATCTGACAAACTCAGACAACTCGAACACCTTTGCCCCATTATTCTTCTAATAAAAAAAGGGAACCTTGGTTTCAGCAATATATTTTTTTTAAAAAGGTTTGAAAGTGACGAGGTCATTAAGGTTCGGGGCTCGTGAGAAGTTTTCGGGTTGACCTCCCCACCCCCACCCTTTAGTGGCGGCCCTTGGTGTAAGTTCGTTGAAGGGGCGCTGAAATAAATCTGTTTCATTGGTTTTAGCGTTTTCTACAAATCTCTCTCTCTCTCTGATCTCTCTCTCTCTCCCTCAGTTTATCTGCGATCTTAGACTTAGAGCCCTTACAATTAAACTCGCTGCGTTCCTTAGCAATAAGAGAACTGCTAGACAGACCACTGGCAAACAACCCACCTGACTGGTACACCTTGTGGTCCGCTAGCCAAGGAAACTAGAAAACGCACATGTCATATATGTTGGATACCTCATGTCTCACTGGTTTTACAAGATCAGTCCTTAATTCTTTTTTAGAACTACCAGCAAAAGTTAAAAACTATTAGATGTGTATTGTTAAGGTAGCCGATAAAGCTACTTGCCCTTTTTAGGGCACAATGGTTGTCCTTTCATGTAAATAAACAATATGTGTTGTATTTTTATTAGTCGAGTTCTCATTTCTTGTTGTCTTGTGCGCGTCCAGTGTAACCACGTGTCTGGGGAAAATACAAATACTGGCCCAAACTCTGTTGGTGATCATACTCATAGACAACAAGCACAAGGATTCCGCAAGGGGCCCTTGACACCGATGGATACATGACATTAGATATACTAGTACCGCTTTGACTAATAGAATAGTAACTATAGTTAAATATCTGCCTGTTGTTGCCCTATGTTTCAAGGTGTGTGTGTGTGTATGTGAAGTCCCTGTAAGGATGAGATGTAATCTCTTAGATTCTATAAACCTGTCATGGGACGGTTTTTATGGTGCCCTTCTTTCATTCCCACGATAGCCTATAGTGCGATGGCACCACCGGATATATAGCCAATGGTCCTCACCGGAGATCGAACCAGGAACCCTCTTATCGATAGTCGAACGCTTTACCGCAAGACCATCCGTTTCCTCGTGTGTCATTGTAGTGATACGAGAAGCAATCAAATTTTAAAAAGTATTATTATCTTACCCTTGCATTTTCAAAATAAATTATGAATCACCATAATTTGCACACAAAAAAAACATCAGAATTGATGAAGTTGTTGTTTTACTTTTCTATAAATGTTAGTGTTGCGAGTAAAATGTAGTATTAGCTAGTGCCGGAATTTTTTTTCAGTTTACTTAGCTAACAAAACTATCAATAAAATAATGAAAAAATAAATAGTCTCATGTAAATATATATTCTTATTTATTCCAGCTAATAATTGTGGTTATACAATATATTATAATTTCGTATAAAATTAAGCAAGTGTTTTATAACTAAATGTCATAGCCCCAGTTGGTCTGTATCGGCGTCCATCAGGGTAAAAATGTTGTTTTTTTTAATGAAAAGCTATTCTCTTTTCTTTATTAAATATAACAGAAAATTAATGTTCGCTACCGAGAGCACAGAAGTAAATCATCTTATTAACTGCAACGAATGTAACTCCAATACGGCCGACTTTTAAATGCAAATTCCTAGTTAAATATAGAGCTCAGTGATGACATAGAATGTGCTAATCTAATTCTGAGACACTAAATATTTTTACAATTTTAATAGAAAGAATATTTTTTTTTTCCAAAGTCGCGAAAATAAAAGACAACAAGAAGACGATACCAAGTTTCTTTTTTTTTCTTTTACAACATTGTTGAATGATTTGAATGATAATTTCTATTGGCTATTCATAAGGCTCCAAATCTGTAGGTTTATTCCTTATGAATTTTTCATATTTCTTTTCAGAACCTGTCTCGTAATTAATATAAATTTCTTGTACATAAAGGGGATGGTGTAAATCATGGGATTGAGAGCCGAGTTCATTGGAAGAATGAAGACAAGTATCCATGAGTAAACTGTTAGTCCCACGGAGCGACCAGCAATGGACATTAGGCCTATGATGCATACCGGAAGCCAGCAAAGCAAATTTGACGTAGCAACTAGAATCAGCTGCTGGGCAATATCTATGTCCTGTTTCCTTCTCTGGGACATCTGGTTGAATGACTGGACAGCACAGCTGACAGACATTGACCGGTAAATGGCGACCTGGCCGACAGCTATTAGGAGAAATAGAAGAAAGTTTAGGCAGATGAATACGGAGAAAGAATACTCCCAGCCCACTTCACGGTGATTGGTCAAAGGTAAGCCGAGACACATTCCGTTGGACGAGTAGATGAACCATTCAGTTTTGAGCAAAGGTAACAATGCTAAGAAAACGGTGATAAACCAAGTAAGGATAACTACCACAAAATGGCTTATCTTTGTAAAGCTGAACTGACCAAAGGGAAACCTCACGGCCAAATATCTGTCCATAGTTATAATTAGAACAAAGAAATTCGACGCTTCGGATGTGAGGGTTGATAGGAATCCAGCTACCTTGCACAGGTAGCTATGTCTCCATTTCGACTCGTGCAGAACGTACACGCCACAATAGTACACATCAACCGAGGCGATGATGAGCAAATAAACTCCCATGATGAAGTCGGCGATGCCGAGGTTGAATACAAAGACACGAAAGGCGCGGCTGAACTGAAGGGCGCTTGTGATAAAACGATACAGTACGACAGCGAGGTTACCGTCAACAGAGACCACAGCCACCACCCACAGAAGCAAGAGCTGAGTGGTGTCGGCCAACAGGTCGTCACAGGAGGAGACGGCGTCAGACGGTGAGTGACACAGGTGTCGGGGGATACCTCGACCGGCGATCTGTGGGCAGCAAAGCTGGAAATGGTCTGTAAACATGGCCCTTGTTATAACTACACTATTTAAAACATCTATCGAGTGAATAGCGTATCTATGGAGTTATTTCTTATATCTAAAGATTTCAAGATCACACCACGCGGGAGCCAGTCCACTGAAGTGATTTTCGTATTGTGAAGAACGATTCCTTCCAACAAAGAAAACTTCAAGAGAGAATAAGGCAGAGACGCAATGCGTGTGAAAGATAAATTTAAAACTTTGAGTCTCTTAGAAAGAAAGCTTTCATCTTCGATCAATTCCAAATTCAAATTGTGCTCCAAGCTAAGAAACTGCAAATTCAATAACTTAGAAAAAAAACTGTTCCTAGTTATCAGTGTCAACAGATTATAGCTCAGATCTATTTTGTAAACATTTTCGTTCGTCCACGACCCTGTAATAACCTTTGAAATGGAATTAAAGTCAGACATCATAAATCTCATTAAGCTAGTATCATTGATTATTCTACAATTGGACATGTACACCTCGAACAGGTCATCAAAATATATCGGCCATCGCTTCAAGCCTGAAATGTCAAGCCCTGATAAGTGTAACACCCTCGTGAGGTTTTTCACAAGCGCAGTTAGGAGATAGAATTGTTTTGACTTTGCAACAGCAACCCCGGCCCTGCAGACGATGTCATTAAAGCAAGTCTGACAATTCATTTCATCCGCGTAGTTGTTACAATCGACAACGCCATCGCAGTATCCTATTGGTCTCTTCCCGTTAATGCTGTCGTAACACTCTTGCAAAAACATATCATCGAAGCTGAGCCCCATCTCTTCGTCTTCGCCGTATAGGCAGTCTATGATGTTATCATTAACGTAATCTATAGGAACACAATATGAAGATGGGCACTTCACAAATCCTTCAGGGCAACTGTAGGTTTCGCATTCGAGTAGATTTGACATATCAGGGCATCTAGCCGGACTTCCAAAGAGTATCCTGGTGTAAACACAGAATGGGGCCATCAGTTCCCCTGTTTCAACCAAGAGAGGTAGTAATGTTTTTCTCCTGTCACAAAATTGAAAGAGATAACGGAATTTCGAGAAGCATTCTGTACCACCAGGTGTACTTTTTGGTTTGTACGTGACATGGCATGTTTCCTGGTAACAGTTTTCGCTAACACAATTCCCGCAAGACTCCTCTTCGTTTTGAACGTGACAGTCCTGAAAACCGTCACAAACTAAGTCATTAGGCAACGTAGCATAGATCGTATCGGCAAACGTAGAGCTGAGGAATCCGCAGTAGTCGGAAGGCTGCGGTAGCTTTGACAATCTCAGACGAGCCGCCGATGCGTCTCTGTAGCAATATTCTTCATCTCTGCCGCCCTTACATTGGATTTGACCGTCACACACTTGGTAGTAGTGGACATGACCTCTACCTTCACCACAGTCGAAGAGGTAAAATCCATCAACTTTGACAGCTCTCGGTGAAGAGCTTTTGAAATTGTCCCTCCTTTCTAGAAATGCTATTGGGACATTTTTTTCACAGACACTTGTGCTCGCGAAATGTAGATCGCATTGAAGCTTTTCAGATCGAACGTTCAAGGTAAAGTTTGATGAAGAAGCGTTCAGTGTGATATTTATGTTATAAACTAGAGACCAGCAACTCTTATCATCATGATCACTGTACATATTCCTTATGATATCTGATTTTAAAACCAATGGGCGCCTGTTTGACCATTCTATCCTTTTATACAGGCCAGTGATTTTAAACCTTAATCCGATATGAAGAGTTATTTCTTCCATGAACATCCCCGGAGATATCGTTTCCAACGTTTGTTTAATAAAGTCAAACTCGTCATTAGTTTCAATGTTTAACAAAGACGAGTCCATAAGTTGGCAGACGTCATTAGCCTGGTTTCAGCTCATTAAACCTATGTTATGATTGAACAAATAGCATGACCGTTGTCTCGGGTGCTTCACGCTTTGATGGAACGTCCAGTTCTTAGCGCAGTGGCCACACAGTTTAACACTCAAGATATTGATGTCATCCAGTGCATCAGACTCTTCTAAATTCACAGCGTTCGACTCGTACAATTCGTCAGAAAACATAGTTTTTATCATCTCAATGTCACCTGAATTGACTACCATGAAATTAATGTTTTTGAGCTCGTAACGCAAGTCATCTTTTGAACTTCCGAAATTGAAATCACATTCTTGGTCAGTGCACCTGGTCAACAAAACCACTAGCTTAACACTATCGTCACGTGGACGATCCCTCATGATAAATGTAAACAAATGAATAATATTATTAAAATTTAGTCTATTGTAACCATCGTGTTGGTCTTCTTTTAAAATGATCATTTTATTAAAATGTTCTCTCGCTTCCTCGGTGGACATGATGTCAGTGAAATTTAACAAAGTCTGCCAAGTGACAGAGTGTAAAACCGACACCGTCACACTCCTGACAGGTCTTTGATCATGCTCAATAAAATAATTGACAATGTTTGTGAGTCTCCTCAAAGTTTGAGTAGTTCGGTGTTGAAACTGAGCTACTAGCAGAAGATCCACTACTATGTTGTGACAGTCGTACAATGGGAAATTTTCTATCGTTACCAAGAAACCTGAAAAAAAAGAGCTACAGTTTATGAAACACAGTTTGCTTCATGCAATTTCAATTTACCCGTGCTATCCTTAAATGCATCCTTAAATACATAATCGTCCAACATATGCCTGCCTATGCGTGTGTCTCCCTAGCAGGATTGATGCAAGGGAAATAAGTTCGTCATAGTTGAACACGGTTATTAATGCTATCGCTAGAGGTAGCAGCCAGCTTCAGCAGGCTTGTCAACTTTATAGCATGAAACGTCTATAGAAATGGTGGCGAACAGACGGCACACGAATAAATATCACTTCCTTTAATTTTTATTGGAGTGTTAATGTTGGTATAAATAAGTGGTGTTTCGGTTGAAATGTGGGTACGCGGCACCAAAAAAAGATTCGCCACCACTGGTCTATGGTGTTTATCATGTGTTTCGATATCCCATGCTTGTAATGGATACTGAATATTAAGTAGAGAAAGTGAAGGCACCTGGACATTGCAATCACCAAAAATTATTTCGCCAAGAAAAATGGAATGCAGCCCGAACATATGACTGATCCCTTGTCCTTAGAGTACGCCTCGGGTACAAGTAGTACCCCTCAGGTACAGTAGTACCCCTCGGGTACAGTAGTACCCTTCGGGTACAGTAATCTGTTTTAAAAATCCTTAGCAAATAGTCGGAATGTGCGTATGGAGGAGCGTCTTTTCGTGGGGGTTAGCTAGGTACCAGAATTACTGATGCCATGGTGTTGTTCTTTTTTAAACTGTATATTAGAGAAAGAAAAACGAATTTATATAAACAATTTTCATAAAACACAAAAAAAAACAACGTATTGGTCTCTAGATTAGCCTTATGGGTCAGTGTTGCGAGGTTCTTTTCGTTAACTTCTAGTAGGCCTAGATGTTACAATAGCTGTGAACTACATGAATTTACGAAGTCGACTCCATTCAAAAAAAGCATTAGTATTTAATTCTTTAATATAACTGCATGGACATGAACTGACATATAATGGTGAACTCTGGAGGAGTACAATAACTACTGTCTAGATAAAACTACAACATGTATCCGTATACTACGATGCCCAAAGCTAGACTGATTTCACAACTGCTAAAATAAAACACATGCCTCCCAGCTGTCGGTTGTAGTATACGTCATTTCTACCAAAATGTTGTATAAAAGTATTGTTATAGTTTGTCCTGCTGGCCTGTAGTCTGGAAGATTAATTTCTTATGAAATACTATCAGTAGTAAAATAAATCAATATTACTGACTGTTACGTTCAACTTTTTAATATATAGCAGGCTCGCCAAATATGTAACGTAGTTATGCTCAAACATGTAACGTAGTTAATCAAATATGTGACGTTGTGAATGTTTCTTTATACTTTACACAGCCACAACATATATATGTATACTAATATATCAACGCCAACGCTTGGTCTACCAACACAAAACATATACTTTAATGGTTACTAACATCGATGAATAGATATACAATATATAACATAAGTCCTTGTCTAGTTATGTCTTTACGTCTACTACTACACTACAATCTACAACTACTACACCGAACTTCAACTACCTACACTACTCTAACTACGTCCAACTCATGTGACTGTCAGCACCGTACTAAATAAAAAATCCCAGGTCACTAGCATCCTGTCAAAACATCAGGTCAAGCTACGGTCGGGGGGGGGGCGTGGCAAACGTTACTACAAAATATTTTAACTGCTGGGACCTCGACCCAGCGGTGAACCTGGAATGTGTAATATGACCGTTAGGATGGGGCGTTAGTACACGGGAGGGGGTGGGGGTTAATTCTACACAAAATCTACACGTCACACTGACTATGACATCTAATTATCAATATATATATATATATATTACTGTAAATGCAATAGTCTTACTTATTAGTAAATTTGAAATGTTACCAATATTGATATTATGAATATCATATTACCTGAAAGTAAAATGATAACAGACGTGAGGATGTGACGTTTCATGATAGATGAAAGCAGCAATCAATACTTGCTAAACTTGGAATAAATAAACAAATATATTTGTTTTTTACATAGCAGATGAAAGTAACGTTCTAAATTCTTTATAATGTTAACCTGCTTTTTACAAAAATAAATAAATTTAACGGCATTAAATCTGGTCCGAAATTTCAAAAAATAGTCTGGGATAGTGAATGACGACGGTCCGAGCGGCCAAGCTACCCAGTAAATATAATATATATAAAAGCGATTTGGGCTCAGCGTTAAATCGAAAGTGAAGAATTAATACAACAGTATTCCAGTTTAAAATACAACCATGAAAAATCGGATCTGTCCGAAACCAAAAAATAACCTAGCCTACCGATCAAGTCTAAGGGGATATAAATCTATGCAAAGGTTTTGCAGGGTACAGCTATTATATATATATATATACAGTTCAGAACTTTAGAGTAATGATATGGAAAATCACGATGTTGAAGATTTATGACTAGACTAATTCAGTTTGCAGTCTAGAACTCAGATATTTAAAACCATATCGTTTTCGTGTTGTGAATTTTTTTTCTGCACAAACAAATGAATATTAACCTTGCTAAAACATTCACTGAGAAAATTATATTTTTGTGCTTAAGCTTTATTATAAATGATTAATATATACTCATAAACAGACCGGTTACAATTCTCGACATTCCCATACTACTTGTTGGATGCAGGCTAGACCAGTGGCGTAGTGAGGGTGGGCAAGGGGGCATCATGCCCCGGGCGCTACTCACAATGGGGCGCCAAAAGGTATATTTTACGTATATTATATAGTTTTCGAATGGGGGGGGGCGCTAAAAAGTATTGTGCCCCGGGGGGGGGGGGGGAGTTAAGCTCGATACGCCACTGGGCTAGACCATTCCCAGCTTATATATTATATAAAAAATATATTTCCATGATAATTTTTTATGCCATTTAATTATATTACGAAGACCACCCCTTAGAAAAGTTCTTGAAATACGATAGCCTGACACCATCACCAATGCCCGCCTTTTAGAACGAACCGGCCAAGATTCAATGGAAGAAGAGATCAGGAAGTGGAGATGGGGCTGGATAGGTCACACATTACACAAGCCAGCAAGTAACATCACTAGGCAAGCATTGAGATGGAATCCTCAAGGGAAAAAAATTGAGGCCGGCCAAGAAACACATGGAGGCGAGAATTTGAAGCGGACATCACCAGGATGGGGTTCAGCTAGAAGCAGCTAGTGAGAATGGCTCAGGACAGAAATCGCTGGAGATCTTTAGTTGGTGGCCCATACTCCGATAGGAGTGACGGGCCATGATGATGATGATTTAATTCTAAGAAATAAAAAAAATGCACACACGCTTTTATTTAGTCATTTACGTTGCCGCCCTTCAGAGGCTTCATTTTTTTAAAAAAATGTCTACCTTTTTGTATTGAACATATTTCATAATTTGTAGCGCATTTTCGAGAAGTCGAATGCGCTATTGTTTCCGCTTTGTCCGTCTGTCCGTCTGTCATCACCGTCTGTCATCACCCAAGATCTCAGCAACCATAAGTCCTAGACCTATGATGTATATTCTTTTTTTGTAGGTCTTGGCCTGCCATTCCTGCATCAAAAATCCATTTCGCGTTCTGACCTCTCTTAACGCATTTTCGAGAAGTCGAATGCGCTATTGTTTCCGTTTTGTCGTCTGTCATCACTCTAGATCTCAGCAACCATAAGTCCTAGACCCATGATGTATACACTTTTTTGTAGGTCTTGGTCTGCCATTCTTGCATCAAAGGTCCATTTTGCGATATGACCTCTTGTAGTGGCAGTTCGACCTCCTGGAAGTGCCATATGACCTCATTTTCCATGCAAAAATTGTTTATTTCACTAAAGTGTTCAGAATTTAAGCAGAAAATTAAGCGTGCGGGGGGGGCAGGGGGCCGGGCCCCCTGCGTTTTGTCTGGCCCCCTCTACTTATTTGTTCTACTTTTAGTACAATGTATTACCTGCCCCCCACCCTGCTATTGCCTGGCCCCTGCTGTAGAATGCCTGGCCCCTGCTGTAGAATGCCTGGCCCCTGCTGTAGAATTTTTACGCTACGGGGTTGACTACCCTACATCTTAAAGAGGTCAACCTCCTAAGAAAAAAAAATCTCTGTGAAATGTGAATGGTGTGTTACGGTAAATCGAGCGTGTTGGAAATCTTATGCTGTTGCCATTCGTATCACAATACGGCAACCAGCTGTCCCAGATTACCTAGGGTATGCATTACCGGACCCTGGATGGTGGGAAATTCTGTAAAGTGCTGCTTTACTCATCAGAAAAACCTGTCTTTAGATTAAATTTGCATAAACATGTTTCTTACCTTGAAAAAAGGGAAGGGGTGGGCTACCTGAATACCTCACAGGGCAGATGGGCGTATGGTAAAGCGCTCAACTGTCGATATTTGGGTTCCTGGTTCGATCTCCGATGAGGACCAATGGATATTTAGTCCCCGCTATGCCTTCAAAGGCATTGAACTATCGGCTTTAGTGGAGACGAAAGATATGTGATATAAGAAACATCCAACTTTGAGGCCCAATATGAATTACGGGCCAGTGGGCTGTCGACAGTTGACAGCTCTTAGGTCACTACTTACTGACTGTTTATGGTACACACCCCTCGTGCATTGTCATATCATAATTTACTTTAGTGACATACTTAATAATAAAGTAATATAAAGGTCACTTATATCCGTTAATCAATTAATCACCTCACCATTTCCCCAAGCCTCATCCAATTCTGGCCGCTGCCTAGTTTGCTGGTAAACAATGAAGTAACGTGAAAATGTAGTACAGTTGAAGCCCAAGGCTGCTGCCTAGTTTACTGGTAAACAATGAAGTAACATAAACAGAAGTACAGTTAAATCCCAAGGCCGCTGCCTAGTTTACTGGTAAACAATGAAGTAACATGAACATGTAGTACAGTTGAAGCCCGGGGCCGCTGCCTACTTTGCTGGTAAACAATGAAATAACATGAACATGTAGTACAGTTGAAGCCCAAGGCCGCTGCCTAGTTTACTGGTAAACAATGAAGTAACATGAACATGTAGTACAGTTGAAGCCCAAGGCCGCTGCCTAGTTTACTGGTAAAAAATGAAGTAACATGAACAGAAGTACAGTTGAAGCCCAAGGCCGCTGCCTAGTTTACTGGTAAACAATGAAGTAACATGAACAGAAGTACAGTTGAAGCCCGGGGCCGCTGCCTAGTTTACTGGTAAACAATGAAGTAACATGAACAGAAGTACAGTTGAAGCCCAAGGCCGCTGCCTAGTTTACTGGTAAACAATGAAGTAACATGGACAGAAGTACAGTTGAAGCCCAAGGCCGCTGCCTAGTTTACTGGTGAACAATGAAGTAACATGAACATGTAATACAGTTGAAGCCCGAGGCTGCTGCCTAGTTTACTGGTAAACAATGAAATAACATGAACATGTAGTACAGTTGAAGCCCAAGGCCGCTGCCTAGTTTACTGGTAAACAATGAAGTAACATGGACAGAAGTACAGTTAAAGCCCAAATCCGCTGCCTAGTTTACCTAGTCATTCTGCTGTGCAGAATTTCTTTCATTGACTCCTCAAATAAATATATTTTATCATATTGAAAACTAGTATACAGAGTGATCCAAAATTAGGTTTACAGTTATCAAGTAGACTATATATTTGAAAATTCGACACTAGAACTGCGGGAAATTCGTTATAGCCTACATAAACATGTTGCCAAAGCAGAAATTAAAGTTAGTCTGTTTTAAAAAAGTACTTACTCATCATTCTTAAGTCCAGTCTTCCTAACATCAACCAAGCCTTCAGCAATGAGTGACTCTGTTACATTTTCTCCTGTTGTATCTAATAGAATTCGTTTATATCTTTAACTGAATCCTTCAAATATTGAGGTCTAACCATAACATCTTAACAAATAAGGAGACACTAAAAACATACCTCTGCCTTAAACAATTTAATCTCTCAGATGCTCAAATTTTTCTCCTTCAACATTGCAACATTTTTCAAATCTCTTCAGGACACTCTGACACACAGTGCGGCACAAATTCAGATCCTCGTCAATTTCTGTGAATGCGAGATGAATGTAACCTTTTAAACCATTTATTATTTTGGGTTTACATAATAAAATAAATAAATTACAATCAGCAAGGACAAAGCTGTTAATGTAAGTTACATTTATACTCTGAGGAATTTTTTTTTATATTGGTATTACTAAGCAAGTAACTGCAACCATATAAAAGTCACTTAAATAACTGTCAACCTACTTTTGGGCCACCCTGAATATATATATATATATATATATATATATATATATATATATATATATATATATATATATATATATATTACTGTAGTGTCCTAAAGTTTTAATTACTTTAAAACTTTAAACTTTATAAACTTTTATCGGACGAATACAAGCTTAACAAGAATTAACATGATCTATAAGTAAATTAAAACTCGTAAAAATATAAAGAAATTTAAATGCCGTACTGAATTCGTTCCGCTTTCGGAGCGTATCATGGTAAATGACACGAACCGGTCAACGTTTGACTCTTTTACCTCGACCCGCTGCGGGGGGGGGGGGGGCAGGGTAGGTGGCTTTTGAAAATATTATTATCAGCACGGGAGGCCCGTGAAAGCCCTGCCCAGGGGCCCGAAATTTCTGTCGGTGGGCCTGCTTATGGGTGTGCGAAGTGGCTACCTTGGCTTTAGGGTCCCTGATACACTGGACGCACATTTTCGATGCCTAATATGAATTAATAGATGAATCAGAAGAGCGTATATAGGCCTAGTCTAAGATTAATAGGGCCCAAGATTTTCAGCGGCGACATTGACAACTGGGGGGAGGGAAGTCTCTCAAATATACCCAAGCCCGTAGCCAGAGGGGCTGAGCCCCCCCCCCTCGTGCATGATTTGAGCCTTTTGACAAAAGTTTAATAATAACGGCTATAAAACATCAATCATTTTGTTCAATAAATCAATAATAATAAAAACTTAAAAGTTTATATTTTGGCAATCATTCAGGCTATTTATATATACTTACATATATAGCTTATCTATTTTTGGGCATAAAAGATTGAATCTTATTGAAGTTCACTTTTGGGTATTTTGGGCAGCATTGGCATTTGGGCTTCAACAGCCGTGTGTGAGAGCAGTTTCTCAACCCTCGCAAGAATGCTCACCCCATATCGCAGATCAATGTTACAAAAGCGTCTAAGCAATCTTTTTCTGCTAGCATTTGAAAAAGATTTAACAGACAATCTGAATGCTGAAGCATTTTTAGGTAAATTCAGTGATAAACCACGACGTTTGCAAATTTGAAACGTATGTGTGAGGGGGGGGCGGGGGGGGGCAATGCACAGGGGCCCGGCGAGTTTTAGGGACCCGGAATGAGCTGGCCAATCAACTTTTTAAAATATTAATATCAGCACGGGGGCCCGTGTCACCCCTGCCAAGGGGCCCGAAATTTCTGTCGATGGGCCTGTTCGCAACCTTGTAATAGTTTTATATATTGATATCTTCTGAGTACAACTAGCAACTTAAATAAGTTAATAAAATAACATTGACTTCTGACTTCATTTTTATACATATGCATAATAAAATAATAAAGTACAAACTCCGTGATTTCTGAGTGATGTTATTTAATTTGCAAATGTACTTTTTAGCAGAATTAATTTTATTTTAAATTGAATAATTGCGACTGTTGTTGTTGATAGATCTGTTCTTTGTTTTCAATATTTTATAAGAAATATCACACAAATAGCTAAGCTTTATTCGTGCATCTTTGTCGTTCTTTCCGGGTTGTACGTTAAACAAACAGTATAATAATATAAATCAGATATCTATTATGTAAAAATTGTGTAGCAGAACAAATGATCAATATATTTATAACAGGAATCAGAAATTGCTCAGCCGTTATCGCAAGTTTAGGTAATACATCATTAAATTATCAAAATATTTTTTGTTCTAAGACCAATTTTCAACAATGAAAACAGTTTTGCCCCCCCCCCCCCGGGGGTCAATGTTTTGCTTTCCCCCCGTCAAAGTTGTCTAGATCCGCCCCTGTGCCCCAGGATCATTTCTTCGGCACTTCCCCCCTCCAACAAAATTTCTTCGCCCCCCCCCCCGAAAATGTCTGCGCCCCCTCCCCCCAATCCAATATTCCTGGCTACGGGCCTGAATATACCATGGAAGGTGGGCGCCAAAAATAAAAGGCTCTCCCAGCCCCAGACTGCTTGTGTAACACCACAATTCAAATTTTACATTAATCACTCACTACTTTAATTAAATAAGACAGTGCACATTTATCTTTTTAAAATGCGCAACTAGTTTTAAATTTTAACGGTTCTTTGATAACCATTAACATGTTTCGTGTATAACAATGTCATCATTTATTTAACTTTCACCGTTTTACTGTTGTTATGAGAACGGAGCGAATTCATTTTTATTTTTAGAGTTTCATCATTTTTTAAGAAGAAAAGCTGCATATTTTATTAAGAACATAGACTAAATCGAATCTTGGTTAAATAATTAGATTGCAAGAATAACTACACCTGTTGATATATATATATTTAATTTTTTCACAATAGGATAAATATATGCATGTGTACAAAATTGACAGATCACCGATCGGTCGCCACATCATCATTTATTAGCGTCCACGTTGCTGTTGTAAAACTCATAATACTTTATTAATATTATAGCCCCTTTGGTTTCTAAAGCAAACGATGCAATAGTGTATTGATGTCGACCACATTTAATACAAAGAATATTAATTCGGACAGTAAAATATTCACCACATGGCTTGCTCTCTTATTTTGTAAAAGTAAAAAGGTGTCTAAAATAGCATCACGTGACACTTCAAAATATAAAAGCACATTTCCTTTTTCTCATCACCATCATAAAGACGAGGATGACTGCCCCCGCTAATCCAGCAGTAATTCAAAAAGCTGTTGTTAAACAGGTATTGTTATGATTTTTACAACATTAGGTAAACATACTACAAACCTGTTGTCATTTTCACACTTTATTGCTTTGTGAAATTCGATATTAAGGCAGAAGTCATGTTCCATATTTGGTGGCCGATACACTACAATCATTGAATCAATGTATTAAGCACTTCAAGCCATTAAGTTGTAATTGTAAAAAAAAAAAATAACAGTTAGTAAACAATTTGTAGCTAAAAACAAAAATCAATTTCATTTGTGGATGTGATGATTCACATGACTGTTATATTCCAGAACATTTTTTCTCTGTATAAGAATCACATCTATTTAATACTAACTCCTTGTTGAATTGGCTCAAGAGTGTTTTAATTCATTTATTTTTGTTAATATTTACTATAATTGCTGTCATTTTTATTACTGTGAAATAAAGTGAAGAGATTTACATTTTCACTATTGACAATTTTAGGCACAGTAAAATTTGAGCGATTATTGTTTAATGAGCCACTAGTACTACTAGCGGATTACAAGTCGTCAGCTTGTGTAAATCACATTCAGCCTTAGTGGGTTTTGGTTGTTATCTGTTTTGTTTTTTTAAATCTAGGTACTTTCTGGTGACACAGTTGTGTTACGAGGGCAACCAAAAGGTGGACCTCCACCTGAGAGAACTGTTTGCCTATCAAATATAACTGCACCTAAATTGGCAAGAAGAGCCAATCCCAATGTTGATACTTCAGTTGAAACTAAAGATGAGGTAGGAGTTGTCTATGTGTGTGCAGTTGTGCTATAACTTTTAAGTTTAACATTGCTTATTATAGAGGTCTTTATCTTTTATAGCCATGGGCATGGGAAGCTCGTGAATATTTGCGCAAAAAACTGGTCGGGAAGGATGTAGTTTTTACTGTGGAGTATAAAGTTCCTGGAACTGGCAGAGAATATGGTGTTATTTATCTTGGAAAAGGTATGACATATTATCTGTATATATTTTTATAAATCATACCTAAGGGCTTATAGTGGCAGAGGTATGTTTTTAGTGTCTCCTTATTTGTTAAGATGTTATGGTTAGACCTCAATATTTGAAGGATTCAGTTAAAGATATAAACGAATTCTATTAGATACAACAGGAGAAAATGTAACAGAGTCACTCATTGCTGAAGGCTTGGTTGATGTTAGGAAGACTGGACTTAAGAATGATGAGTAAGTACTTTTTAAAACAGACTATCTTTAATTTCTGCTTTGGCAACATGTCATGTCAACTGAACAATTTTTTTTTTTTCAATCATCATATTCAAAAAACTATATATAAATCACTTGCGTTTTTATTTGCACATAGTCTTAAATAGGTGGTGAAAATTTGAACCTTCTGACTTACAAGACTCCCAAGACATGCAGTTTATAAGTAAAGTTTTGGAAAATTTGGTCTCAAGTTTTCTTGTATGGCCTATAGTATAAAAAAAAAGTCACTCAAAATATCATAACTTCGCTTCTAATTAAGATATAATCACAAATAAGGTGTTTTTGAAATGCACTCTATGAGATCTATTCATCTATACTAGTTTTAGTTATCAAAGTACCAAATCATATGCTTGTGGATGAAAAAAAGATGAGGGGTTTTTGGTCATAATTATCTGTGTTTAGAAACAAAACCTATCTCCAATTTTTTTATATGTTATTGTACACCTTGTTACCGAAAAATACAACAATTTTCAGAAGAAAAAAAAGGGTGTTTTTCTTGTATTAGCCATGGAAAAAAAACATAAAAAATGACTTTTTTGATAATTCAAAATGCTTATAATTTAAAAATCATTCATCCAAATCTATCCAAATTATACCTCACATTTTAAAACATCATTATCAAATTATATATAAAATTTATTTCCTTAATCTTGGTTCGTAAGTTATCGAGGTTTGAAAGTGGCAGATTTCACGTAAATCGTCAAATTTCAACTGAGCACATCAAAAAAAATTAAAAGCCAAAATAACATAAATTTTATATCAATTTATTCACACATACATCCATATTAAATACTGAAAAATTCATTACCATGGTTCTTTTTGTTTTTGAGAAAATGCCTTAAAACAAACTGGTGATTTGTTAGACATTCGGACGTAACTTTTACAAAAATTATCAAATCTAACAGTAACTTCAGATTTCCTCATCTAATAGGCTAATAACACAGCTCAACAAAAAAAAATTTTTTTCGAATTGCCAAGAATATTTGAATGAATTTATAGCAATTCATGGGTGCTGATTTCAAAACTGCCACTGCTTTTGCTGAATTGGCTCTAGTTTCTGAGATATTGGACAATCTTGAAAATATGATTGTACCCTTTGTGTAAAACAAATGCAATACATTTGGTGTCTGTTGTTTTATTTAACTATACCAAGTTATAACTTGGTTTATTTTTTTCTCTTTTATAGCTGCTTTCTAAAGACATCATGAGTTCATCATGAAGATGCTGCAAAAATAATCCGAATGTATTCTGTTACATCTGTGGAGAATACATGATTGAAAAGCAAAGAAGAAATATAACTGACTTTGTGTAGCAGGCATATTTGGCTTATTTCGGTGTGAAGCTGGAAGACCAAGACAAGTCTTGGGTTCCCCATAAGGTCTGCAAAAACTGCGTGGAGAGCCTACGGCAGTGGACAAATAGTGAGAAGAAAAGTCTAAGTTTCGGTGTACAAATGATATGGCGAGAGCCGAAAGACCATTTTGGTGATTGTTATTTTTGTATTGTTAATGTTAAAGGCTTCAATCGCCACAAGAAATCTAAGTGGGGTTATCCTGATCTTGAATCTGCAATGAGACCAATTCCACATAGCAGTGAAGTTCCTCTACCAGTGTTTACTGGATTATTAGAGCTTTCACCATCATACTCCGACGAGGGGCAAGATCTGGAGTTTTTGGGAGGTGAAAACAGTGGAAGCGATTATGAAGGAAGTTCTTCAACACCTCAACCATTCAGCCAAGAAGAACTCAATAACCTAATACGAGACCCTAAATCTCTGTCCAAGCAAGCATCTGAGCTTTTAGTGTCCAGGCTCAATGAAAGAAATTTTCTCAAACCAGAAGTTACAATAACATTTTATCGGAAAAGAGAAGATTTTCTTCTTCAATATTTAAGTTTACTGTAATGACATCCCTGGACTTCCGCTCCAAATGGGACTACAAGACTACCATTCCGAAGACTGGTGTCTTTTTATAGACAGTTCCATCACAAGCTTGAAATGTGTTCTGTTACACAATGGTAACCGTTATGCATCTCTTCCCATTGCTCACTCAACAACACTTAAAGAAGAGTATGAGAATATCAAAACAGTATTGCAGAAAGTCCGTTATTATGAGCATCAGTGGTCAATTTGTGTTGATCTAAAAATGGTAAACTTCTTGCTTGGGCAGCAGTCAGGATACACAAAATACCCATGCTTCATATGCCTTTGGGATAGCAGGGCAAAGCAAGATCATTGGACAAGAGTAACATGGCCTGCAAGGGAAACCATGACTGTAGACAAAAATAAGATCGTTCTTTCCCACCGCTGGCACATATCAAATTAGGTTTAATGAAACAATTTGTTAAGGAGGGTTTGGGCAAATCTGGCAAATGCTTCAAGTATATTTGCAGATCATTCCCCGGATTGAGCATGGAGAAGCTGAAAGCTGGGATTTTTGACGGTCCTCAGATTCTAGAAACTCATCAACGATCGATATTATACTAATTTCATGGATCACCTTGAAGCTTCTTCATGGAACAGTTTTGTTTCAGTTGTCATGAACTTCTTAGGTAATAACAGAGCGTAGAATTATGAAGAACGCTGGTGCAAGAATATTCTCGCTTAACTTCAGAAGCTACATAACGTGTGGCAAATATGAGCATCAAGGTACATTACCTGCACAGTCATTTAGACAAATTTCCAGAGTAACCTTGGGGACTTCAGTGAGGGACAAGGCTGAGAGGTTCCATCATCAGGATGATGATGGTGATGGAGGAGAGATATCAAGGAAGATGGGACATACATATGATGGCTGACTACTGTTAGGGCCTCAAGCGCTAATTGCACCAACGACACATACAAAAGGAAGTCGAGCAAATAGCGATTTGCTAATGCATTACTATAGACAATTAACATAAAATTAATTAATTAATTAGACATAATTAGTTTTTCAAATGAAAATGTTTTTCTTCTACTGCACTATTACACATATTTTTGAACAAATTTCTGCATGACTATTAACAGTTTCACTACTTTTGTTAGTATACTATTATACTTCATGCAATTCTTGACAAATTCCAAACACGGTGCATACATTATTTAATTAATTTTAATTATCTCCTAAAATAGAGCCAATCTAGCAAAAGCACTTACATATTCTAAAACAGCATGGTTGACTTTGTATAAAATGATTCAAAATACTGGCAACGAAATCACTGTTTACCAGTGTAATGACTTGATGGAAGATGAAGATGAATTACCTAAATCTGTTTTAAATAAATTGCTACAACAAAGAGTAGATGGCCAACCACTCAACCTGCAGTGTTAAAGTTTAAAGCTCGAGAAAATATAAAATGATTAATGATGCAGCAATGAGTAAAGTGCAAGCTATTTAATGCTGTGCATCGCAGCACAAATAAAACATATTACAAGAAGAGGAAGTTGGTCTTACATTTCTGAATTCAATCAAAAAGAACGTGGAGTTCGATACCGTTGGTGAAATGTATTGTTGATATTGAACAAAGTCGCCAGTGTCACAAATGCTTAGAAACAATTTCAGAAGATACATCCTTTTGAAGATATGCGAGTTAGAACCAGTAATGGATATGCTGCAGTGAAAATGATGAATTATTGGTATGGTTATTCCAACTATTAAGGGTAAGTTATATACAAGTTGAAGTGTATAATGAAAAATTAATGGTGCCTTTAATTAATGCTTAAACGGTTTAGAACACGTTTCAAGAAGTTTAAAATCTGATAATTATAACTTGCAACTATGTTCACAAAATTTAATTAAATTATCTAGACCCAAATAATAGACTTCAAAGAACTATCATATGACTAAAAGATATATGACAACTTCCGAACTAGAGCCAATGGAAACTCATGAAACATGCACTTTTGCCATCAGATGTACAAGATGATTTATATATTGACAAAGACGATAATTGCAAATACAGTTGAAATTCATTCAGAAGTCGAATCTATTTATCAAACCTTCAGAAAAATTTCATAACTTTCAGATCCAACATAATGGTTGCTGCATTTTAGATAATGCAACACTTCCTAGTAGGAAGCTGTCGAATGACTTTTAGTAAACATGTCAAATTTAACATCTATTGTAAATGTCCGATACAGTTCTTTTTGAGCGAATCAATTTTTCTAGTATACAGTAAAAAACCTAGTTTGAAAATGAACACAATAGTAAACCTTTGAAAATGTTACTATAAACAAAATGATTTAATGAAGAATATTGATATTTTCAATACCTTTCATTTACGTTTACTTTATATTGTCTTTGAAAGCGTGTATGCACTCGCCTATCAAGACAACAATACTGTAATGATTTTTAAATAAGCAATCAACAAAATAACATAGTTGATATATTCAAGAAAATAAACCATACAGAGTTGAACTTTAACATATCATTTTGTGTGACTTTATATTACCATCTTATACTTTCTTCGTTAACTTGTTTTTTTTTTATTTCATTGCTTAAAGATTTAAGTCTTATTGGATGCCTTTGATTATTACGGAGCTGCCGACTTAATCTTCTTTATTGGTTAGATATATTTTAAAGTTTTTTGATCCGGGATTTTTTTTCGATATTTGTGTTGTCAACAATTAATCACAAAGAAACAAATGACACTGTTGCCAAACATAACAAATCATTGGACCTTCGTGGTTCTTGATTGAAATTCTGGTAGGTTTTGAATTTTTGACAATGATGTTTCATCCGAAATGAAGTTAACCATGGTTTCAGCATCAGTTATGATAACAACAGATCATCCTCGCAGAATAATTTCGTAAACATTACAACTAAATAAACCTCTGATTTTGTATCGCAATACAACAGGAAACTTTTCACAGCATTTGAAACATACCACAAGATTTCCTGACCACGAATCCAGACACATCGGCCACTGATAAAAACTACATTGTTAGCCAGAAGAAAGTTGCGAGTTTAAAGTCGTCAATGATGCAGCCGAGTGGAGGTCTGATTCAAATATTCTAGTGGAGTACTAACAGATCATGAGGAACATAAACAGTTTTTGTTACAAGTAGTAGAGAAACACCGTCGTGACTTTCCTATAAGCTAACAAGTCTAATTTTAACTGTCCTAGTCGGCTAGAATATCACTACTTGGACTTGAAGACATGTAATTAGTGAATGGTGATCTTCAGTCTGAACTATGTTGAGTTGACTTTTATGTTAATAGCTGAAGGTTCTGAAAGTTACTATTCTGAAAGAAAAATAAAAGTTATTTGTTCTCTTTACAATATGAGCTCAAATAATATTTGATTTTTTTTTGTGTTTCAGCAGAATTTACCGATTACCGTATGGAAATGTCTTGTAAACTGATTATTGCAAACTTTCACACTGTTGAGCTAACGGTCAATAAATATTATCAGACTCACAAAAATGCCAATTTTATCTTATAACTTTTACTAACACATTTTGGGGTGTTAAAAACTGAATTTTTTTATGTATTTTATTTACTATTTATATATTTCTATATAATCATAAATGTTTTCTTTTTATTTAAAATAGTAATTAAGATGACTTTAGACGTCCAATATTTTTATTCAACAAGTCGTCAAAAATGATAAACCACAATTAAAGTTCAGTGAACACTGAAATGCAAAATATCTTACAGTATTTTATATAGGTAGATAATTAAAGTAGACAGACATCATGCTCGTTAATGTTAAATTAGGTTTTACCAACATTTGTTAAATTTTCATCGGTATTGTAATGATCATAGATGTGCTGATGTTTACCAGCTTAATTCCAATGTGCAGTTTATGTTCTTTTATTTTAGGCATGTTTCATTTCAACAATTAATTAATTGATGTGTAATTGCTAATGTTATATTTTAAATTTAAATCAAAAACACAGTTTCTAAAAATAATGCAAATTCATCACCAGTTTAAAACACATCTATTTAATATATTATTATTAGCAATTCTCATCTTCTTAATTGTTAACACATTACACAAATCAATTTGACAAATCCCTACTAAGAAAACCAATCTTAGAGGGACATTAACAGCAATAATATACTGTGACTTGAAACTTCTGCAGTATGAAAATGATTAATTTTGAATATCTAGAAAGGAGAAACATTTGCTTATAACAAAAAAATGAAACTAAAAAAACAAGCTCATTTTTAGATGTTCGCAAGCGTAAAATTTAAACTCACATAGTGTTGGTGGGAATTTCACCAGCACATAAGGTTCGAACCTGGGAACCTTGGGCTGAATAACAAGCACTCTACATTGTACTACGATCTGCCCCCCCACACACACACATACATACACTCTGAATAGAATGAATTATGCTTAGTAAAACAAATTATCCTTAATTTGAACAATTACATGTGTGTAACATTACAATTAATTGAATTACATTTTATTTCATTTGTTTTAAAATAAATTAATCTGATCATTGATCACAAGCTTTTATAGTGCTTTAGATTAAGAAGAATTTCTACATAAAAGATTTAACACTGAGAATCAATTACTCTCTTTGCATCTAGTCATTTGCAGAAATGATGCTTTTGAGTTTTGAAAGCAATAAACATCTTTGTTAAGATATAAGTATGCCTAGAAATAAAAGAACATAGGCAACAGGTGAATTAGCTTTAGTAAATATCAGCACATCTATGATTAAATACTAAATTTGTTGATACTTAATCGCTGCAGCTCAAATCCATTAATGATCTATAAGCTTGACTATATGAGATCCAAACAAAAGATATTGTCTATATAGCTCTATCCTTTCTATCTAGCTAATACAATTTTAAATACAATTATTTGTATATAGAGACTGATGTAATTTTCTTTTTCTAAAAGTATTTATTACTTTATTACAATGTATGGGAGTTCTTTAAGCCCCAAAGACTATCGGGGAAGATGAATCAGACCATCTGTTCTCAATAACTGCATATATAAAGGATTGTGGGTTAGCTCAATCGCCCAGCCATTTATTCCCCAACTTTAAGTCGGGTACCCTCTTTATTAGGGACTTACACCCAGGTCTGGGGAGCCGGTTTCGGTGTCGGTGGTGTCGGTAGTTTTTGCCGGTGTCGGTGTCGGCGTTTGTACTTTCGGTCTAGTGTCGGTGTCGGCATTTGTACTTTGTCCGGAGTCGGTGCTGGTGGACATTTGTACTTCGTCCGGAGTCGGTTCGGTGTCGGCGCAAAACTTGCCCAAAAAAATACTAGAAATTGATTAATCCAGAACAACGTCAGATAGTTCTTAGCCAATCTTTAATTTAAAGTTTTATCAAGTTCTTCTTTTTCTTTTAAATAAATACTTGTAAATCTGTTTATCAACAAATGTATTATTTTCCAAAGCGACTTCTCTACAGTACAACGACTTGTCAACATTAACAGAATTAGACTGAAAGCAGATAGGAAGGCTACGGGCTATGTTCACTCTCTTATTCACTCAATCATTGTAAATCATGAGTGGAATGTTTAGTTTGCATCTCTCTACAATATGTTGGAGAAAGATTACACACAAACCTATTCAAGTCTTTTAGAACCTCAAAGAATGACCTGTTCAAATGTTCCTACAATCAAAGTTAACCCACAAACTAACACTCTTCACAGCTTAATGTCTCTCAGTCAGACTGAAACATTACCAATACGTCCCAATGGCACTACATAAAAGCCCAGTCCAGTAACTAGCTATTGAGGCGCCATGTGCGAGTTTTGGCGCTCCCAGCTCTCTCTCCCCCCCACCGTTCTGAAAAGTGTGCAACCTACTACAATATATAACATTTTAAACTACTTATTTCAGTTTTATTTCAGGTGGAAAACGAGTCCTTCCTCTATTAACTGTTAAGTATGCAGTGTCTTCATACGTCTTCTTTCAAAATAGGTCTGTAACAAATCTTTTTTTGTTATTTGTAGCCCTTGCCATAATTATTTCAGCATTCTGCATTCTCTGAATGGCCACTTAAAACTTCCAAGCATCATTGCTCTAGTGTTGTTGAATATGTCTGTACTTTGCAGTGACTTGCTGACTTAGGCAATAGGTGATATAATCTTCACCAATACTTGAGCATAAGCCTACTCATAAATGAGAAATTAATAATAGTAGCGAATTTGCCGCTTCAGATTTACTATAAAAATATCATTTAGCATACTGTGGCATATCTCGAAGTTGACCATACACCTTTGTCACTTCAATCTATTCACTGCAGCTACTCTGATGTCCGTATCTAGTGTTTTTCGTGACTTTTCAATGTTACCTGTACAACCGAGAACTTTTTTCTTTGTAAAATCATAGATCACAGATGCAAATTTATAACTACTGAAGGACCACAATTGGTTCTTGAATTTGATTGAAGGGTCGGACCAAGAGAATATCAATGGAGTGTTTATAATACTTTATATGAGTTAACATAAATGTAAGTAATATCAATGGAAATGAACGTAAGGGGGTGTACTGTGGTGGAATAAACGTTTAACAGACGTGGATTGCCCATGTCTGGTTTAGAAGCTGAACATTGTTTTCAAGATTACTATTTCGGAGACCTGTAGCTCGGCGCCCTGTGCATAATTATTAAAATAAACACATTTAACTACAGAGTTTTGGCATTTTATTTATTTACTTTTGTTATTTAGTAATTACATTACAATTAGACAATAAAATAAACTATTTCATATTAGGCCCATAATGCATACACAACATAATTATACCTTCTTTAAGTTTTTAGAGCATTTTCGAAAAAAATTCTCTATTGTCCCCGTTTTGTCTGTTGTCTGTCCGTCATCACCCTAGATTCAACAACCATAAGTCCTAGACCATGATGTATATATCATTTTGTAGGTCTTGACCTTTTATGTGTGCATCAAAAGTCTATTTCGCGATCTGACCTCTGAGGGCCGTAAAAGGAGGCTTATAAAAAGTACCGTTTTTTTTACTCTATAAGCTATATTAACAAAAGAGCGCCCTATATCTCAGCAACCATAAGTCCTAGACCCATGATGTATAATCATTTTGTAGGTCTTGGCCTGACAAGTGTATATCAAAAGTCCATTTCGCTATCTGACATCTCAGGGCCGAATATAAGAGTTTCTTATGTACCGTTTTTGCTTATATTTTAAATATAAATAATAAAGCTAATCAAAGGGGCGTAATCATTATTTATTTTTGTACCAGTTATCCAGCATGATTACTTCTCTATTTATCAAACCCATACGCGTGGAGCAACATCTATGGCTGTAACCCGAAAAAAAAATACGGATTGTCCGGCGTAACCGTAGCCACTGCGTACACGAAAATGTCTAAAAATTCTCTTAAAATGTCCTCTGTCCGAAACGGAAAGACAACTGCTTGTTTTTATATTCATCTATAAAATTAGGTATATTCATCGGTGGGGTCGGAAAATAAAAATGCCGACAAATTTGTTATTTAAGAGCAGCATAATAAGATATACAGCAATTTTTATTATGGTCAAACAAAATAAAAGCTATCGGTACCATAGAAGTGGTGTGTGTGTGTTAGTGCAGCGTCCCAAATTTTTTCGCCGCGGACCAGTTGACGTTTGATAATTTCACCGCGGCCCGAGAGGGATAGGCGTCGCACTATCCTGAGGGAAATACACAACAATAAACAAAAAGGAATTAATTTAACGTTTCTTGGCGGCCAAATGCCATTTGGAGGTTGGGGACCACTGTATTAGTGGGTGCCTAGCACAGCCAGTTTGGTTATAATTTAGAGCGGCAACTTCCTGATAATGAATAGGAAATATAGGAAAACGTGCAAATGTAGTATATCAAATTTGTATCAAACTTTATAGTTGCATAATATGTGCACGATTATTACCAATCGATTTGATTATACACTGTATGATGTAATTATCATATATCATATTTTTCATTTCCATTTTGCGTTAAATCGAAAGCGGAAAACAAGAATTCAAAATGGCGTCTTGCCAGCGTATCGATTCGAGAGATGTTTTAAAGGTCTCAGTTTTGAATTGATTCTGCGGTTAAATTGTAATAAAATCATGAAATTGTCGGATCTGACCGAAACTGAAAAATAACCTAGCCTACCGATCAAAACTAAGGAGGCTATTCAAAAAGCGAAATAAACATTCAAAAAAGCAAAATAAAAACCAAACAATATGGCGGCCTCATCAGTCGAGAACAAATGCATCTTGCTTAAAACAGTTAATAGTTTCTGTCATGCAAAATATTTTCTCAAAGAACTAAATTGTTTAAAGCAATATCATTCCTGTTGTCATGCTGAAAAGTACAATTATCTCCTTTGCATGAATCTCCTGACATTATAAAAAATTTACTAATTGAAGACTCTCCAAAAGGAAAACATTTTAGAGATCAAATACGGCAGTTAATAGTTCTTGCTTTTGCATCAATGGGAGCTAAAGTCGAGATACCACCGGGAAAGGTACCATTGTTACAGAATCCACGGTCAGGTTTATCATGCTAGCACCATTGCATGGAGAAAACCCTTCTTATGCTCAACTTACATTTTGATTCCACTGAAGCAATGAATTTTCAGGCAATCGAAGAGAAATGCACAGAGGAGCTTTGATGGTAATTGACGAACTGCTTAAAATATTAATCCTTTTGCCTTGCATTTTGCATATGTTTGAAGTTGAAAAAACAGAAATTCAGGTGTCAGAAATGAAGGAAGAGAAGCAAAAGAAGTAAAAATGTATTTTAAATCTGATGTCAGAGTTGATCAAAGGCGCTATAATGCTCCAAGCTCAAATGGATTTTCCGACATAGCAGCAGTTTTTGTCGAAGATGGTAACCTCTGGAGATATTTGTCAAAAAATTCATGTACTTGATCCCAACTGTGACCCTATGACCTATCCTCTACTTTTCCTTATGGGGGAAAGGTTGGTCATTAAAATGGAACATGTTGAAGGGCGGAGAACAAGGTAACCACTCTTCTAGTTTTATGCATTTAGACTGGCTGTAAGAGAAGGCTTTAGCATTTTGCATAGTAGTGGAAATTGTTTCAGCAGTACTTGGTTGATGCTTATGTCAGTTGAAGGAAACAGGCTAAACTATATTAAAAAAATCAAAAAAGCTTAAGGGTTGAGCTTTACCAAGGTCTGTTGGATTTCTTGCATAGTGAAGCAGTTGAAAGAAACGTCAGGCCTGGCAATTTATTCATTTTGCCTTCAACATTTCAAGGAAGTCCTAGAGCTATGCAGCAGAACTATCAAGATGAACTCTGGTAAGGAATTGGCAAGCCAGATCTATTTATTACTTTTACATGCAACCCAAATGGTCAGAAATTATCAACAACATTGAAGCCTATCATAAGCCAGAAAATAGACCAGATATTGTGCCAGGATATTTCACATGAAATTGAGTAAGCTTGAAGATTTAATGTGAAGCACGTAATGGGGAAACCTTCTGCCTTTTTGTATGTGATTGAATTCCAGAAAAGAGGGCTTCATGCACACATACTAATAAATTTAATAAGTGAGGACAAAATAAGAGATAAAGATGACATTGATAAATTTGTTAAGGCTGAATTTCCTGAACAACAAGGAAGACTTTTGAAATAGTTAAACAAAATATGGTACATGGCCCTTGTGGCATTCTAAACCCTAATTCACCATGTATGCGTGATGGTCAGTGTATGAAAAAATTTCCCAAGCAGTTTTGTGATGAAACTGAGGACAACTTAAATGGTTATCCAAAATATAGAAGACGAGATACCAACAGGACAGTAAAAGTAGGAAAATATGATGTTGATAACTGTTGGGTAGTGCCTTACAATCCTTACTTAAGTCTAAAATACAATGCACATATTAATGTAGAAGTCTGCTCTTCAATTAAAAGTGTGAAATATTTATATAAATATGTTTACAAGGGACATGATTGTGCAAATATAGAGGTGAGACCACACACTGAAGATAATGGGAAATCGTATGGGATGAAGTGTCTACTTACCTTGATGCCCGTTATGTTAGTGCTCCAGAAGCAGTTTGGAGATTGCTTGAATACAAAATGCATGATCAGTCCCATTCAGTTATCAGAATGCCAGTCCACTTACCCAACATGCAGCCAGTTTATTTTGAGGAAAATCAAGAACAAGAAGCTGCTGAACGATCATCAAAGAAAAACACCATGCTCACAGCTTACTTTAAACTAAACATGGACTATGTATCTGCTAGAGATTATTTATACCATGAGATTCCAAATTATTTTGTGTTTGACAAAAAGCAAGGAATATGGAGACAAAAAAGATGGGGGAAAGTAATTGGGAGAATGGTAACTGTTGGGCCACGAGATGAAGAAAGATTTTATTTAAGAGTTCTTTTGCTGCACATTAAAGGTGCAAAATCATTTCAAGATCTTTTGACAATTATAAAAGCAAACAGATCGGTTTGCAGTACATTTAAGTCTGCAGCTATTGAATATGGTCTTGATGACGATTGGAGTGTGAGGAGACATTATTGGATGCCACACTACATTCAATGCCTTCTCAGCTTAGAAATCTTTTTGCCACTATTTGTTTATTTTGTAATCCTAAAGACCCTTTTCTTTATGGAATAAATTTAAGGATGCAATGAGTGAAGACTTTTTAAATACTGGAACCAATGATAGAGAAACTGCTTATTTGAATGCACTCTTTCAGATAGAGGAGTTTTTCAAAAGCAATAATTCAAATTTAAAAGAGCTTTGGACTGCCTGATTGCCATTTAACAAAAACAACAGTTTATGGGGATCATTTTGACATTAGAAGAGCAAGCTAAAGAAATCATAACAAAGAAAAACTTAATAGCGAGCAGAAAGCAATAGTGGAAGAGGTACTGCACTCAATATATGAGGGGAACACAAAACTTTCTTTGTAGAAGGACCTGCAGGAACTGGAAAAACATTTGTGTTAACACACATGCATATAATTAGAGGTAAAGGAGATATAGTTTTGCCTTTGCGCATCAACTGGAATAGCTGCTACACTTCTCATTGGAGGCAGAACGGCACATTCTCTATTTAAAATCCCATTCCCATAAATGAAAGCTCAACATGCAAGCTTAAAGGCATTCATATGAAGCAGACCTTATAAAAAATTCAAAACTGATTATATGGGATGAAGCTCCAATGTTACCCACTCATTGTTTTATTGCTGTGGATAGATTACTGAAAGATTTAATGGAAAGTGATGCATTATTCGGAGGGAAGTTATTTTGATGGGAGGAGATTTCCGACAGCTTCTACCAGTTATTCCAAGAGCATCAAGGGATTATATAGTAGGGAGCTGCATTAACCAAAGCCATCTGTGGTCCAAATTGAAAAAATTGAAATTATCTCAGAACATGAGAACAAAGTCAAATGAAAAAGAATTTGCAGACTGGCTTCTGAAATTAGGAGATGGTATGTTGGGGGAATCCATTGTAATACCAGAAGGCTGTTTTGCTAAAGATACAGATTGTGTTAATTTGGGGAAAATATTGACTTTGATGACACAACCTATTATTCAAAAGCTATCCTCTGTAAAAAATGATGACTCCTTAGACCTGAATGAAAAGGTTTTAGATAAATTATCAGGGGAATTAAGAGAATACTGCAGTGTTGATTCAACAGATGAGGAGGATAATCAATGTCTGTACCCTCTCGAGTTTCTCCACAGTCTTACACCAACAGGCATGCCACCACACATATTAAAACTTTAGAAGGGGCAATTATAATGTTGTTGAGGAATCTTAATCCAAAACAAGGACTATGCAATGGTACAAGGCTGATAATAAGAAAGCTTTTCCCATCATTCTTAGATGCAGAAATTATAACTGGTAGATTTCACGGAACAGAGTATTTATACCACGGATAACACTAAATCCATCAGATACAAATTTGCTCTTTTCAACTGAGAAGAAAACAGTTCCCTACAAGGCTGTATACTCAATGACCATAAATAAGTCACAGGGACAGACTTTTGACAAAATTGTATTTATATACCCAAGCAAGTTTTTACTCATGGTCAACTTTATGTTTTGATTCTGTCAAAGTCTATGGAGAAAAATTACTAAAAATCCTGTGTATAAAGAGGTCTTGATGCAATAAAAAAATCTTATATGTACATAATTTTAAAATGGAACATAGTAGCAATTGTACAAAAACTTATTTTAACTGTAATTAACCACCACCAGTTATTTGATCTAAAAGGTCCATTTTAGGTCGACTACCTTTATTTAACCGTCCTGTTTAGGGCTATTACCTTATTGTATTTAACGGTCCTATTAGGGCCACTACCATTTATTGTGTCTTAACGGTCCCGGGCCACTACCATGTTTTGAATCTTCAAAGTCCTTTTCAGGGCTAATAACGGTCCTTTTTATGACCACTACCATATTTTGTGTCTTAACGGTCCTTTTTAGGCCACTACCATATTTTGAATCTTCAAAGTCCTTTTCAGTAATAATGAAATTTTACAATTAGCTTGAGTTCGCTTGCTGCCATGAGTTTTAATAAAAGGTTCCTTTATTTAATTAAGGTTCATTTATAAGAAATATGAACATTGTTGAGGTTAATTCATAGTTATTAGTATTTTAAAGATGCAAATGTTTTGCGGGTACAGCTAGTACTGTCAATATTTTTTTACGTTGTAAACAGTTGATTGAGAAAAGCAATAGTACCAGTAGGGTACTGAAAAAAATATGATCAATCTCAAAACTATAGCAGTTTTACTTCAGTAGCATTCAAAAGTCAAATGATCGAAGTAAATAGAACTAGTCAATTTAAAATACAACTTAAAACACTTAGAAACTTAGAATTAGCTAGCAAAATTATTTTAAAATTCTCGCAATTAAAAATGGATGTGTTTATGGATAAATAAGTTTTGTATGTGCGCCCTGAGTTATGCTGACTCTGCCCAAATGTGTTTATATTTTCTTTATTTTTCACCATGTACTGCATTCAATACATGGTTATTGAAACATTTTTCCTTTTTCATTATAAGTATACATTGATTTTATAATAGAAATCAGTAACAAAAGTAATATATAAACAAATATATTTCCACCAGAAATTTCAATATATTAAACCAGAAAAGTATATACTGTTTATTGAATGTATACATTGAATTTTTAAAAAATATCGATAGCAAAAAAAAAGTATCAATTTTCAATTAGATGTGCATCTTTATATTAGCCTATTAGATGAGGAAATCTGAAGTTACTGTTAGATTTGATAATTTTTGTAAAAGTTATGTCTAGCAAATCACCAGTTTGTTTTAAGGCATTTTCTCAAAAACAAAAAGAACCATGGTAATGAATTTTTCAGTATTTAATATGGATGTATGTTAGAGTGTTTCAAAAATTTTTTTTTTTCAAATTTAACCGCATAGGGCATTAATGGATGAGGATAGATGTATTAGGTAACCAGTAAAAATTTCAGTCAAAAAGATTGACATTAACAGACTGCTCAAAGGGTCTCCTTTTGGCATATTCGTAAGCAGGGACTAGGCGTGAGTTTTGCCGGTCTAACTCTTAGAGAAAAATTTATTGATGATTTTATAGCCATATACAAAGCACAAACGAAGTATTGGACTAATAATATACACAATTTATATATAACTGATGTTATATATATTTAAACTTGTAGTCATTTTATTATGAATGATTATGCTAACTATATTCAATACACACAAGACCATTTTATAGCTATATAATGGTCCTTGTGCATTGAATATAGTTAGCATAATCTTTCATAATAAAATGATTACAAGTTTAAATATATATAAAATTTATTTATATAAATTATATATATTATTAGTCCAATACTTTATACAAATATATAGATATTTGTTCGTTTATGCTTTGTATATGGCTATAAAATCATCAATCAATTTTTCTCTAAGAGTTAGACCGACAACACTCACACCTCGTCCCTGTTCGTAAACCTATATGATGCAATTTTGGAGTGGATTTTTTAAATTGTCTTTGTAGTGTACTATTATTGACATTTAAATTGTTAATTCTGCATTATTCATTCTGCAATGTACACTGATGTGCGTTCTTTTTCTTTCAGATTTAGAGTTCAATTGTAATAATTAATATGGCATCTGTACCTCAAAAACTTTCAAAACTAGATCTGAAATCGATGTCTGGTTGATTGGTCAACAGTTAGCATCTCTTGATTTAGTCACTTGTTCTAACAGCCTACCAACTATGGGGCTCACTCTGCGCCGTTTGCTTTATTACTTGAAGAGTCAGAAGCTTTCTCTCTCTGAAAGCTGCTCAAATGTGATCGATGAAATTTTTGCTATATGGTTTATAGCGCACATCCCAACGACACAGAAACCTAATGCTGTTGCCAAGCTGAAAGCATTGTACGAGAGATATGTTAAGCTTGGCAAGAACAAAGGCTGTCAAGTGATAGGCAGGTGGAGTTGAAAGTTGAATTTTTCCAGCTGATGAATCAACAACAGTATCACTGTCAACAAGTACAATATATAGAGCTAGAAAAAATGTTTGCCAATCAGTCACAGTAAACCAGAAGGAGATGTTTGTGCCAAGGACACCATTAGTTGCTCATTTTGATGGAAAATTACTACCAGATGTTGGTGGCCAATCAGAGGGGCTAGTTGATCGAATGCCAATTGTTGTGTCTTGAGTGAAGGTTGAAGAGCTTCTGACAATTCTACAACTTCCAAGATCAACTGGTGAATTAATGGGTAAAGCTGTGGTTTAGATACAACATGAGTTGAAAGGTGTCCCAGAATGTCTGGCTGGTCTTTGTTTTGATACAAGTTCTAACACAGGAGTTCATACTGGTGCCATAACAGTTATTCAGCGGATGTTTGACAAACGCCTTCTATTTCTAGCATGCCGTCATCACATCTTTGAAATAATATCAGCAGCAGTGTTTGACAAGTTGTTTAAATCATCTGGACCACACTTTTCACTGTTCAAATGTTTCAAGGAAACGTGACTGACCCTGGATACATCACGATTTGCTGCTATTGATGTCTCTACATCCAGCTCATAGTTAAACAGTGAGAAAGCTTGGCTTTATGAGAGAAAAGCAGACTATGATGTTTAAAGGGGCCCAACATGAGTACACTATTATTCGATTAACAGGAATTCTCTATCAAAATAGTATACACATATATGTTACTTACTAATTGTATAACAAACATCATTTCATGTCTTATAGGTTCTTGGCTATACTCGGTCAAATACTGATGAAAACTGTCTGAAGTGCAATGTTTGGAAAGTTTTAGGGCATTCTTTGTGCAAGCTACACTTGAGATAAATACATCATTCAACTTAGGATAAAACAATGAGTAAATACTGAAAATTTCAGTCTGATACCTCTTTTAGTTTTTGAAATATTCACGTTCAAATATCGCGAAAATGTAAATGTTATGCGAACTCGTGACCACCCTTAAAAGTTTAAAAAAATCATATCTCACAAAGTTTTTGACCAAATGGTCTGAAATTTTCAGGAATCACTCAACTTTGAATGTACAACAAGCCCTGAAAATTTCAAAAAGATCTGAGAGGGTCGGGTGAACAATTGTCAAAAAACTGGTTGAGTTGACATGGAATGACCCTTTTGCAAAAAAAAAACTTAAAAGTTAGATGCTAATGAGCAGTCACTTAGACTCAATATTTTTTCCTATAATTTGGCCATCGTAATACTGACCCGAAACCTCACATTTCTGGGGGGTATGCGAAAGTGAATTAAACAATTTTTTTTTCACCATTATCCTTTGAAACACTCTAATGTATGTGTGAATAAATTGATATAAAATTTATGTTACTTTGGCTTTTAAATTTTTTTGATGTGCTCAGTTGAAATTTGACGATTTATGTGAAATCTGCCACTTTCAAACTTCGATAACTTTCGAACCAAGATTAAGGAAATAAATTTTATACATAATTTGATAATGATGTTTTTAAATGTGAGGTATAATTTGGATTAATGATTTTTAAATTATAAGCATTTGAATTATCAAAAAAGTCATTTTTTATATTTTTTTCCATGGCTAATACAAGAAAAACACCCTTTTTTTTTCTTCTGAAAATTGTTGTATTTTTAGGTAACAAGGTGTACAATAACATATAAAAAAAATTGGAGATAGGTTTTGTTTCTAAACAGAGATAATTATGACCTAAAACCCCTCATCTTTTTTTTATCCACAAGCATATGATTTGGTACTTTGATAACTAAAACTAGTATAGATGAATAGATCTTATAGAGTGCATTTCAAAAACACCTTATTTGTGATTATATCTTAATTAGAAGCGAAGTTATGATATTTTTTAGTGACTTTTTTTTTTATACTTTAGGCCATAAAAGAAAACTTGAGACCAAATTTTCCAAACTTTACTTATAAACTGCATGTCTTGGGAGTCTTGTAAGTCAGAAGGTTAAATTTTCACCACCTATTTAAGACTATGTGCAGATAAAAACGCAAGTGATTTAAATATAGTTTTTTGAATATGTTGATTGAAAAAAAAATATTTGTTCAGTTGACATGACATGTTGCCAAAGCATACATTAAAGTTAGTCTGTTTTAAAAAGTACTTACTCATCATTCTTAAGTCCAGTCTTCCTAACATCAACCAAGCCTTCAGCAATGAGTGACTCTGTTACATTTTCTCCTGTTGTATCTAATAGAATTTATTTATATCTTTAACTGAATCCTTCAAATATTGAGGTCTAACCATAACATCTTAACAAATAAGAAGACACTAAAAACATACCTCTGCCACTATGAGCCCTTAGGTATGATTTATAAAAATATATACAGATAATATGTCATACCTTTTCCAAGATAAATAACACCATATTCTCTGCCAGTTCCAGGAACTTTATACTCCACAGTAAAAACTACATCCTTTCCGACCAGTTTTTTGCGCAAATATTCACGAGCTTCCCATGCCCATGGCTATAAAAGATAAAGACCTCTATAATAAGCAATGTTAAACTTAAAAGTTATAGCACAACTGCACACACATAGACAACTCCTACCTCATCTTTAGTTTCAACTGAAGTATCAACATTGGGATTGGCTCTTCTTGCTAATTTAGGTGCAGTTATATTTGATAGGCAAACAGTTCTCTCGGGTGGAGGTCCACCTTTTGGTTGCCCTCGTAACACAACTGTGTCACCAGAAAGTACCTAGATTTAAAAAAACAAAACAGATAATAACCAAAACCCACTAAGGCTGAATGTGATTTACACAAGCTGACGACTGTTGTAATCCACTTGTAGTACTGGTCGCTCATTAAACAATAATCGCTCAAATTTTACTGTGCCTAAAATTGTCAATTGTGAAAATGTAACTCTCTTCACTTTATTTCACAGTAATAAAAATGACAGCAATTATAGTAAATACTAACAAAAATAAATGAATTAAAACACTCTTGAGCCAATTCAACAAGGAGTTAGTATTAAATAGATGTGATTCTTATACAGAGAAAAAATGTTCTTGAATATAACAGTCATGTGAATCATCACGTCCACAGATGAAATTGATTTTTGTTTTTAGCTACAAAATGTTTACTAACTGTTAATTTTTTTTTTACAATTACAACTTAATGGCTTGAAGAGCTTAATACATTGATTCAATGATTGAAGTGTATTGGCCATCAAATATGGAACACGACTTCAGCCTTAATATCGAATTTCACAAAGCAATAAAGTGTGAAAATGACAACTGGATTGTAGTATGTTTACCTAATGTTGTAAAAATCATAACAATACCTGTTTAACAACAGCTTTTTGAATTACTGCTGGATTAGCGGGGGCAGTCATCCTCGTCTTTATGATGGTGATGAGAAAAAGGAAATGTGCTTTTATATTTTGAAGTGTCACGTGATGCTATTTTAGACACCTTTTTACTTTTACAAAATAAGAGAGCAAGCCATGTGGTGAATATTTTATTGTCCGAATTAATATTCTTTGTATTAAATGTGGTCGACATCAATACACTATTGCATCGTTTGCTTTAGAAACCAAGGGGCTATAATATTAATAAAGTATTATGAGTTTTACAACAGCAACGTGGACGCTAAAAAATGATGATGTGGCGACCGATCGGTGATCTGTCAATTTTGTACACATGCATATATTTATCCTATTGTGAAAAAATTAAATATATATATATCAACAGGTGTAGTTATTCTTGCAATCTAATTATTTAACCAATATTCGATTTAGTCTATGTTCTTAATAAAATATGCAGCTTTTCTTCTTAAAAAATGATGAAACTCTAAAAATAAAAATGAATTCGCTCCGTTCTCATAACAACAGTAAAACGGTGAAAGTTAAATAAATGATGACATTGTTATACACGAAACACGTTATTGGTTTACAAAGAACCGTTAAAATTTAAAACTAGTTGCGCATTTTAAAAAGATAAATGTGCACTGTCTTATTTAATTAAAGTAGTGATTGATTAATGTAAAATTTGAATTGTGGTGTTACACAAGCAGTCTGGGACTGGGAGAGCCTTTTATTTTTGGCGCCCACCTTCCATGGTATATTTGAGACCCCCCCTCCCCCCCAGATGTCAATGTCGCCACTGAAAATCTTGGGCCCTATTAATCTTAGACTAGGCCTATATATGCTCTTCTGATTCATCTATTAATTCATATTAGACATCAAAAGTGTGCGTCCAGTGTATCAGGGACCCTAAAGCCAAGGTAGCCACCCACTTCGCACACCCATAAGCAGGCCTACCGACAGAAATTTCGGGCCCCTGGGTAGGGCTTTTACGGGCCTCCCGTGCTGATAATAATATTTTCAAAAGTTGATTGGCCAGCTCAGTCATGGCCTTTGAATTTCGCCGGGCCCCTGGGCATTTGCCCCCTGTCCCCCCTCTCGGCGGCACTGCCCATAAGAAGGGCTCTCCAAATGATTATAGCAATGAGTAGTTGAGCGACAATAGCCGTCTTGAAAGCAGTGTCAGCTAGATGGAAATTAGTGTGTTGCACCCCCCCCCCCCTTTCCCTACTAAACCAACCCTTTAAAAAACACCTAGAAGAAGGAAATGTTAATGGTCAGTTAAGATTGGATCTCATGGGGGTCATCAGAAAAATGCTCGTGCAGCCATATGCGTTAAAATATTGCCCCCGTGCCAGCGGCGAATTTAGGCCTAGGCGCACTAGGCGCGCGCCTAGGGCCCCAGATAATTTAGGGGCCCGGAAAACCTGGTTTTATAAAAGAAATAAAAAATCCGATTGCTGTGAGGGTTTTGGGAATTCCACAAATCTATAAACAGTCTTTCAGACTGGTAAACAATGCGAGTTGTCGAACGTGGTTGAGTGTGTCTTGCTTGCTGTGACGTATTAATAAAGTTGGCGCTAGTGTTGGAAGTGACAAGTAACGTACGGTACGTACCAGTAGTTGGCGCACCTTACGTCACAGATTTTAATTAATAATTCTAATTCAAATTTTATTTTTTTGCAAATTGCAATAACTAATTGTTAATTGCCAGTTTATTACACTATTTTGATAATTTTGTTCTTGCTACCCACTACGCTTTGTGTGGATGAATGATCATTGATCATTTTTCCTTTACTGTTGTAGCTGATTGCGACACAATCGTTTCATTAAAACTATGTCTATGAGACAATATCCCTCAGGTGCAAAAAAGCGTGATATCCAAAAGAAAAGAAAAGCAGAAGATGCGAAAAACGAAGGCGCCTTGTTGACATTTTAGCGAAACGACCGGTAATTCCACCATCAGAAACTACTCAAACAGAAATAACAGCTAATGATCCAAGTCCAGTCGTCTCGGCAACAGCCAGTATGGATTCTGAGCCTGAGCCAACAGACTTGCCAGAACCTGAACAGCGGCTGAAGGTCCTATACCGGAGGTCGTGAGTAGTGAAACTGTTGATGATAACAACTGTGGTGAAATTTTGACAAATATTGCTATGTGGCCAGCGAATTTGACATAAACCATGCGTAATTATGTTTTGGATTTCAAACCACAAAATGTTGGCGACCTTTCACGTGCTGGCATGTTGATGACAGATCGTGACAGAAAATATTTTCGTCATTTGTCTGAACATAACTTTTACTTAACCAAGGCGAATGGCCAAAAAGAAAGACGTGAATGGTTAGTGTTCAGTGAAACTAGTGGAAGCTTGTATTGTTATGTATGTAAACTGTCTCCAAATAAAGCTAGTCAATTTTCAACAAACGGGTGTTCTGATTGGAAAAATATTGCCGCCAAAATTTCTGAACATGAGAATTCGTATGGCCACGTTCAAGCAATGTGCACTTTCGCTAAACGCTTGAACGCAAAAGGGCGTATTGACGAACCGATGGCCAAACAGTTAGATTATGAAAGGCAATACTGGAGAGAAGTTCTACGAAGGATTGTAGCAACTGTACAGTTTCTTTCCTCTGAAGGCTTGGCCTTTTGTGGTCATGCCAACAATGACGGTAATTTTACCAGTTGCTTGAATTACTTGTCGAAATTTGACCCTTTGTAAGCAAATCATATTGCACGGTACGGTAACAAGGGAAGTGGTTCTGTCAGTTATTTGTCACATGCTACTTGTGACGAATTTATTAAAATAATGGGCAATGCTGTCAGAGATCAGTTTATATCAGAAGTAAAGAAATCGATATATTTCTCTTTGATTGTTGATTCAACACCTGATGTTAGCCACGTGAACCAGCTAACTGTGATACTCAGATATGTTCTCATTGATGGTGAAATTAAAGAACGATTTTTAACTTTTGTTGACATCTATGCTCATAACGCTCAAAATCTGGAGCAAGTGATACTAGACGTTTTGAAGAACTGGGGATTAGATATCATTAAATGCAGGGGGCAGAGCTACGACAATGCTTCTAACATGTCTGGCAGATACTCGGGCTTGCAGGCTCGAATCAAGGCACACAGTCCCAATGCAGTTTACATTCCCTGCTCCAGCCATAGCTTGAATCTAGTTGGTAATGCGGCTGCAGAATCGTCGCTTTCAGCAGTATCATACTTTGACTTTATGTTTATATTTGGTTCTCAGCGTCCACACACAGGTGGAACATCCTTAAAAGTCATCTAGTCAAAAATGGATGCACCATAAAGAACGTTTCGGACACAAGATTGTCAGCTAGAGCGGATGCAGTGTTTGCATTGCATCAGAACTACATTGGTATTCAGGAAGCTCTTCTTCAAGCAGCCGAAGATCGTGATCTTGCTAATAAAATGGATCTTTTTGAAACTGCATTGATGACTGTTCTTTGGGATACAATTTTACAGCGGATGAATGCAACCAGCAAATCCCTGCAAAATTCATATCTTGATGCTGGTGTAAATCTTCTAGAATCACTGAAGCTATTTATTAACAACGAAGTCCGAAACGATTTCACTCGTATTGAAGAGCGAGCAGCATTGCATATGAACGAGGATCTCAAAGACTGTAAATATCAAGATGAAGGGAGCCGCAAGAAGAAGGAAAACCGTTTTCTGATGAAAGCAATGAACCGGAAGTTATTTTAACTGGTCGTGATAATTTTATTGTTAACACAGTAAACGCCATTTGTGATAAATTGATCACGGAACTTGATCACAGAATCAATGCATACAAAGATATACATGATTTGCTCAGTCTATTTTTCAAGAACAATGTAGATGACTTGAAAACAAAGATCTCGGCCTTGATCGAATAATACAAAGACGATGTTAATTCTGATACCACTGCCGATGAAATCAAACAGTTTTTGCATTTCGCTAAAGAAGGCGCTAAATCTGCGGTAGAGATGTACCAGCTTATAGCAGTGGGTGGACTACAATGTACATTTCCCATTGTGGAAACCCTTCTAAAAATCTTTCTCACCATTCCTATATCAAACGCAACCGAAGAACGGTCATTTTCTGTGTTGAAAAGGAACAAGAATTACTTGCGGAATTCCATCAGCCAATGTAGGCTGGGAGATTTGTCTATTTTATACATTGAATCAAAGGAGACATTAGAATACGATTTCAATGCGCACATTGACACGTTCGCGAAATTGAAGAGCAGGAAAAAAGTTATATAACTGTAATAAACTGACAATTGTACGTTCTAGCTAGTATGCATAACTATGTAGTATGCATGTTAAATAATACATGAGTGTTCTGACTATTGTTGTATTCTGATCATTTTAAATGCCTTATAGGCGAGGGGGCCCCGAATCGGTCATGCGCCTAGGGCCACAGTTTTGGTAAATACGCCTCTGCCCCGTGCACGCTACGCATAAGGAATCCACGTAGACTAGCGCACCGTAAAATTCATGAGTTAAACGTACCGGATGTGACGTAGGAGTTTTTGTGATACAACAGATACATACACATGGCGACAGTGCAGGATTTACGTATAAGTTATAGCTTAGGGCCCTCACTTTCTTGTCCGAGTGAGCGTCATATATATACTGGGCAATGATATATAATATCTGGACTTTTAAGAGGCCCCATATCTCAAATAGCTTAGGGCCTTATCATGTCTAAATCCGACCCATGATGGCGAAAGAGAAGAACAAATGTTAGGGCAAGTCGGTCGGCACTGCAGAAGAGAAAGAGAAACAAGAGCAGTTACCCCGGTAGTTAGCTGGAGGTCAAATAGTCGTCAGCAGTGACCAGCAACCTGTTATGTCTGTTAATGAATCTTTATACTGGACTTGTGATACATTTAAGCTTTTGTTATTTGTTTTGTGTTTGTGTTCATGTTAGGTTTGAAACAAAAAAAAACTATGAAACTATAAAGATGTCAAACTCAAACCTAATTTAACTAATGCACATAGAATGACGTTTATAAAAAGAAAATTGAAGTTCTAACCCTTTACATGGGTTGTCAAGGAGCCAGAGAAAAGGCCGAAAGATGACTCATATATATATATATATATTCAGGGTGGCCCAAAAGTAGGTTTACAGTTATTTAACTGCCGTTTACATGGTTGAAGTTACTTGCTTAGTAATACCAATATAAAAACAAGCAATTTAAGCCTGTTCCATACTGGACACAGGACGTGTTAGCGCATTTTCGTGTATGTATCAGTACGAATGCTATATTTCAGTAAATATTTGTCAATTTTGGAAATGTTTATAAATTCAATTGTGTAATGCATATATCTGAAAAAAAGATATTAAAAAGACGTTTCTTTATATTTGAAAAAAAAATATTTTCTCTTAAATCTAACTACAAGTGGTTTGTGGTCACTGAAATAGGACTCATAATTGAAACATTCTAAATTGTTGTTATTTAATCGTCCGAAAACTCCGTCAATTGTTGTTTGATAAATTGTTGTTACCAATCTTGGTGAAAGTAGTTGAATGTTGAAGTTTGTTTCGAAGAAATTTTCAATTTCTGCCCCGGGCTCTTTGAAATCTTGATTGAAGTCCCAACAAATGATGACTTTTTGTTGATTGAGCTGTGCTGCAAAGTTGTCATTGATTATGGGTTTTATAAAAAGTAAGGGAAGTAAGTCATGTTGAATAACTGTTACAAAAATAAATAATGATTTCGCCCCTTTGTTTAGCTTATAATCTATATATAGTATATAAGCCCCTTAGGGGCCCTGAAGCCCGGCCCTCAGAAGTCCTAACGCGAAATGGACTTTTGATGTACACATGGCAGGCCAAGACCTACAAAATGATACATACATCATGGGTCTAGGACTTATGGTAGCTGAGATATAGGGCGCTCCATTATTAGTATAGCTTATATAGTAAAAAACGGTACTTTATAAGGCCCCTTTTACGGCCCTGAGAGGTCAGATCGCGAAATGGAAAAAGTCATTTCTTGGCAGGCCAAGACCTGCAAAATGATATATACATCATGGGTCTAGGACTTATGGTTGTTGAGATCTAGGGTAATGACAGACAGACAGACAGACAAAACGGGGACAATAGAGCGTTTTTTTTCGAAAATGCTCTAAAAATTCCCCAGGGTATAAATGTAACTTACATTAACAGCTTTTTCCTTGCTGATTGTAATTTAATTATTTTATTATGTAAACCCAAAATAATAAATGATTTAAAAGGTTACATTCATCTCGCATTCACAGAAATTGATGAGGATCTGAATTTGTGCCGCACTGTGTGTCAGAGTGTCCTGAAGAGATTTGAAGAATGTTGCAATGTTGAAGGAGAAAATTTTGAGCCTCTGAGAGATTAAATTGTTTATGTTAACTAGTAGGCTATAACGAATTTCCCGCAGTTCTAGTGTCGATTTTTCAAATATATAGTCTACGTGATAACTGTAAACCTAATTTTGGATCACCCTGTATACTAGTTTTCAATATGATAAAAAATATATTTACTTGAGGAGTCAATGAAAGAAATTCTGCACAGCAGAATGACTAGGTAAACGAGGCAGCAGCCTTGGGCTTCAACTGTACTTCTGTTCATGTTACTTCATTATTTACCAGTAAACTAGGCAGCGGCCTCTGGCTTCAACTGTACTTCTGTTCCTGTTACTTCATTGTTTACCAGTAAACTAGGCAGCGGCCTCGGGCTTCAACTGTACTTCATGTTCATGTTACTTCATTGTTTACCAGTAAACTAGGCAGCGGCCTCGGGCATCAACTGTACTTCATGTTCATGTTACTTCATTGTTTACCAGTAAACTAGGCAGCGGCCTCGGGCTTCAACTGTACTTCATGTTCATGTTACTTCATTGTTTACCAGTAAACTAGGCAGCGGCCTCGGGCTTCAACTGTACTTCATGTTCATGTTACTTCATTGTTTACTAGTAAACTAGGCAGCGGCCTCGGGCTTCAACTGTACTACATGTTCATGTTACTTCATTGTTTACCAGTAAACTAGGCAGCGGCCTCGGGCTTCAACTGTACTACATGTTCATGTTACTTCATTGTTTACCAGTAAACTAGGCAGCGGCCTCGGGCTTCAACTGTACTTCATGTTCATGTTACTTCATTGTTTACCAGTAAACTAGGCAGCGGCCAGAATTGGATGAGGCTTGGGGAAATGGTGAGGTGATTTATTGATTAGCGGGTATAAGTGACCTTTATATTACTTTATGATTAAGTATGTCACTAAAGTAAATTATGATATGACAATGCACGAGGGGCGTGTACCATAAACAGTCAGTAAGAGTGACCTAAGAGGTGACAACTGTCTACAGCCCATTGGCCCGTAATTCATATTGGCCTCAAAGTTGGATGTTTCTTATATCACATATCTTTCGTCTCCACTAAAGCCGATAGTTCAATGCCTTTGAAGGCATATCGGGGACTGAATATCCATTGGTCCTCATCGGAGATCGAACCAGGAACCCAAATATCGACAGTTGAGCGCTTTACCATACGCCCATCTGCCCTGTGAGGTATTCAGGTAGCCCACCCCTTCCCTTTTTTCAAGGTAAGAAACATGTTTATGCAAATTTAATCTAAAGACAGGTTTTTCTGATGAGTAAAGCAGCACTTTACAGCTTTACACCATCCAGGGACCGGTAATGCATACTCTAGGTAATCTGTGACAGCTGGTTGCCGTATTGTAATACGAATGGCAACAGCAGAAGATTTCCAACACGCTCGATTTGCCGTAACACACCATTCACATTTCACAGAGATTTTTTTCTTAGGAGGTTGACCTCTTTAAGACGTAGGGTAGTCAACCCCGTAGCGTAAAAATTCTACAGCAGGGGCCAGGCATTCTACAGCAGGGGCCAGGCATTCTACAGCAGGGGTCAGGCATTCTACAGCAGGGGCCAGGCATTCTACAGCAGGGGCCAGGCATTCTACAGCAGGGGCCAGGCAATAGCAGGGTGGGGAGGCAGGTAATACATTGTACTAAGTAGAACAAATAAGCAGAGGGAGGCCAGACAAAACGCAGGGGGCCCGCCCCCGGCCCCCCGCACGCTACGGGCCTGAGGGTAGCCCAGTGAAGTATGTATGATGCTCTGCAGTTGTAATGGTTATAATAGCAAGAAAACGACTCTCTGACTTTGTTATTTTTCTGTTTTGTTGACGTAAACAATTTATTCATTTGCTGCTAATTGCAATATTTTATTTTGATTTTTGCGAATTGAAATTTTAACAGATTTTTAAAATTTCGTTTTATATCTTGTCAGTGGTACCCGACCCTCGGGCTACAGACCGGTAAAGGCCCGTGGATCAAATAGTACTGGGCCACCAAAGAAAATATTAAATTATTTCCATTTTATTTACTGTGGCGTATTCCTGTCGGGAATATGCGACTTTCCATGAACGAGATGTTAACCGGGAAATGAGCGGCTGTGAGTGGCAGTGGCATTGGAAATCAAAACATTCTAAATTATAAATGATCAACGTCCTGATAGAGAACCCCGAGATAGAAGAGTGTATAATGAACTAGCTGAAAAAAAAACAACTTAACTCTGGGACTTGGATATAACAATCGCCCCAGGCCAGCCTCACGCCCCCTCCCTCCTCCCACTCCCCCCCCCCCCCGCAAGCAGCTTCTTCCCAACATCAATACATTACGGTAGTTTTACATGCAACTGTCATACATTGTAATAACACATTAACAATGAGTTTGCTATTTTAACATAGGAGAGACAGTTATGTTGTTGACTAGTGTGAGATCCTTCTGTCGTAAATCACTTGCAGAGTCCTTTGTAAATGTCGCTCTTTTTGAATTTTTTTTTCTTCTTTATTTTAATTAACTGTGCGAGTGTGTCTATGAAGAATTGAATTTCATTGGACACTTCTGTTTAAATAACTCAGATTCACATTTATTAAAATGATGAAATCTAATTATTTCACATGCAACAAAAGAATGCTGAACAGAAATAGATTAGTTATGTATATATACAAACATGTTACACAATATCTCATATACAAACACATTACACAATATCTCATATACAAACACGTTACACAATATCTCATATACAAACACATTACACAATATCTCATATACATACACGTTACACAATATCTCAAAGAATGATGTAGTTAAAAAAAGGTTTTACTAAAAAAAACTATCAAATATGTTTAATACAAAAAGGCAGACATTTTGTTAAAAACTTCTTCCCCCCTCCCCTCCCCCGTATGTATCCTTTAGTGCCGCTCGCGCCCCCGTCCCACCCTCCCAGAAATTTGCCCTTAACGCATCATTGGTGCTTGGGGTGAAAATATAAATGCTACCCTATACATATGCCCAAAAACTACAAATGTGATGAAAATGAAGTCTCTGAAAATGAAGTAAATGACTAACTAAAAGCGTGTGTGCATTTTATATCTCTTAGAATTGAAGTATCATCATCATTGCCCGTCACTCCTATCGGAGTATGGGCCACCAACTAAAGATCTCCAGCGACTTCTGTCCTGAGCCATTCTCTCCAGCTGCTTCTAGCTGAACCCCATCCTGTCCGCTTCAAATTCTCGCCTCCAGGTGTTTCTTGACCGGCCTACCTTTCTTTTTCCTCGAGGATTCCATATCAATGCTTGCCTAGTGATGCTACTTGCTGGCTTTCGTAATGTGTGGCCTATCCAGCCCCATCTCCTCTTCCTGATCTCTTCTTCTATTAAACTTGGCCGGTTCGTTCTAAAAGGCGGGCATTGGTGATGGTGTCAGGTCATTGTATTTGAAGAACTTTCCTAAGGTCTGGACTCTCTTAGTGGTGGTCTTCGTAAAAGAATTAAAATGACATAAAAATTATTATTTTAATCATTAATAATTCTATAAATATTTGTGTATTCTAAGGGGTCAATTCTTACTTCCTAGTGCACAATACTTTTTTAGCGCCCCCCCCATTCGAAAACCATATAATATTAAATGTAAAATATACCATTTGGCGCCCCATTGTGAGTAGCGCCCGGAGCATGATGCCCCCTTGCCCACCCCTCACTACGCCACTATCCTAGCCTGCATCCAACAAGTAGCATGGGAGTGTCGAGAAGTGAAACCGGTCTGTTACAGCGCCAATACCATTCTTTTATGTTAAAGCACAAAAATATAATTTTCACAGTGAATGTTTTAGCAAGGTAAATATTCATTTGTTTGTGCAGAAAAAAATCACATCACGAAAACGATATGGTTTTAAATATCTGAGTTCTAGACTGCAAACTGAATTGGTCTAGTCATAAATCTTCAACATTGTGATTTTCCATATCATTACTCTAAAGTGCTGAACTGTATATATATAATAGCTGTACCCTGCAAAACCTTTGCATATAGTTATATCCCCTTAGGATTGATCGGTTGGCTAGGTTATTTTTTTGGTTTTGGGCAGATCCGATTTATTCATGGTTGTATTTTAAACTGGAATACTGTTGTATTAATTCTTTACTTTCGATTTAACACTCGGCCCAAATCGCTTTTATATATATATATATTATATTTATTGGGTTTCTTGGCCGCTCGGACCGTCGTCATTCGATGTCCCAGAATATTTTTTGAAATTTTGGACCAGATTTAATGCTGTTAAATTTATTTATTTTTGAAGCAGTCAACAATATAAAGAATTTAGAACGTTACTTTCATCTGCTATTTAAAAAAACAAATATATTTGTTTATTTAATTCCAAGTTTAGCAAGTATTGCTTACTGCTTTTATCTATCATGAAACGTCACATCCTCACGTCTGTTATCATTTTACTTTCAGGTAATATGATATTCATTTTATCAATATTGGTAACATTTCCAATTTACTATTAAGTAAGACTATTGCATTTACAGTAATATGTGAGTATATATATATATACATATATATATATATATATATATATATATATATATATATTGAGATGAGATAATTAGATGTGATAGTCAGTAATATTGTTCTATTTTGCCACTGATTTCGCAATAAATCAATCTTCCAGACTATAGGTCAGCAGGACAAACTATAACAATAGTGATGTGAATAAAACGATGACGCGTTTTGGTGGAGCTCATAAAGTGATGGCGTAAATTTGGTGACACCGCCCACCATAACAGGTCACCTAATGATGATTTTCGGATATCGGTGACTGTGCCCACCACAGCGTCTATGACGTCATTCCTACGTCGCGTTGTTGTTTTATTCTGCGTTCTACGTGTATACATCATTTTGGTAGAAATGACGTATACTACAATCGATAGCGGGGAGGCACGTGTTTTATTTTAGCAGTTGTGAAATCAGTCTAGCTTTGGGCATCGTAGTATGCGGATGCATGTTGTAAGATGACTGTAGCTTTGGGCATCGTAGTATACGGATGCATGTTGTAAGATGACTGTAGCTTTGGGCATCGTAGTATGCGGATGCATGTTGTAAGGTGACTGTAGCTTTGGGCATCGTAGTATGCGGATGTATGTTGTTGTTTGTATCTAGACCAGTTGCGCAACCAGCAAAAAATGCTGGAGGGGGGGGGCTCACATATTGAAAAAAGACTGTTTGGCAGTCTTTTTAGTAACTTTATATAGTAAAATATGTATTGATGATTTGGTCTGGGGGGGGGGGGGGCGCTCAAGCCCCCTGCCCCCCCCCCTGGTTGCGCCACTGATCTAGACAGTAGTGATTGTACTCTTCCAGAGTACACCATTATATGTCAGTTCATGTCCATGCAGTTATATTGAAGAATTAAATACTATTCTTATTTTCGAATGTAGGTGTATTACTGTACCCGAGGGGTACTACTTGTACCCGTGGGGTACTACTTATACCCGAGGGGCATTGTAAGGGCAAGGGATCAGTCATATGTTCGGGCTGCATTCCATTAGATTTGGCGAAATAATTTTTGGTGATTGCAATGTCCGGGTGCCTTCACTTTCTCTACTTATATTCAGTATCCATTACAAGCATGGGAGATCGAAACACATGATAAACACCATAGACCAGTGGTGGTGAATCTTTTTTTTGCTGCCGCGTACCCACATTTCAACCGACACACCACTTATTTATACCAACATCAACACTGCAATAAAAACTAAAGGAAGTGATATTTATTCGTGTGCCGTCTGTTCGCCACCACTTCTATAGACGTTTCATGCTATAAAGTTGAAAAGCCTGCTGAAGCTGGCTGCTACCTCTAGTGATAGCATTAATGGCCGTGTTCAACTAGGACGAACTTCTAATAAATGGGCTATTTCCCTTGCATCAATCCTGCTAGGGAGAAACACGCATAGGCACGCATATGTTAGACGATTATGTATTTAAAGATGTATTGAAGGATAACACGGGTAAATTGAAATTACATGAAACAAACTGTGTTTCATAAACTGTAGCTCTTTTTTTTCAGGTTTCGTGGTAACGATAGAAAATTTCCCACTGTATGACTGTCACAACAGAGGAGTGGATCTTCTACTAGTAGCTCAGTTTCAACACAGACCTACTCAAACTTTGAGGAGACTCACAAACATTGTCAATTATTTTATTGAATATGATCAACGACCTGACAGGAGTGTGACGGTGTCTGTTTTACATTCTGTCACTTGGCAGACTTTGCTAAATTTCACTGACATCATGTCCACCGAGGAGGCGAGAGAACATTTTAATAAAATGATCATTTTAAAAGAAGACCAACACGATGGTTACAATAGACTAAATTTTAATAATATTGTTCATTTGTTTACATTTATCATGAGGGATCGTCCACGTGACGATAGTGTTAAGCTAGTTGTTTTGTTGACCAGGTGCACTGACCAAGAATGTGATTTCAATTTCGGAAGTTCAAAAGATGACTTGCGTTACGAGCTCAAAAACATTAATTTCATGGTAGTCAATTCAGGTGACATTGAGATGATAAAAACTATGTTTTCTGACGAATTGTACGAGTCGAACGCTGTGAATTTAGCAGAGTCTGATGCACTGGATGACATCAATATCTTGAGTGTTAAACTGTGTGGCCACTGCGCTAAGAACTGGACGTTCCATCAAAGCGTGAAGCACCCGAGACAACGGTCATGCTATTTGTTCAATCATAAGATAGGTTTAATGAGCTGGAACCAGGCTAATGACGTCTGCCAACTTATGGACTCGTCTTTGTTAAACATTGAGACTAATGACGAGTTTGACTTTATTAAACAAACGTTGGAAACGCAATCTACGGTGATGTTCATGGAAGAAATAACTCTTCACATAGGATTAAGGTTTAAAATCACTGGCCTGTATAAAAGGATAGAATGGTCAAACAGGCGCCCATTGGTTTTAAAATCAGATATCATAAGGAATATGTACAGTGATCATGATGATAAGAGTTGCTGGTCTCTAGTTTATTACATACATATCACACTGAACGCTTCTTCATCAAACTTTACCTTGAACGTTCGATCTAAAAAGCTTCAATGCGATCTACATTTCGCGAGCACAAGTGTCTGTGAAAAAAATGTCCCAATAGCATTTCTAGAAAGGAGGGACAATTTCAAAAGCTCTTCACCGAGAGCTGTCAAAGTTGATGGATTTTACCTCTTCGACTGTGGTGAAGGTAGAGGTCATGTTCACTACTACCAAGTGTGTGACGGTCAAATCCAATGTAAGGGCGGCAGAGATGAAGAGTATTGCTACAGAGACGCGTCGGCGGCTCGTCTGAGATTGTCAAAGCTACCGCAGCCTTCCGACCACTGCGGATTCCTCAGCTCTACGTTTGCCGATACGATCTATGCTACGTTGCCTAATGACTTAGTTTGTGACGGTTTTCAGGACTGTCACGTTCAAAACGAAGAGGAGTCTTGCGGGAAATGTGTTAACGAAACCTGTTACCAGGAAACATGCCATATCACGTACAAACCAAAAAGTACACCTGGTGGTACAGAATGCTTCTCGAAATTCCGTTATCTCTTTCAATTTTGTGACGGGAGAAAAACATTACTACCTCTCTTGGTTGAAACAGGCGAACTGATGGCCCCATTCTGTGTTTACACCAGGATACTCTTTGGAAGTCCGGCTAGATGCCCTGATATGTCAAATCTACTCGAATGCGAAACCTACAGTTGCCCTGAAGGATTTGTGAAGTGCCCATCTTCATATTGTGTTCCCATAGATTACGTTAATGATAACATCATAGACTGCCCATACGGCGAAGACGAAGAGATGGGGCTCAGCTTCGATGATATGTTTTTGCAAGAGTGTTACGTCAGCATCAACGGGAAGAGACCAATAGGATACTGCGATGGTGTTGTCGATTGTGACAACTACGCGGATGAAATGAATTGTCAGATCTGCTTTAATGACATCGTCTGCAGGGCCGGGGTTGCTGTTGCAAAGTCAAACCAATTCTATCTCCTAGCTACGCTTGTGAATAACCTCACGAGGGTGTTACACTTATCAGGGGTTGACATTTTAGACTTTAAGCGATGGCCGATATATTTTGATGACCTGTTCGAGGTGTACATGTCCAATTGTAGAATAATCAATGATACTAGCTTAATGAGATTTATGATGTCTGCATTTAATTCCATTTCAAAGGTTATTACAGGGTCGTGGACAAACGAAAATGTTTACAAAATAGATCTGAGCTATAATCTGTTGACACTGATAACTAGGAACAGTTTTTTTTCTAAGTTATTGAATTTGCAGTTTCTTAGCTTGGAGCACAATTTGAATTTGGAATTGATCGAAGACGAAAGCTTTCTTTCTAAGAGACTCAAAGTTTTAAATTTATCTTTCACACGCATTGCGTCTCTGCCTTATTCTCTCTTGAAGTTTTCTTTGTTGGAAGAAATCGTTCTTCACAATACGAAAATCACTTCAGTGGACTGGCTCCCGCGGGGTGTGATCTTGAAATCTTTAGATATAAGAAATAACTCCATAGATACTCACGCTATTCACTCGATAGATGTTTTAAACAGTGTAGTTATAACAAGGGCCATGTTTACAGACCATTTCCAGCTTTGCTGCCCACAGATCGCCGGTCGAGGTATCCCCCGACACCTGTGTCACTCACCGTCTGACGCCGTCTCCTCCTGTGACGACCTGTTGGCCGACACCGCTCAGTGCTTGCTTCTGTGGGTGGTGGCTGTGGTCTCTGTTGTCGGTAACCTCGCTGTCGTACTGTATCGTTTTATCACAAGCGCCCTTCAGTTCAGCCGCGCCTTTGGTGTCTTTGTATTCAACCTCGGCATCGCCGACTTCATCATGGGAGTTTATTTGCTCATCATCGCCTCGGTTGATGTGTACTATCGTGGCGGGTACGTTCTGTACGAGTCGAAATGGAGACATAGCTACCTGTGCAAGGTAGCTGGATTTCTATCAACCCTCTCATCCGAAGCGTCGAATTTCTTTGTTCTATTTATAACTATGGACAGATATTTGGCCGTGAGGTTTCCTTTTGGTCAGTTCAGCTTTACAAAGATAAGCCATTTTGTGGTAGTTATCCTTACTTGGTTTATCACCCTTTTCTTAGCATTGTTACCTCTGCTCAAAACTGAATGGGTCATCTACTCTTCCAACGGAATGTGTCTCGGCTTACATTTGACCAATCACCGTGAAGTGGGCTGGGAGTATTCTTTCTCCGTATTCATCTGCCTAAACTTTCTTCTATTTGTCCTAATAGCTGTTGGCCAGGTTGCCATTTACCGGTCAATGTCTGTCCAGTCATCCAACCAGACCTCCCAGAGAAGGAAACAGGACATAGATATTGCCCAGCAGCTGATTCTAGTTGCTACGACAAATTTGCTTTGCTGGCTTCCGGTATGCATCATAGGCCTAATGTCCATTGCTGGTCGCTCCGTGGGACCAACAGTTTATTCCTGGATAGTTGTCTTCATTCTTCCAATGAACTCGGCTCTCAATCCCATGATTTACACCATCCCCTTTATCTACAAGAAATTTATATTAATTACGAGACAGTTTCTGAAAAGAAATATGAAAACTTCGTAAGGAATAAACCTACAGATTTGGAGCCTTATGAATGGCCAATGGAAATTATCATTCAAATCATTCAACAATGTTGTAAAAGAAAAAAGAAAGAAACTCAGTATCGTCTTCTTGTTGTCTTTTATTTTTGCGACTTTGGAAAAAAAAAGTCTTTCTATTAAAATTGTAATAATATTTAGTGTCTCAGAATTAGATTTGCACATTCTATGTCATCACTGAGCTCTATATTTAACTAGGAATTTGCATTTAAAAGTCGGCCATATTGTCGCAATATGCCGATTCGTAGCAGTTAATAAGATGATTTACTGCTGTGCTCTCGGTAGCGAAAATTAATTTTCTGTTATATTTAATAAAGAAAAGAGAATAGCTGTTCATTAAAAAAAAAAACATTTTTACCCTGATGGACGCCGATACAGACCGACTGGGGCTATGATTAATATGACATTTAGTTGTAAAACACTTGCTTAATTTTATACGAAATTATAATATTTTATAATTATATTGTATAACCACAATTATTAGCTAGAATAAATAAAAAAATTATATTTACATAAGACTATTTATTTTTTCATTATTTTATTGATAGTTTTGTTAGCTAAGTAAACTGTAAAAAAAAAAATACCAGCACTAGCTAATACTATATTTTACTCGCAACACTAACATTTATAGAAAAGTAAAACAACAACTTCATCAATTCTGAAATTGTTTTGTTTTTGTTTTTGTTTTTTTTTGCAAATTATGGTGATTCATAATTTATTTTGAAAATGCAAGGGTAAGTTAATAATACTTTTAAAAAATATTGCTTCTCGTATGGCAACAATGGCACATGAGGGAACGGATGGTCGTGCGGTAAAGCGTTCGACTATCGATAAGAGGGTTCCTGGTTCGATCTCCGGTGAGGACCATTGGCTATATCTATATCTCCCGTGGTGCCATCGCACTATTGGCTATGGTGGGAATGAAAGAAGGGCACCATTAAATCCGTCCTAAGAGTGGTTTATAGGATCTAAGAGAGTACATCTCATCCTTACAGGTAGCCTACTTCACACACACATTGAAACATAAGGCAACAACACGAAGATTACACTATAGTTACTATTCGACTAGTCAAAGCGATACTAGTATATCTAATGTCATGTATACATCGGTATCAAGGGCTCCTTGCGGCATCCTTGTGCTTGTTGTCTATGAGTATGATCACCTACAGAGTTTGGGCCAGTATTTGTATTTTTCCACAGCCACGTGGTTCCGCAGGACGCGCACAACACAACAAGAAATGAGCACATACGCGCACAACACAACAAGAAATGAGCACATACCAAATGCAAGTACAACAAATATTGTTTATCTACATGAAAGGACAACCATTGTGCCATAAAAAGGGCAAGTAGCTTTATCGGCTACGTTAACAATACACATCAAATGGTCCTTAACATTTGCTGGTAGTTCTAAAAAGAACTAAGGACTGACCTTGTCAAACCAGTGAGACATGAGCGCACGACCTCTTAGCTGTACAAGGGCTGAGTCCGTTGCCTATGTCTCATGATTAGTCACATCGGCCCAAACAAAGATCAACCTGTCTTACTAGCCCATGATAAAGTCACCCCGACTGACTCGTAGTCCGAGCTCAACTCTCCTCTACCACTGACTCAAAAAACTCAGACTGACTCTAAGCCACACATATCGCTTCGATCCCGCACTACATGCGTGCGCAGACTTCCGCTAAGCTGACCAGTGGGGAGCGACCATTATAGACCATAGTGACCTTCAAGCGTGGGGGCGCTTGAATCTGATAAGGGTACCAATTCCCTCCCCTGTCTACTTTGATCTTTCCCAATCGGCTTCAGCGGGTGTGCTAACTGGGTTGATTCCCCTAGCGCTAGACGATGTTGACCGCAGCGCGTACACCTGGGAAGACCAGCACCTTTGACTACCCCCTTTGTTATCTCCCCCTGAGTCGATGACGCAACCGGGGGGGGGTAAGGAAATAAGGGAGGGCTTAGATTTAATTAAAAAACAACTCACAGAATGTGACAATCGGTGTGAGAATCCACGAAGATTCTAACATTTTCACTTTGATAAATGAATGAGGCTTTAGTTTCATATGTCATAAAAATTGCCTTCTACTAGGAACATTTTTTTTTAGGATTTTGTATTCCCCTTCTTTTCCTATACCACAACCGCGAGTGTAGTGGCACTGGAGACGAATGGTCGCGCTGTAAAGATATGATCTCCGGTGAGGACTAAGGGAGTTTCAGATCATGATGCGTTTTCTAGTTTCCTTGGTTAGCGGACCACAAGGTGTACCAGTCGGATGGGTTGCTTGCCAGTGGTCTGTCTAGCAGTTCTCTTTTTGCTGAGGAACGCAGCGAGTTTAATTGTAGGGTTCTAAGTTTAAGCTCGCATATAAACTCATGAAGAGAGCGTTCAGAGAGAGAAAGAGAGAGAGAGATAGATAGATAGAGAGAGAGAGAGAGGGGGGAGAGATTTGTAGAAAACGCTAAAACCTTTAAAACAGATTTATTTCAGAGAACCTTCGACGAACTTACGCCAAGGGTCACCACTAAAGGGTGGGGGTGGGGAGGTCAACCCGAAAACTTCTCACGAGCCCCGAACCTTAATGACCTCGTCACTTTCAAACCTTTTTAAAAAATTATATTGCTGAAACCAAGGTTCCCTTTTTTCATTAGAAGAATAATGGGGAAAAGGTGTTCGAGTTGTCTGAGTTTGTCAGATGCCCCAGATTATCAAACTACGGCCCCTGTGCGCCCATGAATTTAAATATACCTAAAGAATTTATAGTCAGTCACACGATACTAGGACAAAAAGTTTTATAAATATAAATAATGTTATTTTCTAGGATGAATTAAACACGTTTGCATATCTTTAGCTTTTAATTCATCAGCTTTGTAATCATTATGGTAATGTGAAACCTTCTTTATTTTAATCAGCGAAAAACTGTATTAAAATGATTTTCTTACACTGGAAATGTACACCATAAATCAAAAAAAAATTAAAAACAATAATATTTTTGTTGAAAACTTCATTTGTCGCACAATTTGTTATACGATATCAATAGGTCGAAATACATTCAAAAATAATAGTAGCGATTATATCGAAAGTAGAAATCAAGAATCCAAAATGCCATCTTGCCGGCGTCTTGATTCGAAATTTTTTTTTAAAAAAGCTACAGTTTTGAATTGTTTCTGCGGTTTTCAAACATGAAACCCAAAGGCAAAATGTGAAATAATTCCATTTAAATATTTTTTTTTTGTTTTTTGTTGTTGTTTTATTTTTACAACATATGGCATCTTTAACTTGTAATAAAATCTAGAAAAAAATCGGATCTGTCCGAAACCAAAAATAAACAAATGAAATTAATTTTTCAGTCACTCATTTGCGAATTATATTAATAATTTAATCTGTTCCTTTTGCAAATTATAGATTACTAGCTGTACCCTGCAAAACCTTTGCATAGAATTATATCCCCTTATGCTTGATCGGTAGGCTAGGCTAATTTTTGGGTTCGCGCAGATCCGATTTTTTTCATGGTTGTATTTTAAACTGGAATACTGTTGTATTAATTCTTTACTTTCGATTTAACGCACACTGGAAATGAGTATTATTATATATGATTCTGATTCCGCAGCTGAAAAAAGACTCGAACATCTAAAGTCTGAATGAAGATTCCCCAGATGCTGGGCATGAGTGCTCACATATTCATCTTTCTTCTGAGGTAATTTAAATAATGTATATTCGTACATTACGTCATGTTTTTGATTTTTTAAAAAAGATATTCTCCGTAATAAACCTTAACGTTCGTTATTAGTACATTTATTTCACTTTACCTAAAGGTGTTAATACCCATACATTAAATATTAATAGGTGATCTACTAACTATTGTGGCTTTTAATTGTCAGATACGAATGTGACTAAAAGAAAATGCATGTACAATGGGAAAATCCAATTAATTCCATTATGAAAAGCTTAAAGCTCATGGTGACGTAATAATAAATTTTCTTTAAAAAAATATGTTTTGATTAAAAATTGTAAATATACATGGCGGCTTTGAACAAACTTCGGTTCGTACTTTTTAACGAGTAAATCTTTTTTTTTTAAGCGAGGAGAATTTTGAAGTAAAATGAGCGCCAAAAAGTTTATAACGAAATTATTTTCCCATTATCTGTGCGATCAGCTTCGAACGTATAGCACTGCGACTGAAAGAAACACATGATGTGGAACAGACTTTTTATGCCATTAGGTTGTACAAGTATAAAGAAATTATAGAAGAAAAAAAGGACCCAATATAATGAATGTTATCAATAATATCTAGTGGAAACGGCGAGGGGGGGTTGCAATTTCACCACTGGTGGATCCGCCACTGGAAAGATGTAAGTTACGTTGGGATCCTGGGGCTAGTGCCTGGGCAGTCACACGCGTTAATTAATATGGCCTTGATATCACCAACCTAGTTCCTAGACTCAGAGATATATACTTTGTCGTCTCGTATGTTGTCGTTGGTAATTTTATAATGATGGAGAATCCATGACAAACAAAAAAAAATGAATTCCTTGGCTTCACATATGGGTTGACTCTAAATGTCATTACACATGTTTTGAGTAAACAAACACTTAGAGTAAACAAAAACACTTAAAGTAAACATAAACACGTAAAATGTCATTACACATGTTTAGAGTAAACAAACACTTAAAAATGTCATTACACATGTTTAGAGTAAACAAACACTTAAAAATGTCATTACACATGGTTAGAGTAAACAAACACTTAAAAATGTCATTACACATGTTTAGAGTAAACAAACACTTAAAAATGTCATTACACATGTTTAGAGTAAACAAACACTTAAAAATGAGAAACACTATTGGACTGAAATCGGGCGGAATCCGTCTTTATCACAGAGACGTGGTCTCCAACTTGTATATGTCCCGGGGTATCGAGAGACAAGTAGACCCCAAACAATGGAGCAGCACCGTAAGGCTTTTTACACCTGGAACTGAGTTTCAAAAATAAAAAAAATAAATAGAACAAAATATGCACAATAAAATATACAAGTTTTTTTTTTATCTAGTGCAAGAAAAAAAATTACACAAAATTAGGACATATATATATATATATATATATATATATATATATATATATATATATATATATATATATATATAAACTACACTAATGAATGAAAATGCATGCATATCATATATATTATGATCCACCACTACAGACAATTATGCGAATCGGCAAAGTCGTAAACTCGTTGAACATAACTCAAGCTAGGGTACTCTCGGCTCTGTTGGGGATGAAAGACGGGGGCTAGGGAATACTGCCTACTTCATAGGGTCTAACAAACAAACACTAAAACCAAGTATCGTGGAGAATATAAAATGGTGACAAGCTTTGGTTGGCACTGCCCACTCTAGTAGGTCGCCTGACGAACTCGTTTGGGTTCACGTGTGGTATTGGATGTAGTTGTTTGGTGACCACGTCGTATTAGGTATATGACGTTTATGTAGCTTTTGAGCTATGAAGCGTGAACAAAATACCAACTGACAGATAGGGAACATTATAGGCAGTTGAGCTTTGGTCTCCGTAGGATGCGAACGCCTGGTTTGTAAACATGTGTTGCGCGTTAGAATTAATGTGAGGGTGGATGGCCGAGTGGTGTAGATACTCGACTGTCTACGGTGAGAGCCATGGGAATTTTTCCAGTTGAAATTTATTTCAAAGTCGTGCCACAGATGGCTAACTGACTTAAAGTGGGGGAAGTAAAGGCGGCTGGGCGTTGTGCTAACCACACAATCGCTTCATATGCCGAGGTTATAGAAACAAATCAATTTTGCTACACTTCATTGGACTCGATGGCTCGTTTGGGCTAAGGGAACTGTACTTTCTTTTTAGAATTGATAGAGAGTGCAGATGTAGGTAGTACTTATCCTGAGTATAATGTCGTCATGTCAGGTTCTTCACTATGTTGAACTTGAAAAGTATTTATTTAGTAAAAGTTCTTATTCTACTGTGTAGCTTGTGTTGAGTTCATTATCTGTCCGTATTCATGACAGTAGAATGTCGTTTATCCGAATCAATTGGGACGGACACCGTTCGGATACGCTATTGTTTGGATAACCGAAAACCGAATGCTATCATCGCAGTATATGAAACCGGACACTATACAAATATTATAAATCACCACATGCGGGAAACGTGCTTGAAGAAAAAGCAAAATATGTGCAAAATGTCGCAATTGACCTTTATTGTGTAAAATAATCACTGATTCGAGCATTGCACTGTTCGAAAACGTATTTATATACGGTACAAGTAGTTAACAAAAAAAAAAACTGGTCTGGATATTTGACACTCCGGATAATAAACGTTCGGATAAATGACGTTCTTCTGCACCTTAGTATCTGTAATAGTCGACATTAAATAGAACCCGTCTAACGGAACATCTACAACTTCTCAACGTATTAATTCGATACAGTTACGTACTGTCTGACTAGAAAGGGTACAACCAGGGCTCGATTTACCGCCGGGGATATCCCCGGCACTGAGAACTGTCATCCCCGGCTCTGCTGTAGCTAATTTCATCCCCGCCGGCTCTGCAGAATTTTTTTTTCATCCCCGGCAGTGTTTTTTTTCTTAAATCGAGCACTGGGTACAACTTCTGAATTAAAATATCTCAATGGTTTCTTTTTGATTGCATGCATTTATCATTTGATGACAATTACAATGTGTGTCACCCCCTCCCCCCTCCCCCCAACCTAACCCAACTATTATCGCCAATTAACCAAAAAAAATAATTGTTAGCCTCCTAACCATGTTCAAGAAGTTGCTGAGTGGATTTTGTATTCCTAGTCTGGACGAAATGTTAGGCTATACAATTTTTTTTTACTTTATTTTGAACAAGGCTAAATAGATCAAGGTGGTCTTACGTTTTCAGTAATTCCAAGGGTTGGCGGTCGCCTCGAGATTTTCCAGAATCTGGGTCGATTGTAGTTATAGTACACCTAGAGGGAAAGGTAACATCGCATTCACCGTATATTGTATGTACAACTAATGGTATATGTATGTGCCGTTCATATAAGAAAGGTTGTGTACGTATGTAGATAGGCAGGTAGGTAGATAGGTAGGTAGGTATAGATAGATAGGTAGGTAGGTATAGATAGGTAGGCAAGAAAACAGTCATGTACATAGATAGTTATATAGAAAGAAAGGCAGGTACATGGATATATTGTTAGTAGTTAGCTAGATAGGTAGATCTTATAGATAGATACATAGATGGATGGATGGATGGATGGATGGATGTGTGGGTGGGTGTGTGGGTGGATGGATGGATGGATGGATGGATGGATATATATATATATATATATATATATGTATAGATAGATAGATAGAAAATAAAATATATATATATATATATATATATATATATATATATATATATAGATAGATAGATAGATAGATAGATAAATAGATAGATAGAAAGATAGATAAACAGACAGATAGATTAGTAGATGAAAAAAAAAACAAATTCAAGAATCTCTGTTAGAAACGGACTGAAATTTGAGGCTGAAGTTGCGACAAATAAAAAATTAATTTCAGGAACATGTAATTTTAGAAACAATTATTTGCGATATCAAGTAGAGCTGCAGTTTTTATTATTTATTGTTTTTAAATAACACACACAAAGGATCACCTTACCGTCTACACGGCTCAACTGTATGGAATAAAACACGATCTCCTATCATCACATCTGTCCAAGTATCCTGGTTGAGAAATAAATAAAGTTATAGGCCTATATTAGACCAGGGCTCGATTTACCGACGGGGATAACCCCGGCACTGAGAACTGTCATCCCGGGCTCTGCTTTAGCTAATGTATCCCTGCCGGGGTTGAAGCCATAGACATTTATCCCCGGCTCTGCTTTAGCTAATGTATCCCGGCCGGGGTTGAAACCATAGACATTTATCCCCGGCTTTGCAGAAATTTTTTTTTCATCCCCGGCACTGGTTTTTTCTTAAATCGAGCGCTGTATTAGACGCATATCTCGGTGCACAATTTAAACTATTAATCAGACTAAGCGGATTGAATAGCTAAAATTGACAAGATTAGTATCTCGTTATCACACACAGACATACAATAGAAACATATCCTGAAGATAGGTGTGCTTGTTTTGTTGCAACATATTTGACAAGTTCTATATTTTCTAGTATTTTTGAAATAGTTCAAACTTTCTTTCATGTGTGTGTGTGTGTGTGTGTGTGTGTGTGTTATTGTGTAGTAATTATGGGTGCGAATCCTGGGCATTGCACGCTGAGCCAGAAATAAACAGATGTTTGAGAGCAGGTCTCTCAGAAAGATGATCCAAAGTTCCTACATGGAACATAAGACCCACACCTTTGTCAAAGAATTGATTAATAACCTTGTAGGCCTTCAGGAATTGTTCCTAGCAACACTTAAAATGCGAAAGGTCATACTTCACGACACAATACCCTTGGCAACACTACAATGCAGGTTACCCTAGAAGGAACGGGAATAGAAAGAACAAAAATGAAACGACTCTTCTGGTGAGCACAATACAAAGAGAGGACTAGAGAGACCGATCCATGGCAGTATCCCTGAGGTTCCTCACAGACAAAGAGAGGACTAGAGAGACCGATCCATGGCAGTATCATTGAGGCTCTTCACAATGACAAAGAGGGAACTAGAGAGACCGATCCATGGCAGTATCCCTGAGGTTCCTCACAATGACAAAGAGGGAACTAGAGAGACCGATCCATGGCAGTATCCCTGAGGTTCCTCACAATGACAAAGAGGGAACTAGAGAGACTGATCCATGGCAGTATCCCTGGGGTTCCTCACAATGACAAAGAGGGTTCTAGAGAGACCGATCCATGGCAGTATCCCTGAGGTTCCTCACAATGACAAAGAGGGAACTAGAGAGACCGATCCATGGCAGTATCCCTGAGGTTCCTCACAATGACAAAACGTGTTAAGAGCGAGTGAATGAACAAAGGAAATTGTCACAGATTGACTGTGTATGCGTGTGTGTGCAAGGGAGAGCATCAGCGTGTAACTGAAGACTGGGTGGTGCGCCACTTGTCTCTGTGTGTAGCTGGACTGTGTGGACAGTTAGTTGATTCCAGTTGTTGGATCGAGAAGTTGTGTATGCGAGGTCGTGCGAATATAGTGTAATTGGTACATCGTATTCAAGTGGTCGAATAAAGATTTTTCGTATTGTATCTGAAAGTTGGAGTTGGTGTTTTTGTGTCACTGATAATGTTGTTGTGCTATTTCTAATAACCCTAGATAAGGTGCATGTGACAGAAATCAATGGGTGATGTGTGGGGTGGAGGTGGACGGGTTACTCACCTCGTCGAATGGGACTGAGCTCTGCACCACAATGTTGGGTCTAAAGTTGACCATTGAAACTGGAGGAGCCAGTTGAGAGTTGATCTGGTCTAAAGACCCGGTAGTCGATACCATATAAGACGTCAAGTAGGCAAATATCGTCTGAAAAAAAACCCAGAGGAATTGAACCTACAGTTTAAGTTATGAATATGTAGGAACATACAAATACACTTTAGTGTGTCATAAAAATAGAAAAGAATGTTTTTAGTGTGCAATTTAGTATATAGGTTATAAAGTATAAGGAGGGATGGAAAGCCGAGTGTTGTAGAGCGCTCGATTGCAGACTTTAAGAAACAAGGGTTACAGTAGCAGATGAATTCTACACTTCATCTGCCCCGAAGGCCCTTTAGGGATAAGGGAACTGAACTTGATTAAAGTTCGAGCACAAGGTGCAAGTACGAGTACAAGGTGCAAGTTCGAGTACAAGGTGCAAGTACGAGTACAAGATACAAGTATGAGTACAAGGTGCAAGTACGAGTACAAGGTTCAAGTACGAGTACAAGGTGCAAGTACGAGTACAAGGTGCAAGCACGAGTACAAGGTGCAAGTACGAGTACAAGGTGCAAGTACGAGTACAAGGTGCAAGTACGAGTACAAGGTGCAAGTACGAGTACAAGGTGCAAGTACGAGTACAAGGTACCAGAGGTAGCCTACTCATACGCCCAACCGGGACACACGATTGTGAGAGACATCTTCCAAATTTAATATTTTTTTTTTCTTTTGATAGTTTCTCATAGGGGGCCCGATACGCACGAGTTCATGTTTTATGACTTCCCTGATCATATCCTCTTAGGAATGCTGTTGTATTAATTCTTTACTTTCGATTTTAAATTATTTCTTATAAACACACAATCTGTCTGCTCTCGGAACGGCCCTTCTGCCGATTGAGAGTCCAACTTGGCCTGCGGTTTTAAAATGTTTTACTACCCCTGCTCTAAGGGCTAATGGGCACCAGGCACGCCGAGAGGGGGGTCAGGGGTGTCATTGCATCTGTAAGGGGACCCAGCCGCCCCAACCATGTCAATTTTTTCACGACTCATTGTTTATTAAGGAGGCCGCAATGATGTACTGCCCTGGGGCCCTTGTTGGCTCTCGGCGCCCCTGATGGGCACACATATGTATGTCACGTACCGAATCTCCTTTTCTAGAATTGTTGGGCCACTTCCTGGCTCGGTCATAGACATCTCTGGCTCCCAGTTCTGTGCTGGAGAAAACTATGGACGCTGGCTGTCCCAAAAACTTCGAGATCCAGGTCTTCGCCTCGTCTCCACAGTGTACTGTAATTACCGGCTGTTTACAAAATCTAAAATAGTAACAATAACATAACCTCAGACAGTTATTCCCATTCTACTTCATGTATAATATCAATATAAAAAAACCAAACAAAAAAAAAACACTTTTATTAACAATCCTGTGTTTAATCACCCATATTAATAGCCATTATTTTTCACTAGCTGTACCCTGCGAAACCTTTGCATAGAGTTATATCCCTTAGGCTTGATCGGTAGGCTGGGTTATTTTTTGGTTTGGGGCAGATCCGATTTTTTCATGATTGTATTTTAAACTGGAATAATGTTGTATTAATTCTTTACTTTCTATTTAACGCAGATACCCAAATCGCTATTATTTTATTAGATGATCTCGTACTTTGACCCTTTATTATGCTTTATACCAGTGAAAAACTCTGATTTCTAATCTACACCACTCTGTATATACCTTTTTCCTTTTTAAACCGCGCCTCTATCTAATTAACTATTTAATTCCATTCTTTTGAGCGATTGTCGTGGTGGGAAGGATTCTAACACACTGACCTGCACTGAGGGCATCCATAAAAGTGCTAAGGTGTCCCGGCCCTGCTATGTCAAAAAAAAATACTTTTTACTTTTGTTAGCCCACATGTTACTGTCATCAACGTGTATCTTGAAGAGACAGGGCAGTAGTATACTGGTAAATTTAAGTACACACATACACACTATTACATACATAAATCGTCATGGAAGTACATTTGTCTTCATATAGGTGTGGTCTCCAGAGATGGGGTACTTGGTACTTTTTTTTTACCAAGTACCTGTACTTTTTTGGAGTATGTGTACTCGTACTTGCACTTTATACTCGTACTTGGACCTTGGGTATTTTTTACTCATAGTCTTACTTGCCATTTTAAAAATGCGTGGACTTGTGCTCTTACTTAACCGTGGGTACTTGTAGTCGTACTTGTACTTGCATGATCAGTACATCTCTGGTACAACCCCTATTGACGAAATTACATACGTTGTGGATGTCAATAGTGATGAAAGTTTTATATTTCAATACAGTTTAACCGATCATTTAGCATACACGTTCACTTGAAGCTTAGACTTCTTTAAGTCTGGTTTCTTTAAAAGTTTTAGGATTTCCATTCCAGGGGCAGTCAATAGGATACAACCATCCAAACTGCTGCATTTGATTAATGTAAGTCTTGGCTCCTCTTTCATCGTCAGAATCTTTTGCCTATCATCGAGTATCATCCAATGCCTGCAGTATACATAAATACAATGGTTATAATAAATAGAAGATATAAAAACGTTCATAAATGTTAAACGAAATAAAGATCATTAATAAAAAAAAAGCTGAGATAAAACCATAGATATATAAGACTTATATAAATATATATATATATATATATATATATATATATATATATATATATATATATATATATATATATATATATATAACTATGGATGAAACCCTGGGAGAAAAAACAAGCAATTAAGCCTGTTCCATTATGGACACAGGACGTGTTAGCGCATTTTCATGTTATCTTTCAGTAAATATTTGTAAATTTTGGAAATGTTTATAAATTCAATTGTGTAATGCATATATCTGAAAAAAGATATTAAAAGGACAAGTAAGTCATGTTGAATAACTGTTACAAAAATAAATAATGATTACGCCCCTTTGATTAGCTTTTATTATTTATATTTAAAATATAAGCAAAACGGTACAAAACAAACTCTTATATTTTGGCCCTGAGAGGTCAAATCGCGAAATGGACTTTTGATGTACACTTGGCAGGCCAAGACCTACACAATGATATATACATCATGGGTCTAGGACTTATGGTTGCTGAGATATAGGGCGGTCCATTATTAATATAGCTTATATAGTAAAAAATGGTACTTTATAAGGCCCCTTTTACGGCCCTGAGAGGTCAGATCGCGAAATGGAAAAAAAGTCATTTCTTGGAAGACCAAGATCTACACAATGATATATACATCATGGGTCTAGGACTTATGGTTGTTGAGATATAGGGCGGTCCATTATTAATATAGCTTATATAGTAAAAAACGGTACATTATAAGGCCCCTTTTACGGCCCTGAGAGGTCAGATCGCGAAATGGAAAAAAGCTATTTCTTGGCAGGCCAAGACCTACAAAATGATATATACATCATGGGTCTAGGCTTTACGGTTGTTGAGATCTAGTGTGATGACAGACAGACAGACAGACAGACAGACAAAACGGGGACAATAGAGCATTTTTTTTTCGAAAATGCTCTAAAAACTGAGAAATTAGACCTATTCTGCAGACCAAAAATGCGATATTGCAACATGCCGTTTATTCAGGAGGAATTATAAAAAGCTCAGGGTAACTTTATAGTCCTCAAGTCAATAGAAAAAAAAAAGTACTTGATTCTAAACTTAATGAAAAAAAAAAAAAGTAATTAAATGAAAAAAAACAACAAATGGGGTGTGGAGATTATTGTAATCAGTTGTATTGTCCATTCTTTTTTTTTTCAATCCGCAGGTCTTATATATCTATGAGCTGCAGTATTGAGCGATTTGTTCATTTATTTGTTTTGGATCCTCTAAAATACGAATATCGATCAATTTTTTTAAAAATATCTTTAAACTTTTCATAATGTAACCACGTGTAATACGGCACTAACCGGGTGAAGGAAAGACGCTTACATTTCCAATCTCTGTACATAAAGTGATATATATATATATATATATATGTGTGTGTGTGTGTGTGTGTGTGTGTGTGTGTGTTTGGTTCAGACTTGATTAAAAAAAAACAACTGGCTGAAGCCGAAAAAAAGTGGCTAAGAAGTGTAAGTAAATTTCCCTTAAGCCTCTAAGAGCTCATCGGTGCAGATGAAGTGTAGAATTCATCTGTTTCAGTAACCTCGGCATTTAAAGGGATTGTGTGGTTAGCACAACGCCCAGCCGCCTTTACTCCCACCACATAAAGTCAGGTACCCATTTAAAGCTGGGTGGACTTGGGGACTTATTCCAGGACCTGAACAAATCCCAAGGTTCTTACTGAGGCTCGAACCCAGGACTATCCGGTCGACAGTTGAGCGCTCTACACCGCTTGATCACCCGTCCCCTGTAGAGAAGTGTAGTTCTTTCTTAAATATTTAGAAATGTATTGACTTTAATATGCAGGGCTTTTTTTAAAAAAAAAGCTATTCGAGAACCTTAAGCAGAGACTGACGGAGGTGTCTGGAGAAACTTGTACATTTCGGGGCCTTCAGTATTAGATTTAATAGTACTCAAAACCGGAAATGGGCCCTTTTACCATGAGGTGGGGGGGGGGGAGACCTGTGCCTATCTATAAGAACGCCATTGCTTGAGTGAGACATTTTTTTCACAACACTGGACACGTTACATAGATTCCACTACCGGTCAGCTAGGCCGTCAGCATCCAGTCCTACAGGCGTGCATTCAGCTTTCGTAACGGCGGTGACTCCACAAGACTTGACAGGGTAAATGTATATGTCAGCCACAGTGCCGATCTGTTAAACAAAATCATGCATACGTAATCACGTAGAAAAATTTCTTCCTCGTTACAGGTCATTCTTAATAAATTACAATTGATATTAAAATTACGTCAAGTCGTGGTCAAATAATTTTTTTAATTATTTTGGTGTACCTCCCCCCCCCCAATCCTTCCCCAATTTTTCAAAATAGATAAGATATTGATCATCAATACAAGAGCTGGACATTAATATACATCCCGTATCATTGCCGGACAAATATTTACAGTATATATTAGCGACGCTACGATCACACGTAGCACTATGAAGAAGTCATTGATTACTTAATCTTCTAACTTGCATATTTTATAAAATAATACAATAAAAAAAATGACATCAAAAATATTAAGAGCAAAACCGAATAAAAAAATACTTTTTTTTTAAGTTGTTTTAATTATAATTTTTTAATGTATACTTTTTAGTTTTGAAACTTGCTAGTAAATGTCATCAAATTTTAGCACTTTTTAGGCACCCCCCCCTCTTTTTTTTTTATTAAGAAGTATCAACTTTTGGCAAGGCCGTAGCTAGGATTTTGTGCGGAGAGTTTTATATAAGAAAAAATTGGAACACAATGATAAAGAAGTATATTTTATAATAAAACCCCCTTTTTTCCCAAATATAACGTCAAAAAAACAACAAAAGTAAATATAAACTCCACCCCCCTGTTTGTAATCAGGGAAATCTAATTGATCTATTATAAAATCAATGAGTCTCTTTCCCTATACAACGAGATTTAGCTAAAACTGGAGCCCAAATATTATATAACATTATGAGGCTCCAATGAGTTTTGTTTGAACAGTAGCCATTATCAACAATTTGGTTGTCAAAATTATCTGACGTAAATAGGTAAGGTTGGATGGGGTAGTGCGCTCCGTGCGGCATATAATTACCACTTGTTAGAGGCGGCTTTGTCATTAATTTTGTATTTTCTTTTTTGACACGAGATTGGGGCAGCATTTTTAGAGTCCGCCGCGGGCGTCACTATAGCTTATTACCCCCACCTCATTAAAACATATAGTCTTTTTAATGTATAATTCATTTGAATATATAGTCATTTTACCATATAGGCGAAGTCATTTAAATATATAGTCATTTTAATATATAGACATTTTAATATATAGTCATTTTAATATATAGTCATTCTAATATATAGTCATTTTAATATATAGTCATTCTAATATATAGTCATTCTAATATATAGCCATTTTAATATATATTGTCATTTTAATAAAAAAGTTGCACGAGTATGAAAACAGCGTTTCTCCTCACAATTCTTACAAAAATTAGATGAATTCAAATTATGATTATGCAGTGAATTATAAAACACTCCAAATAGTGAAAAAGTGCACAGTATTTGAATGGCGAAAACCTAATATTTTATTATATGTATGTAGGCATATATATATATATATATATATATATATATATATATATATATATATATATATATATATATATATATATATATTCAATTTGAAATTAAATATTACATAACATACCTTTTGAAAAAGCTTTCTGTGACTGATACCAACATAAGACAGTGCTATGAATTTTAGCACTGCACCAGCAGCCAGTGATATTAATGGGTCCATGACCTCTGAGATGGCTACCGCAGGAGGCATTTTCGCATTATGTGCTTCAGATGTATCACTAAATTAATTGATGCTTCTTAATGGGAGTTTGCTTCAATACCTATAATACATTATATAATAAAGTTATGCTAAGAAGTTAATTGCTACTTGTGTTCAGATGTTATTACTAGTGTTTACTACTAAGATCTGTAAAAGTTTATTGAATATGCAAACACAAACAGATAAAATAGTAAATAAACAGAAATATAAAGACTAAAGGAGAGGAAGGTTGACAAACGGGTGGGGCATAGAGAGCGAGCACTTGTTATGTTTTATGGGCCCTAGATAAAAATAATTTGGTTGTTGTCGTAAGCTACTGCATTGTTTGGGCCCATAGTTTAAAGAAACTATTGAGCCCCCCCCCCATTTCCATAATAATCTCCATATTTTTTTTTTCCAATAGCCTTTTCTACTTTTCTCTATTTGCCTCGCAGGAGGCCCCTTGGCGGACAGGGCCCACTAGAACTGTCTAGTTTGCCTACCCTTAAGAACGGATATAAGTAGACACATGGATAGATAAATATTCAAAAACAAAAATGGAAAATAGAGATAGGCTTATAATTATGGACACAGACATATTAACCGATGCATATATATATATATATATATATATATATATATATATATATATATATATCAACAAACAGAACAGATAAATATATACATAGATATAAAGAATAAATAAGTTACCTACCGAAATATTCATTATCTGCTGTTTTCTTGACTTGACAACGAATAAGTCCCTGGTGTAAAAGGATAGTCAACTTTCTCTGTGTAACAACTTGTTTGATAAACACATCTGTGTCAAATAGACTTAAGATAACAACACACTGGTGTGCAATACAGGGCAGATTACAGCTGCAATGCTTTGAAAGTCTAAATAATGAGATTGCTGAAGCTCTCACATAGAAAAGAAAACCTGCAATATTTCTAGAAGTTTGCTATTACGCCTTTTCAATTTTGCTCATATAAACAATCAATAAAACCTACAAAGAAACACGAGTCTTTTAGGTTACACTTCTGATCTCAACTGCTGGGGGAAAAAAAGTAATAAGTACATTACAACAGGTTGGCACACGTATGAGTTAGTTAGACGTTTCGCTAACAAACTTAGCTCTAGAAAATGAATTACATCTTTGAGTGTTGATTCTGGTCAACTAGTGAACCAATTGCAGTAGTCGAAAAAATTTGAAGATGTGTTGATCAACAAATTTCGTATCAAGATTACAATGCACTAAAAAATAAAAAAAAAATATTTCCTTACTTAATATAAATATTTATATAAATTAACCAACACTTTTAAACAAGCACGTAATAAACACATTTTTTTCGGATTACTGAATAAATATGAAGTTCCACCAATGTGCCCCTTTAGTAGTTGGAGAACCGTTCACTTATTGCTTAACGTCATTGTGGAAGGGGGGGGGGGTGGAGTGGCTTAAGTGTGACATTCAATGATGAAGAATGATAAAAAAGCTTTACGCGAGGGAAAGGGGGGGGGGTAAAAAATCCAGAACTAAAAAAGCTTTACGTAATACGTGAATGACCCCTGGGGACTAGGTAGTCACCTAATTTGCCTACTTATAAAAAAAACGGCTCTAGGAGAAGTCATTTTGCTTTGCTACATTTTGTGGCCATATAAAAGCGTTTTAATTGGCACATATATTTACAGTGCATTTATATGACATATGACAGCATTTCACAGACTGCTGTCGTTCTTCCATAAGCTGCCAAAAAAAAAAGAGGCCTATGGTGGCCATGAAAAAAAAATATGACATAGGCTACGTATTAATAATTACCGGTATATTGAAATATATCAGTCTTGCAGCTATCTAGATTAACTAGAATAGAATTTTCAATGCAGACTTCACAGCTTCAGAAATGAAAAAGTCGTGTACACCTGGACACAATTATCGACTGACAATAAATTGTGACGTTATCTTGATGTTAATTAATGATTGTGGAGTTAACTTGATGTTAATTAATGATCTGCCGACTTCGTCTCCCTGTTTTTTTTTGTTAAATAATAGAAGCATTTTAAGCCATGCCAGTCTAACCTACATCTTGGGGTAGCTTACAATGGCTCGTAACGCTCCGTATAATAATGTGAAGTTAAGTAAAAAAAATTGCCTTAGCACTTCTCGGCCATCGGGGAAGATGAAATGTTTCTGGAGAAACGGCTAAATAAGTGGTGGTGTCGCTAGCACAACGCCCAAACGCTTTGTATATTAATATACCCTGGTTTCTTTATTTAAGAAGCGTTTGTGTGATAGGCTAGTCTGGTTTAAAACCCTTAAATTATTAAAAAAAAAATAACAACAACACTTAACTTCCCCCTAGAAATTTAAATAAGTTTGAAAGTGATAGTGACATAAATTTAGTAATTGTCACAAAGATAGTTAATTTTTTTTTTAATAAATAAATCAATATTTAATAGATCTTTTAATAAAATCATTTGTGGTCTTTAGAGAAGTTTTGTAAAAATATTTCTACACAGTGCTTTTTTGTGCCGGTATGCTCTCGGTTTCCCCTCACATGTAAGTTTGCGAATAAAAGTAAAGTGTATATTTTCATAATGGACTCTAACGCTGTCTGGCGTGGGTGTATGGTGTTTTGCACTGGACTGGTGTCTTCTCTTTAGGGGCCATCCATAAAAGACGTCCACCATTTTTTTGCTATTTTTTACCCCCCCCCTCCCCCCTTGTCCACATTTGTCCACTTTTGACTGGACCCCCCTCCCCCCCCCCCCAGTTGTGGACGTCCAAAACATAAAATTTACCGAACATGAATTAATGAGTATTTCGAATTTTTAAATATAAAGAGTACATATTTACAAACATTTTTTTTTCAGAAATTCAAAATTCTAAATATGAAGAAAAATTACTGTTTAAAAACATTTTATTGAATTATAATTAAAAAATGCAAAGCATTAAACCACAATTATTCAGCGGGATTGAAATTCCGCTTGCAGCCATTCAAACATATTTCGTATGATGACTACATCTGTTGGTGAATTTTCAATTTCTGGTTCAATCTCCTTGTCTGATACTTCTGCCTCATCATGTTCACAAACAGGAATATTGTAATGGATGACCTTATGTTTTTTCATTGCCACCTGTGATGGGAAGTATTTGCCACAGAAACACATTCGCTTGGGAATTTTTCCAGCCACTGATGGACAATAGAGATCAAAAGGCATGCTACTGTAACTGTGATCGGGCTCCAGACCAATCAGTGCAAGCCTCTGAAACAGTGATCCATAAGTACCACTACTACTCCCGATAGCTGCAGCCATGACGCCTGCTTCATGACTAACAAAAGGTACAAGAGCTGGAATGAAACGTTTGGGAAATAGTTCATTATAGTTGGTTCGTCTTGCTCCACATCATTACATTTGATGATCTTCAGAAAATATTGAGACTGTTGGACATGATTCCAACACCAATTCACAGAGGGAGATGGAAGAAATGTGCTTGTGCTGCTTGGTTCAACATACTGTGCATGCACACCATAGCCATCAATGACAGCCTGACTCCAAACTTCAGCGAGTATTTCTCCAGCCTTTTTAAAGTTTGCTTTTTCCAGGTTTTGGTCTATAGTTTTACCATTTGCATCCAAATGGGACCCAAAATGATCATGAGGAAGAATGAGGCCTGACAGGTCATGAGACAACGGGGCCATTCGTCGTTCTACCGCTTTGTAGGCACTGTGACCCGGGCCATGACAGGCTATAAAAAAAAGCATCAAGATTGTGCTTGGTAAACAAATTATATGCAGCGTTCAAAGTTTTTGGATAACGTGGGTTCTCGTCTGGGCCTTCGTCAACAGTAATAATAACTATAGGCTTTACTAATCCACCATTTGTACATGCCACATTCTTGAAAATATCCTGAGAGACAAGTACATCAAAATCCGCAACATGTGAGGCAGCAGTACTGGAGTCATGTTTACCATTCCTTATTGATATAGATGTTGGTCCAGAATAGGTCACACTGCCATCCTTGATAATACATGCAGCATAAACTGAAGGTATTAGTTTATGCCTATCTGCCAAAACCCAATCATGGTCAGGCAAATGGATACGATATTCCAGATGCATTAGAAGTGGTGCCTGTTTTGATGCAGCTGGAAGGCCCAAAGGAACTCTAGCCTTGTCGTCCTGGCTAAGAAAGAATGTGCACTGACTGCCCATCAATCAGGGTTGTTAATATTGCAATATTGTATTGGTATTGGCAGTATTGCCAATACTTTTTTAAGTATTGGTACGATATTGCAATACTTCTTGAAATTTGATATTGGTATTGGTATTGCCAATACTTATTTTTGATATTGGTATTGATTTTTAACCAATACTTAAAGCAATATTCAATAAGTTCTCTACAACATTGGTTGTGAATAAAACTGAATATAATAAATTTTTCTTTGGTGTCGCCATCTTGCGAGTGACATTGCCAAGCAATTTTTGAATGAGACTGAGCAACGAATCATAATAGAAATCATATATGATATCTGTGGCAATGAGTATTGACCAGTGAGTACTCTAAGTAAATTGATTTCTATGGAATTTGCTATTCTTTCCAAGCTTTTTCCCGGTTGCATTAAATAATTTTCTTGAATGTTTATTGTTATTTGCAAAGTATTGTCAGGCAGATCACTTGGTATGCTTTTGGTAACACCTGGTGAAACCCGATGGAATTCAATGTATGAGATTACAACATTCTCTGTGTAAGTGACATGGAAGTGACATGGAAGTTGTTGACAAACTTTGTGATGAACTTGATATCAAAAGACTACAGCCTGTACAGAAAACATTTGTTAAAGAGTATGTTGCTGTTATGAAGCCTGTTTGCTGTGAACTAGATATTTTGCAGGGTGAAACTAAAAAAGACATCAATTGGACTTGATTTCCTTTTACCATCACTTGTCATGATGAAGGCTCAGTTAAATGTTTTTCTTGATCAAGGAAAGAATGAGCGGCTCGTAGTTTGTTCTCCATTAGCTTCATGTCTTTTGAATGCCATCGATAGAAGATTTGCAAACATGTTTGACAGCATTGATGCTCAGTGGGCATCCGTTGTACATCCCAAATTCAAGTTGGATTGGATGGATGATGATTTGCAGCGTTCGCATCTAAAGAGACGCATTTCACAATCACTGATGTGAATCAAGAAATTAATAATTACTTGGCAGACACTTCAGACAGTATTTTATCATTGGATGCCTATCCACATATCCGTAAAATATAAATATACCTGAATACATGACTTCCTTCATGCGCTGCTGTTGAAAGGCTGTTTTCATTAGGACAGCGGTCGGGGAACTGGGGTAAATTACCCCAAATAGGGTAAAAATGAAATTTTTGGGGGTAAAAATGAAATTTTCGGGGGTAAAAATGAAACTTTTGTAAGTAAAAAGTATATATTTTTAATTTGCTATGGTGTAATATCAACTTACACAAAAATATTTTGGGGTAATGATTAAAAAAGTTCCCCGACCCCTGCATTAGAAGGACGAGTATTTTCCCCTCTTCGTTCACGACTGAGCAGTGCGCATTTTGAAATGGTTACTTTTCTTCGCCGGGTTAAGTGGTAACTGCCAGTTAGGTGGCGTTACCCTGTGAACTCTACTGGAATTCATCGTTAGTTTTCCAGATGTAATGCAATCCACTGACTCGGTCTGACTGCTTTTACTATAGTGTGATGTTTAACTGTTTACGTATGATTTGCTTTTCTATGACAGTCATTTGCTTCATCCATCCATCCATCTATTTATCCATTCATTCACAATATTTGTACAGCATACATATTAAAAATCTTGTTGCTAAAGGACGTTAAGGTATGCCGACTTATTTAATAGTAGTTTATTATGTTGTCAAAGACTTTTGGATGCTTTGAGGGAAACTGATGAAGCAAGTGTTAAATATTGTTAAATATAATCTAAATCAGCCAAAAATGTTGTTATCGTTTATCGATGTAAGTGATATAGAGCAATGAATTACGTATTTGCGTTTTATTCATCGAATGACCCAAATATTGGTATTGGTATTGGCAATAATAAATAAATATTGGTATCGGTATTGCAATACTGGTTTTAAAATTGTATTGGTATTGGTATTGCAATACTGGTTTTAAAATTGTATTGGTATTGGTATTGCCAATAATTTTTTTTAGTATTGTTAACAACCCTGATAGTGGGTCGCGAAACTTGTAAGTCTGAGAATCACTTATTTAAAGTTACACGCCCATAATCACATAAACTTAAACAACAAAAAAAGTATCTAACACGTAGGAAAATTATAAATATACTAGTCCGCTGGCATGCGTTCAGAAATCAAGTCGAACGCGGAGATAAATTAATGAATTTAATGGCCAAAAAGAAAAAAAAAAGAAATTTAGTTGTACACTGGATAAAGGTAGGTATGTATGTAAGCTGAATAATGCCTATGTACAAACATGTAACTAGTTATATTTTTTTACAAACAAAGCTTGTATTACCTATTGTCGTTATTGATTTCGTCCTTGTGTTATTTTCTGTCACGATTTGGGTAGCTGTAGGCTTACGTGACTGCGTACTGGTTGATCTCATCTCTTGATTTCTATAAGAAAGTAACACATTATTACATGCATATTATCAGAACATCTCTTGATTTCTATAAGAGAGTAACACATTATTACAAGAATATTAACAGAACATCTCTTGATTTCTATAAGAAAGTAACACATTATTACATGCATATTATCAGACCATCTCTTGATTTCTATAAGAGAGTAACACATTATTACACGCATATTATCAGAACATCTCTTGATTTCTACAAAAGTGTAACACATTATTACACGCATATTATTAGAACATCTCTTGATTTCTATAAGAGTGTAACACATTATTACATGCATATTATCAGAACGTCTCTTGATTTCTACAAGAGTGTAACACATTATTACACGCATATTATCAGAACATCTCTTGATTTTCTGGGAAGAAGTGGGGGGGGGGGGGGGCTAGGCGTTAAAATTTTGATAAATATTAAGTGACCCTATTCTAAACTGCTAATGGCGACTTTGACATGGCGTGGGTGGGGGGGGGGGGAGGGAATAGGTAGAAAGCTAGTTGACCTCTCCATAACTATTGACTCCGCACAGGGTAACCGCACAAACAACCAACAAAGCCCCAGGCACACCTAGAACTACGGGAGCAACAACTTTGCTGTGCGCCTGATACTTCAATCTGAATGAAGTGGGTGCAGGGCCGGTCCAAACTGAGTGACGTAGCCGAAGTGGAGTTTCGCTAGCATTACTTTATAACTTATGTTTTAATGCCCGTCAGATATCTAGTTGTTTATTGTACCACACCGCAATGCACACACACACACACACACACGCACACAAACACACACACACATTAGTTCAGATCTACAAATATTTTTTTTTTATACGGTAGGTTTTCATTCAATTCACTATGGTGGTTGTTGTTATTGAAATCAACTATCCCGCTTGCTTTCCCGAGGCACAACCAAATTGAAATGAACACATATGTATGAGTTTGTGTGTGTGTGAGTTTGTGTGAGTTTGTGTGAGTTTGTGTGTGTGTGTGAGTTTGTGTGTATTGTGAGTGTGTGATTGTGAGTTTGTGTGTGTGTGTGTGAGTTTGTGTGTGTGTGTGTGTGAGTTTGTGTGTGTGTTTGTGTGTATGTGTGTGTGAGTTTGTGTGTGTGCGTTTGTGCGTGCGTGCGTGTGTGTGTGAGTTTGTGCGTGTGTGTGTACATTCGGTGACTGCATTTTTTTACAGACTTTTAGATCCAATTAATTAAAATTTTAGACAACAAAGAAGATTTTTTTTGTAATGTTATTAGAATGAAATTAGAGCGCCAGCTACAGCTGAAAGAAGAAATTGAAGCAAAAAAAAATACGGAATGCAACATGCAAGAGAGGAAAATCAGATGAAGTGCTATATTGGGAAATGTAATAACAAGTCAAATTTAAAAGTTCAAAATATTCACAACAAAGTGCGTCCACCAACTCTGTTTACTGAACAAAGTAAGGAGCCTTATCTAATTCCGTAGCATATACTACAAATGATATAACCTTTACAAGTCGTTGATTTATAAAGTGCGTAAATAAACGAATCCAACTGGTATTCGAGATTGGCGCCCAAGCTTTAATTTTTTAGTATCCAAATGTCTATAAACATCTGTATCATGTGAAGACTTATAGTACATTTTAATCAAAGCGTATTTCTAAAAAAATATATATTGTTTATTTTAATTATTTCCAATTAGTGCGCGATTTCTGTTCAAAAATGTTAAGTTCTGAGAAATGTTATTCATTTAAAATAAAGTAACACTGTAAGAGAGTAATTATGATTTTTACATTTTATAAAAAAGTAGCATGCAATTAAAGAAATGTATATACACACACAAATGAAACTTCTTAAGTCAGTGCAAATTATAACAACGTGAAAGTTATGTTAACCTTTATGATGTCTATGAAACTTGTACAATAAATTTTGCTGTTTCGCAAAAATAAAAAAGAACAGCACAGTAACTTAATTATATAAATAATAGAAGCTAAATATTTAAAACGAAGAAATTACACTACTTGATTCTGTAAGAATGTTGGATGTTTTATAACATTTACAACATAAGGAAGTGCGTAACGTGTACTTACAGTAATTGTGAAGTTTAAGTAGAGAGAAGTGAAGTGTTGCACAGAGTCTCATACAACAGGGATTTTATTATTAACTTATGAATACAAACAAACAATCGTTTATTTTTTCAATCAATTTAACCGGTTATCTTTAAAAACAAACTTTCGCTATTCACGATCAACTAAAAAAACCTCATCGATTTTCGCGACCCACTTATAAGAAAGAAAAGAAACAAAAGAAAATGTGAACATATTTGGATTGTTCACAATTACAGCAATATATCTATTGGCGACTCACTTGAAAACAGCTCGTCATCTCATGAGTGGTCAGGATCCAGACTTTGAGTCTCACTGAATAAATGAGTTATGAATAAAAGGGTTTTTCAACACTCATACGCACGAGCAAATAATATTTAGAACACGATTTTTCTCATTGTAAATGTAAAAAAAAATGTTTTTTATTTAAAAAAAAAATCCTGTATTGTCACTCTGTGTTCTATTTATATCTTCTATAATGACATCTGTTTTCAATTACCTTTTCTACATTGCACCCTTTTAATTTAGTTCAAGCTCGTTGATGTTACGTTTACATTCAGGCTTTTGGCAGTGGCCATATCTGTAATAGGTTGACAATTCCTATAGACCAGTGGTGGCGAACCTTTTTGGGGGCCGCGTGCCCAAAAATTCAACCAAACAAACACTTATTTATAGCAAAGTGCCAACATTCCATTAAAACTAAAGGAAGAGATATTTTAGTCACGTGCAAACTGATGAGGCTCTGCGTGCCGACTGTGACACGCGTGCCATAGATTCGCCACCACTGGTGTAGTCTATGTATCATTGAGCCTAGAGCCTCAGTACTTAAACCGGTGAAAGTACATGCGTTAGTGTGAAAATGTAATAAAGTTATACTGATGAAAAACAAATTGCATTGTCTATCAGAATTATGTCTTATTCAAAAAGAATGGTAAATAAAGGGGAAAAAATTGGGATTTTTGGTACGAACTCTAACACACTGAATATCCTTTTGAGCTTATGAATCTTTTGTTTTGAACAGAATTGGTGAGTCAGGCCAATTTAGAAACTCGTTTTATAAAGTCGGTATGAAATTTTCTTACGTGCTAAGCAGGGGTGGGGTGTCGGCAAAGGGAGATAATATAAATATGTATTTTTTCCCCTCATACTATATAAAAAGATCACGTCTAATTGTATAGGCCTATTTATTCTTCTTTCTTTGGCTCTACTGCCCACTTAGGGTCCTGGCCTGCCATACTACTCTTCTCCACTTTTCCCGATTCATGGTCTTATTTTTCCACTCTCTCACTCCTACGGCTTTAAGGTCTTTCTCCACTTCTTCCAACCATCTGCTTCTTGGTCTGCCTTTAGGCTTTTTCTCATTGGGTGTTGCCTTATATATTGCTTTTGGACCTCTTTGTTTTCCATTCTTTCTATGTACCCTACCCACCTCAATCTGTTCATTTTGATTTCAGCTGTTATATTTGGTTCTTCGTACAGATTGTACAGCTCTGAATTGGTTCTACTTCTCCACTCGTCGTTGTCCTTTAATGGCTCAAATATTTTCCTAAATATTTTCCTTTTTCAAGTGTTTGGCATATTTTCTGCTTGTTTGCTGAAATTGTATATTTTTACTTTACCGATATTTTTTAGAGCATTTTCGAAAAAAAATGCTCTATTGTCCCCGTTTTGTCTGTCTGTCTGTCTGTCATCACCCTAGATCTCAACAACCATAAGTCCTAGACCCATGATGTATATATCATTTTGTAGGTCTTGGCCTGCCAAGAAATGACTTTTTTTCATTTCGCGATCTGACCTCTCAGGGCCGTAAAAGGGGGCTTATAATGTACCGTTTTTTACTATATAAGCTATATTAATAAAAGAGCGCCCTATATCTCAGCAACCATAAGTCCTAGACCCATGATGTATATATCATTTTGTAGGTCTTGGCCTACCATGTGTACATCAAAAGTTCATTTTGCGATAGCACCTCTGAGGGCCGGGCTTCAGGGCTCCTAAGGGGCTTATATATTATTTATATGGCCCCATTCTACACCTTTTACGTTCAATAACCCATTCATTTGGTGCGAAATACTGCAGCACGTAGTTTCACCAAGATTTATTAAGAAACTCATCAAATGAAATAGTAAGCTTGTGTTCTGAGTTTAATTGAAAGTATCAGAGCTATGCAACAATTGACGGAGTTTTCGGACGATTAAATGACTACAATTTCGAATGTTTTCAATTTTGAGTCCTGTTTCAGTAACCACAAACCACTTGTAGTTAGATTTAAGAGAAAATATTTTTTTTCAAATATAAAGAAACGTCTTTATAATATTTTTTTTACAGATATATGCATAACACAATTGAATTTATAAACATTTCCAAAATTTACAAATATTTACTGAAAGCTAATAAACGTACTGATACATAACACGAAAATGCGCTAACACGTCCTGTGTCCAGAATGGAACAGGCTTAATTGCTTCTTGTTATTTAATGTATACTTTCAATAAACATTATATAATTTTTATGGTTAAATATATTGCGCTGTAGTGAAGTATATTTGTTTAATATATATTTACCTTTGTTACTGATTCCTTATTAAATCAATGTAAACTTATAATCAAAATAGAAAAAAAAATGTTTCAATAAGCATTTATTGAATGCAGTACTTGGTGAAAAATAAAGAAAATATACACACATTTGGGCAGGGTCAGCATAATAACTTTTTGGACGCACATACAAAACTTATTTATCACCAACCACATACCATTTTTAATTGCGAGAATTTTAAAATAATTTTGCTAGCTAATTCTAAGTCTATAGCGTGAAGTGTTTTAAGTTGTAGTTTAAATTGACTGAATATATTTACTTCGATCATTTGACTTTTGAATGCTACTAAAGTAAAACTGATACAGTTTTGCGATTGATCATAGTTTTTTTCAGTACCATACTGGTACTATTGCCTTTTCTCGATTAGTTGTTTGCAACGTAAAAGAAATATTGACAGCATACCAACATCCTACAGTGTATAATCAAATCGAATGGTAATATTCGTGCACATAATATGCAAATATAAAGTTTAATACAAATTTGATATACTGGTACATTTGCAACGTTTTCCTATCTTTCATATTCATTATCTGGAAGTTGCCGCTCTAAAGTATAACCAAACTGGCTGACTGCCTGGGCATTCACAAACACAGTGGTCCCCAATCCCCAGTACCGGTCCGTTGATCAAATGACACCCCACAAACACAGTGGTCACCAATCCCCAGTACCGGTCCGTTGATCAAATGGCACTGGGCCGCCCAAAAACTATAAAAAATATACCATCACTGGTAACATTTGCATCCCTAATGTACATTTTAATGTTATTGACAACATTTTTTCCCTGATATTCATTCCAATGCTTCTTGAATGTTTCAGAAAAGTTTGGCATTGTTGATGATTAAAAAAATATCCGTATCGGTAAAAATGCTGGAGAAAAAATAGCGGACTATCGGTAAAAAAAGGCATATCGGTCGCTTCCTAATTCATAGTACACTGAGCTATCGTATAATTCAAAGTACACTGAGCTATGTAATAATTCACAGTACACTGAGCTATGTTATAATTTATAGTACATTGAGCAATGTTACAATTCATAGTACATGTACTCTTAAGGGAGTTCAAAAAAAGATACCGTACTAGAATGAACTGGATTGCGAACATTAAAGAAGTGACTGGCTATAATGTAGCGTCTTTATTCAAATGAAGAGAAATGAAGAGACCTTTTCTTGACTATGTCCTTAAAGCTCTCCCCCCCCCTTTCACATTCAACGACAACACATGTGTAGATCAATTGATGATTGAAGATGACCATTTGAGAATTTCATCATTTAAGGTCTCCCCCCGCCGGGCAGTAGATAGGCTCGTAGAATCTCTATTAAAATATAACTCATACATGATTAAACACTATTTAAATATATTTGCTATGATATTTATGTGATATTAACATTTTACAATTTGCTTGTAAAGTGCGTAACTTCTTATTATGTAATTCACTTTTTTTCCAGTCCAGGCCTAATGACCAATTATGTGAGTTTTCTCTGTGAGAAGGAATGTTGAGAGAATTGGAAAATAAAACAGATTTGGAGAAAGAGAAAAAAAATCCTGTCATCTTTTCCTATAATACACAACAAAGTTAATAAGTGCAGCGAAAATAAATAAACAGCCACCATGGCGCGGGAAGAAAACTTATTTAAATTGGAAACAAAAATTGTTTTGAGCCAAATTTGGCTGTGGGTCTAAACTTTGGCACGTGGTTTTCTAATGAATCGAACTGTGTCCACACACACCAACACACATGAATAGTACATAAACACACTATATACACCTCATGAACAAGTAGTCTTCTTTATACCTGTATTTCGTTTTTAAATATTTGATCTAAAATCCTCCATTTACTGGTACAAATGGAAAGCAGACAACCTGGGCTGGATTTACAGTCACAGCCCCTTTTGGAACCCATTATTATTGTAGGTTTAGATTTCAATAAAAAGCTGAAAAATTCAATTTTATTCATGAAAAAGTTGTCATGGCAACAAGTTCTTTTAATTCCAAATAAACATGACACAAAAAATACATAAAAAGCGAAAAAAAAAAAGAAATGAAATAAACAGAAAGAAAAATAAAACCGACAGAAAACAAGTACGCCCATAGAAGAAAAATTGACCATATTTGTAGCGGAAAACATCAACACATCTGGCGGACAGGGCTTTTTGTTTAAACATTGGTCATTGTGTTACTTTGAATCATTCGTTCTGCAGACACATGCGTTGTTGTGGCGATATTCGCTATGCAGAAATTGAAACATTATTCAAATAGTGACACACTGTACACTATCTTTAATGTAACATTAGTCAAATAGTGACACACTGTACACTTTTTCAAAATATGTAATTCTATAATGACAACAAATATGGCATTTAGTAAATAATATGTTATTAAACAAGTTGCGTTTGTTGTTGTAATTGTATTTAATATGATAATTACTCCAGATAAGAAATGTTCATTAGCATTACCCATTTCATGGAATCCGTTTATAAGACAATCAACAAAAAGTTGTAAGTTTTTCACTTGAAACTGTTAAATAGTTTCATTGAGTCATTTATGACTTGAAACTGTTAAACACCATTTAGTCATTATGACTTGAAACTGTTAAATAGTTTCATTGAGTCATTTATGACTTGAAACTGTTAAATAGCTTCATTGAGTCATTTATGACTTGAAACTGTTAAATAGTTTCATTGAGTCATTTATACCTTGAAGGCATTAAATAGTTTCATTTAGTTATTATGACTTGAAACATACATAAGTTACAATAATGATACTTTTGTTTTTAGTTTGTTCTATTTTGTTGAATGTACATAACATGGCATTACAAATGACAGTGTAAACTTAGAGTATCAGTTAATAAATGAAGATTAGAATAATGTGTTATTGCAAACAGAAGTGTCCTTATTAATTGTGTCGTATCGCCAGTATAGTATTAATTGTGTAGTATCGCCAGTAGTAGTATTAATTGTGTAGTATCGCCAGTAGTAGTATTAATTGTAGTATCGCCAGTAGTAGTATTAATTGTGTAGTATCGCCAGTAGTAGTATTAATTGTGTATCGCCAGTAGTAGTATTAATTGTTATTAGTATCGCCAGTAGTAGTATTAATTGTGTAGTATCGCCAGTAGTAGTATTAATTGTGTAGTATCGCCAGTAGTAGTATTAATTGTGTAGTATCGCCAGTAGTAGTATTAATTGTGTAGTATCATAGTAAGTAGTATTAATTGTGTAGTATCGCCAGTAGTAGTATTAATTGTGTAGTATCGCCAGTAGTAGTATTAATTGTGTAGTATCGCCAGTAGTAGTATTAATTGTGTAGTATCGCCAGTAGTAGTATTAATTGTGTAGTATCGCCAGTAGTAGTATTAATTGTGTAGTATCGCCAGTAGTAGTTTTAATTGTGTAGTATCGCCAGTAGTAGTATTAATTGTGTAGTATCGCCAGTAGTAGTATTAATTGTAGTATCGCCAGTAGTAGTATTAATTGTGTAGTATCGCCAGAGTTTGAAACTTTTCGCTTGTTACGTCTCTTTTGCAAAAAAAACGGAGCCTGTTTGATTAATGCATCTTATGGATTATAGCCCCTGTCTACCGAAACGGATTCCAATACAAAAATCTCGTTCTCTATGTCAATGTTTAACCATCATCTACAGAGACACAGTGTGTATGTGTGTGAGAGAGAGAGAAAAAGAGAGGGGAGAGACAGGCACACAGAAAGTAAAATAAGAACACGAATCAATTATGTCTTCGATCAATGGGTTTACGCCCCTGCTTATCCCATTTATTGCTGATTACATCCAATGGATCGTTTCAACTTACAACCCGCTTGTAGAGTCCCCTCCCCTTGGAGGAAATGTAAGCCCTCAAGAAACATCTCTCTTCAACAGTGAATGCAACACACATACACACAATGCAAACCCTCAAGAAATATCTCCTCAATAGTGAGCACTGTGAATCCAACACACGCACACACATACTCTGCATACTCATATATTCACACGTATTCACACACACACACACACATATAGATACTTTGTAAAGGATTCCTTCTCTTTCATTTCATGGCCTTCTATTCTGTAGACGTGGATCCTGTGTCATTTCCTGAAATAGTTTGTTGTAACAATACTGCCAGTGATAGGGAAACCAGCAGTTGGAAGTTCTGAAAGGGAACAATGTCCCCCCTATTGCATTGTTTATTACTTCCATCAAACTCTGGCTTCATGTCTTGTAGTTTAATTATCAAGATTTCTATCTTTTCATCGTGTACATTGATATTTTGTCAAAGCCATACATTCACCTAAAGCAGGACTACTGAGACAGTATTTACTTGAAGTATATAGCGAATGCATTGAACTATACAGATACCGACACTTTGACACTAACAATCCCGCAAGATATACAGATACCGACACTTTGACACTAACAATCCCGCAAGATATACAGATAACAACACGTTGAAACTGATAATCCCGCAAGATATATAGATACCAACACGTTAAACTAACAATCCCGCAAGATTTACAGATACCGACACTTTGACACTAACAATCCCGCAGGATATACACAAATTCATTCATGTAACTGAATTTATTCAAAAATTTACTCAAATTTAGGAGCATGTATATGTTATTAAAGAATTAGTTGAGGTGAGGATATTTAGACATTATATATACAAATATACCGTTATGTATAGGGAGCGACCGATATGCCTTTTTACCGATAGTCCGATACCGATTTTTCCCCCAGCATTTTTTACCGATACCGATATTTTCTTTTTAGGGCTGTCCATTATTTATGTCAACAAATTTTTGAAAGCGATTTTTACCTCCCCCCTCCCCTTGTCAACAACTTGTCAAACTTCCAGAGACCCCCTATAAAATGACGTCAACATTTGATTACCCCCTCCCCCCTAAAAAAAGGTGGCTTCCCAAAATGTTTATGTGGCAAAATTAGTAGGAATATAGTAAGTTTAATTAAAATACTGAATGTTAGCGAGTGTGTAACACAGAACTACAAACGCTGCATAATTTTCCTATTTATTAAGTAATTATATTAAATTAAAAAAAGTAACATTGTTGACGTCAACTTTCTTGACCTACCCCTCTCCCCTTGTCAACAATTGTCAAAAATTTTCTGACCCCCCCCTCCCCCTATTTTGTTGACGTAATTAATGGACAGCCCCTTAAGCAACAACAATGCAAAACACGTGTCTTCCTCGTGCTGTATGATGTATATGACCCATGTTCACATATTTTATTACACTTCGCCCACGCATGTCTTGTTTCTCCCCCCCCCAACTTCCCATCCCAAAAAAAAATACACACAGATGTTCACTAATTGTATCATTCAAGGTCATACATTAGAATTAAGAAATGCCAATCCTATTGTTTCAAGGTCATATCTCTGATGTAGACATGACATTTTCTGTGTGCGGGATTTTTTTTTCCTTTTTTTTAAATCTTGTCTGATCTGGTTATAGAACTGGGTTATTTACTGATTTTTTTCTGCAACTCTGTTGTGAAAAAAAAAAAACAATGTATCGGCAGCCAAAAAACGGCCGGTCTGATAGTTAACCCATAGTGCCAATATCGGTTAGACTATCGGTCGTTCCCTACAACAATCGGCCGATCCGATATTAACCGATAGTGCCAATATCGGTCCGATACCGATACCGATCCGATTAATGGTCGCTCCCTAGTTATGTATACTTCATGTATAATATAAATCAAAGTGACTGACGAATATATGTTTAGACAAAATAAATACCAATATATTATTTAACAATACCGAATTTACAGTACAAAGAGATATATGCCTATTTATTTGATATGTTCATATTTGCATTGATAACATAATACAGATTGCTCTCAGTGTTATAGAACCTGAATGTTTATCAGTTAATCATTCTTTCATGTGTCTGAATAGATTAAATAAACACGCTATCATCATTGTATATATCAGCATCCCCGTATATGTGACATTAATAGCTACTCCTGTCACAGTAACAGCTTGCATCCATGTATCTGCGATCATCCTTGTATATGTCAGCATCCATGTATCTGTCAAAATCCTTGTATATGTCAGCATTCCTGTATCTGTTAGCTTCCATGTATCTGTCAGCATCCCTGTATCTGTCAGCATCCATGTATCTGTCAGCATCCATGTATCTGTCAGCATCCATGTATCTGTCAGCATCCTTTATCTTTCAGCATCCTTTTATCTTTCAGCATCCATGTATCTGTCAGCATCCTTGTAGTGTTGTCAGCATCCCTGTTTGTCAGCATCCATGTATCTGTCAGCATCCCGGTATCTGTCATCGTCTCTATATCTGTCAGCTTCATCGTATCTATCAGAGTAAAAGACGTTTGCATCGCTGTATCTGTCAGCATCAATTTATCTGTTAGCATCCATGTATCTGTCAGCTTCTCTATACTATGTCAGCATCATTGTATCTTACAAAATAAAAGTAATTTCCATCCCTATATCTGTCAGCAGCATGTATCTGTCAGCATCTCTGTATCTGTAAGAATCCAAGTATCTGCCAGCATATCTTAATCTGTCAGCATTAGGGTGGTCCAAGAAGGAATGGAGAAAAAAAATTCTCTGATTTAATAGCACACCCTCTGAAAACTTTTGCTTTGTTCCCAAAACAAAAATTGGCCAAATATATCAATATTTGGAGGTTGCTGAAAACATTTTTTTCTTGGACCTCCTAGTCAGCATCTTTGTATTTGTCAGCATATGACAACTGGTAGATTTTCTTATATCATTGATTCATTTTTCGTAGTAAAACGTAGTAGTTTTTTTTCAATACTTAAAGATATTTAATCAGTGGACATACACCGAGCTTTAATGAATCAAAATTACGAACAGTAAGTAGAATAAATCAACTGTATCAATATTTTCAACAGTATGTGTGGTCACTCTAACGATGAGATGAAATCTCTTACATCCTATAAAGGATTTTATGGTACCCTTCTTTCATCCCCACCAAAGCCAATAGTGCAATAGCCATGGAGGCACCATTGGTCCTCACCTAAGATCGAACCAGGAACCCTCAGGTCGACAGTCAAGACTTTACCACGTGACATTTAATATTAAGATTATGTAGAGTAAATCAACTTAATCAGATTATCAAAACCCATACGCGTGGATCATCAACATTATGTAGAATAAATCAATGTGATCAACAGTATAACAATGTGAAGAAACTAAATCAAGATTATCAATATTATCTTTAGTGTATCTACTACATCAAGACATCGACATTATATAAAGTACAAAGCAAATGAGTATATCATAGTACTAATGAATATTAATATTATTTAAATGTGAAATATTATATCATTACTGAGTAATACAATAGAAAAGTTTCATAACACAAACAAAAATTACATACACATATGACCAAGTAATAATATGTATTCATCTGTATAGATATAAATGTGTGATGTATGCATTTTACCCCGTCTGTCCCTGTATACAAACATATAAAATAAAGCGATTCTTCTGGGCTTCTTTTTAGTGAAAGCTTCACTATTTGAAATAAACATTTGTTAGCTTCTAATATCATTCTAAAAACAAGGTATATACACCCAGACTATGTGACGAACATTCGAGTAACTGAATAGCACCTCTAAAACAAATATAAACTGTTTCATATTTTTAAAATTTAAATTGAAATACAGTTTTTGAAATAAACCAGTTAAACTTAAAATCCAGACTTGTTTGCTGATATTCCTCCGACGGAGAGGCGAGTTAGTGAAGTCACGCTTGCACGATGTGGTACGAAGAACGCTTTAATAGTACAGTCAATTAGACCGTTTATTTTAGTTAAATTACAGAAAAATAAAATCAGCACCATAAAAATATTCCAAACCCACTGAATATTTACAGTGTCACTTCTATGAAAATATATGACAAATATTCTAACAGTTAAGACAATTTTTATAATTCATATATTGGCACTTTTATACTTCTGCAGTAATGTTCATTGTTTTGTTCCAATTTAATCTGTTTATAGAGTTTTTTCTATAACTCCGACACACCGTCATTGACTTGAATTATTGTTTTAAAGATTATATTGTTACTTGAGACATGACCAACTATGTCAGTTCCCAACATTATAGTTTTACAGAGGGTATTGTTACGTGTGCCATTATCAAACAATGTTTGTTCCCTGCAGCTTACCGTTTGGATTATTAAGGGTATTTTTACGTCTCACATGAATCAACCATGTCAGTTTCTCTTTCCCGTTGTATCGAAAAGTAAAACTTTTCCAGAATGAATTGGTCTTGAAAGCCTTGATCATCTTTCTGCACCCATAGAGCATGACGGGGGTCACAGTTAGTTTATACATTATGGACTATGTGCTGAATTCTGGATCTTGTCAAATCTGGTCATAGTTGCGATTTCTGTTTTCATTGTAGTGCACATCTCATTTGTGCAGCTTCCGCCATTGACAAGTTCTAAGATCAAACATATCAAGCCTCCTACCTGTTTACCTCATCCCCACATCCTTGTCCAAGAAGACTTATTTCTGTTTAGCTGTCACTGTTGTAGACATTACTCCAATACCTGTACTTAACTCTATACCTTAGTTACTCGCGTTGGTTTCGAATTTAATAAGGGACTCTTGCAGTTTGTTGTTGCTCCTGTATTCAATTAAACAGAAATTTGTATTCACCATGTCATAAACTACCGGCAAAAAAGTCAATTCTGGATGATTCGGGACAAAACTCAATCAGAACAAAAGGCGAGGATTTAATAAGTAATGTTTTAAAGAAATTAATCATGTCGGGAGAGTTTAAAACACATTGAAGGTCGCTATCATTAGTTTGTGTGTTATGGCGTCAATTGGACTTTATGCATTTTAAGATTAACTCTTGTCTAGGATCTGCAAAATGTTTGAATGTTCTAAGTCTTTCAATAAAAAAACATTTTAGGATCCATGTAAGGAACATTCTATGGCTTTGGAAAAGGAACATTTTATGGCTTCGGTAAAGGAATATTCTTTGGTTTGTTAAATGGACATTTTATGAATGTTCTTGGTAAAGGAACATTCTATAGCTTTAGAAAAAAAGACATTGTATGGTTTTTATGAAGGAACATTCTATGGTTTTGATAAAGGAACATTCTATGGCTTTAGTAAAGGCACATTCCATGGTTTGTTAAAAGAACATTCTCTAGTATATATGGCTTTGGTGAAGGAAAGTTATATGGCTTTTGTTAAGGAAAGTTATGGCTTTGTAAAAGTTATTCTATGGATTTGGTAAAAGAACATTCTATTATTATGGTAATGGAACATTGTATGATTTTGGTAAAGAACATTATGGCTTTGGTAAAGGAACAGTGTATGGCTTTGGTAATGTTGCATTGTATGGCTTTGGTAAAAGACTATTTTGTGCTCTATTTTATTAAACCTTGCGGGGTTCATAGGCAAAGGACAATACGGGGGGGATAGCTTGACTAGAATATTTGTAAGTGTGAGTATAAAAGAAAAAACATTGTAGTGCCCTGAAAAAATATAGTCTACATATTGTGTAGGTGTGAAGATAGGTCTACTACATATTGTGTAGGTGTGAAGATAGGTCTACTACATACTGTGTAGGTGTGAAGATAGGTCTACTACATACTGTGTAGGTGTGAAAAGAAATATAAAATTCCAGGCTGGTTAGTCTGTGGTGAAACTAATGAATACTGTGAGCTGTAATTTGGTTTGGTAAACTTTGGTGCAGCATGCACCGATAACTAAGACAAAGCTCAACTTGACACAGCATGCACCGATAACTAAGACAAAGCTCAACTTGACACAGCATGCACCGATAACTAAGACAAAGCTCAACTTGACACAGCATGCACCGATAACTAAGACAAAGCTCAACTTGACACAGCATGCACCGATAGCTAAGACAAAGCTCAACTTGACACAGCATGCACCGATAACTAAGACAAAGCTCAACTTGACACAGCATGCACCGATAACTAAGACAAAGCTCAACTGCTTATTTTTATCCGATAAACAGATAAATTACTTGTCATCACAGATGAAATACTTATTTTTGTGTTGTTAAATGTGTGTGAAATTGTGGCTTGTCTAGGATTGATGAAATGGCAAGCATTAAAAGATTTTTGGCCAAATCATTTACTGGCAATAGGTAATAGGTATCTAGACCTGCATTATATATGTATGACCGGCATTAAATATGTATGACCGGCATAATTTATGTAAGTTAAAACTTGTCGAGGACAAGTTCAAAACAGAGCACCCTGACAGGGGTGTTTTGTCATTTCACTGCATCCTTCAATCATGTTTTTGATTCTGTAGTGATTGGTAAACAATAATAAAGGAAAACATTCCATTGTGCTACTGTTGTCTATTTGCTAGATATTATACAATTCATATATGAAATAACGAAATGTGATTGTAGAACAGTTAATATAATCATTTTTACGATGCGGCTCATCGCTCACTGATGTGTACCCGGCCCTAAACATTTTCACATTTTGTAATCATGTTTGAACCGGAAACATTTGGCCTAAAAAGTAGACATCAAACAATGGTCTATATAAATTGATTTTTATACGCCCTTTGCTTATGCTATGTTAAAAAAACGAAAGTGTATAAGATACATTATGGTCAGTGCTACATTATGTATATTATATTCAGTTGGCATTTAATTAGTGAGATTTTATTTTGTTATCGTAAGTAAATGTATTAAACAGAAATTCAAGTCTGATATTTGATTTAAAAAAAAAGGCTGGTTCCTAGAGCTAATTAATCATCATGTTCTATTGAAGATCATGCTTCTGTTATTAATAAGGAATTAAAAAAAAATGTCTTCCTCATTTTGTAATCTTGAATGGAGATCGTGGAGAGAGGCGACAGACAACTCACTGGTGTAGAAACGATGAAAATGGATGGAGGCCAGCTGGGCGAGTTATGGAGAGAGCGGTCAATGAAGTTTTCACACATGCCTGGACACAGACGCACCCAAGTGTTTTGCTTTTGTATTTATTTTCTAATGTAGTGGTCATTGTCCTGGTCAGTAGAAACACACTGTTTCTGGCTTTGGTCTCTGATTCAAAGGATTTAAATGAGTATTCAAAATAAACAAATATTGATAGATTATCGATTTTTTTAAACTTGACATTGTAAGAAACTAACTGCCAATTTACAAGTAGATAAAAAATGTTAATATTTGTACCCTTAAAAAATGTAAGGAAAAAACAAGATTTAGAACCATGTTCTACATATCCGACGTGTCGTAGCAAAGATGTTTCACCCAGAAATGGTTCATTATTAGCAATAAACAATTATAGTAGCCGCAACTCTATGGAACACATTAAATCATTATGAACATTAGTAGGTACTAGAATGGCTGATCTTGTTAAAAGTAAGGGTGAGGGTATGTGGCATATAGCGTGTATGGGTCAAATTTCCCACAGAGAGTGTTGAATAATTGTTTGTGTTTATAGAGAACAGGAGTGTGTGATGTATTCATCTAGGGAATAGTTGGACATTGACTGTATGAACAATATTACTGTGTTCACGGACATTTCATTCATTATTAAAGAAGATGATTCTCATAAGAAAATGTATCTGACATATTTATATACACTGACATAGTTTATGTTACTGTGTCAGTATTGTGCCATAGTGCTAGTTAGTTTATGTACTAGTTTACATATTTATAGGCAGAATGTACTAGTTAATAATGTCATGGGTAGTTTATGAATACTGGCAATAAGGTCAAATTTACTTTATCGACATTTTATTAACATAAATAATTCAGAACAGGTCATATAAACCAACTTGTATGGGTTTTACCTGCTACTTCAAGTGGTTGACACAACGAATGGCATTTTACTTGTCACTTGAGAATACTAGGATCTCGGTAAAACCTCATTGTACACTTACACAATACAGGATCTCAGTAAAACCTCATTGTACATACAATACAGGATCTCGGTAAAACCTTATTGCACGCCACAATACAGGATCTCGGTAAAACTTGTTGTATACAATACAGGATCTCGGTAAAACCTCATTGTACGCCACAATACAGGATCTCGGTAACACCACATTTAGCCGCGCTATAAATACAGGATCTCGGTAACTTCGTGTACGCCACCATCCCAGGATCTCGGCCAACACCCTTGTTGGCATACAATACAGGGATCTCTGACACTTCGGTATGCGCCACAATACAGGATCTCGGTACACCTTGTGCACATACAATACAGGATCTCAGTAACACTTCATTGCGCCACAATGGGATCTGTAGTAACACGCATTACGCCCACAATACGGATCTCGGTAACACCACATTAATGCCACAATAATAGGATCTCGGTAAAACCTCATTGTACGCCACAATACAGGATCTCAGTAACACCTTATTGCACGCCACAATACAGGATCTCAACACCTTATTGCATACAATACAGATCTCGGTAACACTTCATTGCACTTTATTACAGGATCTCGGTAACACGTGTTGTACGCCACAATACAGGATCTCGGTAACACTTCATTGTACGCCACAATACAGGATCTCAGTAACACCTTATTGCACGCCCATACAGGATCTCGGTGACACCTCATTTGCTTATGCCCACCAATACAGGATCTCAGTAACGCCTCGTTGTACGCCACAATACAGGATCTAACATGGATATGGATACACCAGTGAAATGGTACGTCCAACGTCCAGGTATTTTGTCTTTAGTCTCAAAGTGGTTGTGATTTAGAGACATTTTGTCTTTAGTCTCAAAGTGGTTGTGGTTAAGACATTTGTCTTTAGTCTCAAAGTGGTTGTAGATTTCCCAGAGACATTTGTCTTTAGTCTCAAAGTGGTTGTGATTTAGAGACATTGTCTTTAGTCCTCAAAGTGGTTGTGATTTAGAGACATTTGTCTTTAGTCTCAAAGTGGTTGTGATTTAGAGACATTTGTCCTTAGTCTCAAAGTGGTTGTGATTTAGAGACATTTGTTTGTCTTTAGTCTCAAAGTGGTTGTGATTTAGAGACAAAGGCAGATAAGTTGAGAAATACTTTTATTTCAATAGTGGTTAATACATTAGCCATTGTCTGGGGTGGGGAAAAATGTACGCAGTTTAATTAAAACAAATACCGCAACTTATTTTTTTCTAAAGTCTTAATAATACAAATTCCCATTTACCTCCCGTATTTTCGCCGTATAAGACTCGGCATATAAGACGCACCCAATTTTAAAGGAGGAAAATCTAGAAAAAAAAGATTCTGAACCAAATACTGTACTAAAATATTTTATATCAACTGTATAAAGTAAACAGCAGTTGAAGAACAATTTTATGTCAACCATGTAACATATTAAGAACAATCTTTACTCCATTAACAGTCAGTAAAGTCAGTAAGCAGTGAAAGAGATGGTACTATAAATTTTTCTGCAGAAATCCAGAAATAATAGAACTGTCAATATTACCTGCGACGTGTAGAATTGCCCTTCTCCTCACCAACCCCAGTTACCACAGGGTCAGGTTCCAACCGCCATGTTTGTGTAGATTCGGTTTCATCGACGTCGCCTTCCCCCCCCAGTCGTTTCACTGACCTTTCTTCCCCCCCCAAACGTTTCGGTGACAGACATCATCGTTCCCCCCAAACGTTGCAACACTGCTTCAACCTTATAAAGACGTTGAATAGTAGTAGTTGAGTTAGTAAGGTGCTCTGAGTTAGTATGGGGCTGACAGACATATGAGTTAGATGTAGTTAGTTCGGTGTGAGCGGTTCTAAGATTCAGAGTTAGTTGTAAACTTGTAGTGACATTTGTTAAGTAGACATCATTAGACAAAGGACTTATATTGTATATACAAAGTTGGGGGCAGTTTTAATGCATGTAAAATGTGTATTTGCCGTATAAGACGCATAACTTCCCCCCCCCGGATTTTTGGGGAAGAAAATTTGCGTCCTATACGGCGAAAAATACGGTAACTTATAAATGCACACAACCCACATATATACCTTCCTAGCGTTTATTTAGTTTATGTTACTAATGTCTCGCTGAACTCATCTTTGTATATAATATGGAGATGAGTTGTTTCCTAATGTAAATAGCTGTCAGTGACGACTGTGCAATGATTTCTCTTCAAATATATTTGTGCTACCAGATGAAGCCTCTCTCAGATTGGACTGTACCCCAATAGAATGCAACTAGATGTACTAGTTGGTGCATCAGACTATTGGAGAGAATATATCTTTTACTTTACTCCAGAATTTACATTTGGAAACATGTCGGATACAGTGTCAGGCTCAAGTCAGTGATGGTCAGTGATTATTGTATGGCGATCATCATTGATGGTCAGTGGGAATATTGTCAAGTGATAATCATTCATGGTCAGTGAATACGGTCGAGGTGATCATCATTAATGGTCATTGAATATTTTCAGGTGATCATCATTGATGGTCAGTGAATATTGTTAGGTGATCATCACTGACGGTCAATGAATATTGTCAGGTGATCATCATTAATGGTCAGTGAATATTGTCAGGTGATCATCATTGACGGTCAATGAATATTGTCAGGTGATCATCATTGACGGTCAATGAATATTGTCAGGTGATCATCATTGATAGTCAGTGAATATTGTTAGGTGATCATCATTGACGGTCAATGATAATTGTCAGGTGATCATCATTGATGGTCAGTGAATATTGTTAGGTGATCATCATTGACGGTCAATGAATATTGTATGGTGATCATCATTGATGGTCAGTGAATATTGTATGGTGATCATCATTGATGGTCAGTGAATATTGTATAGTCATCATTGATGGTCAGTGAATATTGCATGGTGATCATCATTGATGGTCAGTGAATATTGTATGGTGATCATCATTGATGGTCAGTGAATATTGTATGGTGATCATCATTGATGGTCAGTGAATATTGTATGGTGATCATCATTGATGGTCAGTGAATACGGTCAGGTGATCATCGTGCTTACGCGAGGAAAGAATCATCTATTATCAAACAATACTATAAGTAAAGTAAAGAGAGATGGAATCCATTTTGATTCAGCCGAAATCAATCCGGTTTCCAGCGCTTAGAAACTATGGAACAATAGAGCGAACACAACTTCCAATCATACTGTGTTGACACAATGCACACAAAAAAATGCAAGGATATTACAGTTGATCACGCTAAAGGTCAGGCATATGTGGCGCTCAGTCGTGTTAGATTACTCGAAGGATTGCGAATTGAAGAACTTGATTGCTCAAAGCTGACTGGACGGACACCATGCAATGAAGATGCAATGAAGGAAATGGAAAGAATGAGACAGCATCAAACACAATAATTTCTCTCGCCTAAAAAGAGCGATCGAGTCAGCAGGATTTCTCTCGCCTTTCAAAAAGAGATCGAGACGCACCATTTCAAATTTTCACCAATCAAAAACTAAAAAGTAGAAAATAAAAATTACATTATAAAAAAAATATTATATAAAAAACAACGTTTTTCTTGCGTACTAAAAAGCAGAAAATAATTTTTCTATGAGCCTGAGAAAATGTCTGAATAAATTTGTCACATGGTAATGGACTTTGTAAGAGCTTCTAATTTTTATAAAACGAAAAACGTTGTTTTTTTGTAAAATATTTTTTTATAATGTAATTTTTTATTTTTTCGGCCTAGGTTGATCAGCAGCTGTATAGTTCGCTAGAAAATTCAGAAACTAGATGATCCGTTAATGGTGGAACACAAACACAGTGTTGTGTCATTCCTGCAAGACAGTCTGTCAAGTGCCCCAAGTTACATACCACGTGAAGTTTACAGTGAGATGGTCAACACCTGCTTGGTGATATTTGGCGTCAGTGTAAGAAACCAACCATACCACTTGCATGCACCAGGCCATGGAAATCTAGATATAGCATCAGGAAGGACAACCAATATTTTAAAAATACGGTTTAGGCTGACACACAATCAAGTGTTTAGCGTTAGTCTTCATGTTTAATAGCAGTTTTGTATATTTGGTACTTATGTTTTTATGAAATAAACACAAAGCAAATTAAAGTTTGAAAACTTTTAATAACAATTTTTTTAATTTAAAATCTTTATTTTGTCAATTTAATTATTTTTCGTTTTTTCATTGGTTTTTCATGAACGGTCTCATTCAATTGCTTAACATAATTTTTAGACGAACAATTAAAAATTTAACATAAGTAAGTTCTTTTAAATTATGATTGAAATAAAAAAATAATTTCTTCAATCAGCAATGACTCATCAATTGTTACTCTATCAACAATTTAAACATTTTTATTTGTTTGTTCTAGAAATAGTTTCAGACTACTTGCCGATCTTTTCAATGAATTGAATACTTTCCAATTTAGTAGGCAAGTAGAGAAGGTGTACTCAGATGGCTTCAATAGCCCTCCTCTGTTAAAAAAAACATCCAGCTTTTTCAATCTTAATTCGTCAATGTCTTTAAAATTTTTATCGACTAATATTTCTCTAAAGCTTTTATTTTAAAAATTATGTTATTATAGTATATTTATGAAAATGTAGTAAATTGAAAGGGCTTTTTAACAATATATGTTTCAAAGTGATATTATTATGCAAGTATTTTATTATTTTTAAAAAGTTTAGATGAAAAAATAAACAAAAATAAATAAATTAAACAATTCACAAACACAAAGAAGAAAAAAAATTCATTATGATTCATTTCAATAAAAGTTACTTTTTATTTAACTACATTCAATTCTCTGTGTGTAGGATATTTTTGAAGACATTATAATCAGATACAAAAGATATTTCAAAATTTCTAAAAAATGATGTGTTTTAACAGAAAAAAAACCAAAAATCTGCTGGGATCAACATTGACCATGCAACAAGAAAAATTCAAAAATATAAATCTAAGTTATAAAAACTAACATTCTAATGTCTATTGATAACAACAAAGCTCAATTTCAGTATGTTTTATAACTTTGCTAAAAATATTTTACAAGATTAGTGTAACTATTATACCAGCTTATGATAATTTTTCATAGAACATTATATTTATTTATCAACTGGTCACTCTTATCTACACCCCCCATATATTTATTGTAATCCTGTATTATGGTTGGTTGGTCAACAGTAAGTTCCTAAAATTTCCCATTTACTTAGTCTGTCATTTAAATGTTCCAAATCCATTTGCATTATGCATAGTGGACATAACCGAAACAGTTTTATTGTCCCTCCATCGTACTGTCAATAACTCCCTTTCTAACTCATCTCATATCCCCTCTTTATATTTTTCAAAGGTGGGGAATACCTTTACATGTCCTAAGAATAGTTCCACATGCTCCTACCCCTAAATTCCATAGATCTTTAGACAATTGTATAGTAGTATAAAAATTATCGACTATTAATTTATACCCCTCTTTAGCTAAAGATTTAATTAATTTCATTACCACCCCCCATATGCCAATCCAAAAGGCCCATTATCCTGTTTACCTAAATATAAATGAAAATCATAAGTATACCTAGAATGAGAATCAGCTAATACCCATAACTTCATTCACCACTTAGTCGGCTTATCCCTTATGTACTACCTAAAAATATATCTACCTTTATTTCTTATCATTCTTTAATCTATTGACATATCTTGGTAAGGCTGAAACAATTTTATACATCACAATCTAATAAAGTTAAAGAAAAATGTACTTTACATAACTTGTTGGTTTTGTCTTCAGTTTGAGGATTAGACACCTTTAGAATACTCATTATAGATTTCAATCTATCACGAAACATAAAAGCTCTGGCCCAAAGTCCATTGTATAGTGATTTAGTAGACCAGAAACGGTCAATGTTCTGTGCTTGAACAAGTCCAGCATACATGATAAGTCCACAGAATCTGTAGAATTCATCTGGTGTAGATCAAACCAGCCTTGGTAAACACAAGGTTTTGTAGGTCCATAATGTCTGGCATTGCTATTATTAGTCACAAATATGAATTACTAAGTCCAAAGTAAAATAAAGTTTTAAAAATGCCACTGCATTGCAGAATTTCCTAATGTCTTCCCTTGTTTTAGTTCCTCCGAGTTGTTGAATGCCTGGATCCCTCTCAGGTAGAAAATTCTTTGGTGGTTCTGGTAATGTGTCATTCAATTCATTCATATCATCATGCCATATGATCTGGGGGATAAAAAAATATGTAAAGAAAACCATAAATAAAAATAAAAATTCAGCTTATTTATCAAGCTACAATTAATTATTTTATAATGATGAAAACAAAATATCATCAATACAGATATGTAAATATTATGTAAACTTCAGTTTTTTTGTTGTTTTTTTTTTGTGTTTACGAAAATCTGCTGATCGGCAATAACACAAAAATAAAACAGTAACAGTAATTCTAGCGGTAGAGAAACTAAATAAATAATATTTATACATAAACCTTTATATAATAAAATATAAATCTTTATACTTTTCTCTTATTTTATAACTATTCCCACATTTTAAGTTCTAAAGAATAAATAAATAAACATAAAGATCATTAAGACAAAGTCAAAGCATGTTGGTTCAATACTTACACATGTGAGTTTGGAAGTGTTGAAAACTTGAATTAAAACTAATATTTTCAGCTTCAAAGTCATCTGAAGAATGAGCTCCCAAAGTTTCATCTTTGTCACTTGAATCAAGTTTATTTTCCTCTAAATAATCAGAATCTCAGTCCATTTTAGTGTAGTAGAATTGGCTGACAAAACGTAAACAAATCAAAATGGCGTTCGGTGCCAACTGATAGCGTTGTTTTATTTACGAGAAATTGTTGTTAAAATAAAAATTGACAATTATTTTTAGTATTTAGAAAGCATTTTTTTAAATAAAAATATTATACTAGACATAAAAGTCACATTTTATTGTATGCCGTCTGTTGGGCTTTAATCCTTGCGTCAGCCTAAACCGTACACAGCTAGAATGAAATTTTGTTTGGTTGTCTATCCTGGTGTTATATCTAGATATCCATGACCAGGCGCTTACCATATGGCTCGCTGGGTGGCGAAAGTAATATACTGCTTCAAAATATACTTGTTTAGAAATCAGTTCTAGCTCACACCTTCATAGGTAAACATATTGCAAGAATTCTGCATGTTTGCCACTCACATTTATGTCAAAACTTGAATCTTTCGTCGTGTAGTCGTGATGCTCCATTTATAGGTACTTTGATAAAAAATTCAAAATGTATATAACATGTCAAATCATACATAGATCAATAGAGCTCAAAAATGCTTTAAAATGATACCTTGTTTAAGTATGTATGTCTTTTGGTTATTGAGATATTCAATTTCTTGTGCCGAAAAACAGGCCTTTTTTTACTATAGAAAAAGTCAAGAAAATTGTGGCCCGAATTTTGAGATTGGGCTACTAAAACTGACATAACTTTTGAACCATTTAAGCTAGCAGGCTCAAATTTTCACCACTGATAAATGATCCTATTTACTTATAAAATAAGGTCAATTAAACATATTTAAGTGATATTAGTCTATGCACTTAAAAGAAAATAAATACAAGTACTATCAAATTTTAGAAATGAAAAATACAGAAACAGCAAAAACTAAATAAAAATGGTACAAGCCTACAATTTTCACCAAACATAAGTGGCTGCATGCATTTCATTTTGCAATGAAAAACAACTAAAATCATATTGGTTTAAAAATGACTAGCAAAAAAATCATTATTATAAGGCAATATGATGAATAACTCAAAAAAATTGCGGCCTGGGTTTGAGATTGGGCTACTAAAACTGACACAACTTTTGAACCATTTAAGCTATGGCTCAAATTTTCACCACTGATAAAGCATCTATTGACTTTTAAAATAAGGTCAATTAAACATATTTAAGTGATATTAGTCTAGGCACTTAAAAAAAAACAAATACAAGTGCTATACAATTTTAGAAATGAAAAAATACTTGAAAGCAGCAAAAAACTAGTAAAAATGATACAAGCCTACAATTTTCACCAAACATAAGTGGCTGCATGCATTTCATTTTGCAATGAAAATCAACTAAAATCATATTGGTTTAAAAATGAATAACAAAAAAATCATTACTACAAGGCGAAAGGATAAAAATACTAAATTTACAAAGAAACATAGATTAAAAAATTCCAAGATGCATGCTTCAGTGCAAAAAATAATTGTGCATATTTCATTGTTGAATGACAAAGCAAATTTTAGAGAAATAATTAAGATTACTGCATGCAATTATTTACAAAACAAATAAATAGTCAATTTAAATTATGTATCATATTAAAAAAAGTTTTAACACTTGACAAAACTGAAATTTTTTGCCAAATAAAATCATGGATTTAAATAAAAATACGTTCTTAAATGAAAAACCACTTCACATAATAATAGAAAAAGATATAATGAAAGAGCCAAATTTGCAAAGCAATAAAGAAAAGTCACCAGTGAAAATTTTTATATCATACGTTTCCCAATTCATAAAAAAATTACATAAAATACAGGTGTTTTTACAACCTATGACTAAATCATTATTTAATTAAAAGGAAATGATAGAAAAAGATGCAAGGGCATTACATAAATTAATTCAAGTTAAAAAAATTAAATCATTCAGAACAGCATCTGTTAAAATACTTTCTAAAGTTAGTTTTACATCTTCGGCATCCTCTTCATTTTCATGCATTTTCCAGTAAGCTATCCTGATTTTTTTCCCTGGAGATGCTGACTTCATGATAATCTTTCCTTGAAAAAGGGTATCTTGTCCATCCACATTCCAGATGTGCTGAAAGCGAGCGCCTTCAATTTTGTTAGGATTTGAATCCAAGAGATCTTTTACTTTATTTTTTTGATAGGCACTTAAAGCTAGAAAGATTTTCTGCTCCATCAAATTAGGGACATTTTGTTCGAGCAGAAACTTTATCTCCTTGCCTACTCTTGATCTGTGTACCATGTCTCTCTTCTGCCCTTTTTCTTTTAATCTGTCACAGATGGCCGCTTCCATTTGACCTTTTCTCTCTTTACTGATTGTCCTTATTGTAGCACCTCTTTGGATCGAAAATTTAACAATGGCATCCTGCTCATCTGTGGGCTTTGTGCTTAGCCATTCTAATGTTTTATTCACTTGAAATTTTGCCTTTCCATCCAGAAAAGAAATGCTGGCATTAGGGGCTCTTCGTGCTAGAGAGTCTATTATCCCCAATGTACGTTCAGCCCAAATGTTGTGGGCAGGAGCACTGGCTGCTTTGACCTTCAGTTCCTCTGTTGGATCTGCAAGATCGCCAAATAAATAGCGAGACATTTGTCTATTTAAAACATTTGACGTGGCAGTGGCCACTAGATGTATTATTTCATTGAGTTGGACAAAATTTGTATTGTCGACTATTAACAATGCAGACAACGTGTCATCTAAAATAAGAGGCCGTCCAAATGCATCAAATGTGGTGCTGATTAAATATTCTGGCTCAGCAGCAATTCTTTCAATGAAACTTACAGCTGTCTTAATTTGTACCTTGGAAATTCTGGAGGTTTTTCTTTTAATTAAATCATTTACCCTCTTGACTTGGTAAGTTTTTTTTATTCTTATCCTTTCTCTCATTTCAAATCTTCGTTCGAAGTTTAATTTTCTATTCACAGCCAACAGTTCACTGTTAGTCTGTCTTTTATATTTGCATGACTGGCAGTCTCTTTTCAATCCTGGTTTTAACAGGAGAAATGAAGGGAGGATGCTTAGGCTGTAATGATGGTAATGTATGTTTCCTTTCAGGAAACTTGAATTCAGAATCAAAGAACTCCACAATGTTATTCCAATTGTTATGGATATTTCTTTTATAGAGCTTTACTTGTTCATTAATTCTAGATACTTTACTTTTTACAGAAGTAATATGGCAATTACTTTCTGCCATTGTCACTACATGCTCAGCTGTTTTACTAACATTTTTTCCTAGTTGCAGGAAAATGTAGAAAATAAATCCATTTGTGAATTTGCTATCTTTATGAGACTCAAGAAGATTCTCCATGTCCTTTAAATTCTTCAACTTTAGAGTATTTGTATTTTCCATTTTCTGAAAATAAAATAAAAGAAGTTAATGTTTTAAAAGTTTCTGAAATAAATGTTTAACCTGAGTAAAAATCACTACTGTTATAAGGCTCCAATGAATATTTAAAAAAATTAAATTATAGCATAATTTTATTGATATATTAGACTTATTACTTATAGTAGTTTGACATAACACACAATATATTTCTACCAGATACTACTGTGGATAAAAATATTAGTGTTTTTATATTCAGAACACATACTAGATTAAAAAAAACGTAACTTTGTTAAAGGATGGCAGTTAAAAAATATTGATTTTGAAGGATTACTATGTATGGATTTAATGTTAAGATTAGCGCTGCCCGCGGTTGCCGTTATCGATAATAGGTAACTTTTATCGGCAAATAAGCGACTCGTCAAGAACACGGTTTTTTAATTTTTTGAGCAGTCAATCAACATAAAAATGATTAAATAAGATATTTAGAATATATTAACAGTTGATCGATCAATAAAAACATTGGGTCGCGACCTAATTAAAAAATAAAAGCAAAATTTATCTTACCTTATTTTGAAATGTTGATTCCTCAAAACGAAGATGGCGTAGTTAACAAAAAAATTCACACAGATTAACTTAAGGATAAGTTCTTTTAAAATTATGGCAAAGTAAAAATAAAATAATGAGTAAATTAAAGCGTTTCAGAAAATCACAGTACCACTGGTTCTAACTGTTGCCAAACATGGCTTATGTAGCATACGGAGATTTTCAAGGCTATTTCCGGGTCGTTTGGGCACGGATATCATAGTACCTAATTACGGTATGTTATACTCATTGTTCCGATCTTGTTGATTTGGTTTCGGAGACGAAAATCGTTTCATACAATCAATATCAAACAGTTAAGCTACCAGATATACATGTCCTACAGGAGCAATGTGCCTTTTCACTAGAAAAGTCAAATTTCTGTAATAAAACAACGATCAAATGTCATCCAACTCTATATAAGTTATTGAGAAAAAATGTTTGTTTGTACGCCCGATGTGTGCGCATCGAGTTGCGCAGTCATGCGCAGTCTAAACAAATCTATTTTTAGTAATCTTTTGTTTTTCTAACAAGGCTAATACAAGAGCTGTGGATCAAGCTTCTAGAACAGCTTGAAGCCACGAATGTGGCCTTGGAAATTTTTTTATTCATATTTTTTTTACTACATGTATTTTAAAAAATGTGTAAGAAAGTTTATTTAAGGTAATAAATTTGTGTACGCTTTTTATGTTTTGTAATTGGAGTGTCTATGTGCACGCCTGCCTGTGCCAATAAGGAGCATTGAGTGCACGCACCTTGGTGCCAATAAGTAGTTCTTATTATGGAGGCGATTTTCGTTAATTTAAGGTGATCCATGGCCCATTTAAGGTTTCTGCAAGTTTTTTTTCTATATTTTAAGCTACACTAGCCATTTTTTTGGCACATGCATACAACATACCAATTAATGAACAAAGAAATAAAAAAAAAAATAAAAAATGTATTATGTGACTTTTTTTTGGGTAAAAAAGTGTAATTTTAAGACATTTTTCAAAGAACCATTTTTTAAAATCTATTGTAGATATCATAAAATAACTTTGCACAAATTTTAATTTTTTTTTTTAGAAAAAATGAAAAATAAATAAACTGTGAATTTTTTCTATTTCGGTACACTCAAAAAAGCTACATTTTTCGGGGGGGGGGTAGGTAAGAAAAAATTAAAAAAAAAAAATTGGACGTTTGTTTGAAACACACTCATTAACATGTGTGCAAAGTTATTTTATGATATCTACAATAGATTTTAAAAATTGGTTCTTTGAAAATATGGCTTAAAATTACACTTTTTTACCCAAAAAGGTCACATAATACATTTTTAAATACATTTTTTAATATTTTTTTATTTCTTTGTTCATTAATTGGTATGTTGTATGCATGTGCCAAAAATGGCTAGTGTAACTTAAAAAATAGAAAAAAATAGAAAAAAAAACTTGCAGAAACCTTAAATGGGCCATGGATCACCTTAAAGAGTTTCCGGGGGTAAAGATACTGCTTTAGCGAAAAAAAAATAAATAATACAGAGTCAGTCTAGCTACTGCGTAACGATTAATCATACAATTATCATAAAATAAAAAAAAATAATAAAGTCTGCATATAGCTAAGTGCATATTTGCCACGGGTCCGAATAAAACAATCTGACTTTATTGGGACCCGGGTCCGAATGGCCGCAGACGCAGTCTTTCTCTTAATAATGCGAAATTTTGACGATGTAGCAATATTCTATTGTAGCAGTTTGCAATGAAGGACAAAAAATGCATATTATAGGTGTAAGTGACATATTGTATGCAGTCACAATTGTGTGTTTTTAAAGGTATATAATGATATTATTTTAATATAATTTTTCTTTCCATTGACAGATATGTTATGTTCCGCAGTCTAAATACTAATATTGATAATTTAAAATCTTTAAATAACAACAATGTAGGGGTCACAATGTACCTTACCTGGGCTAGGGATATGAAAAATGCTCTAATTGAACATCAATATAAGCAGGTATGTAAATAAATATTTTAAAAGGAGGGGTATGTACCAAAAAACTGACCAATATATGCAATACTAATATCACTAAGGCTGACATTTTTTGTTTAATAACGTGGGGTGAGATTTTGCGGTTAAAACCTATACTGCTACTAAAACATAAATGGGTCATTTTTATCTATAGTAGAGAAAGTAACAGCATGGTGCTAAAAGCCATTCTAGTCAGGAAAAGTGCAACAGTTCATCTGCTTTAAAGGAGCCAGTCAGTAAAGAATATCTTGGTAGATGTTCTAAGTTATCTGGTCAGATGGATGGGGGATCAAATCATAGATAATACAAAAAGTCAGGTAAATATTTCTTTCTCATGTAATTTTTAAAAAACTATTTTAAGAGATAATCTATTGTGCCAAACTTGGCTGCAGACAAAAAGTTTTGATAAAACTTTAATAATAATCAGTAATGTATTTCATTGCTTATTTGGTTACGCTGGTTCGACTCTAGTCCCAGGCTATTAATAGATTTTATGATATTAAAGGATTGGACAAACATTTGCCTAGTGGTGCATTGTGTGTGTGTATATATATATATATATATATATATATATATATATATATATATATATATATATATACAGGGGCGCCGAGAGCCAACACGGGCCCCAGGGCAGGACATCATTGCGTGTCCCTTGTCAAAATAAGTCAATTCCGTATATAGTCATACAAAGAGTATATACAAAAAGTTTTAAACTATATTTATTTTACTTTGCCCCCGTTAATGAACTATCGCCGATAAAGCTACACAAGTTTTTCATAACAATGTAATTTTGTGGAACTGACTTTTACTACATGCAGAGAGAAAGTTACAACAACACTTTGCGGGCTTTTCTTCTTGAAAACACTTCAATTATATTGTTGCAGTCAATCGTTCTTGCAAGTCGACCTTCCACTGCCAGCATTCCAAGGCTGGTTAGGCGTTCTTGACACATTGTCGATTTCAGAACATATTAAACTCGGACCAATGTGCTGAAAGATCGTTCTGCTTGGCAACGGTAACCGGAAGTGTGCAGAAGATACGTAGCATAATGACTACATTTGGAAACATTATATCGATTTTCAAATTGTGTAAACGGTTCAGCAAGTCAAATGGCGACAAACTTTTCTGCCCGAGGTTTGCAACGTGTATTGTTTTCAGATGCTCCAACTCATTCTACAGATCGGCGCTAACATCAACAACATATTTATCTGCCAGGTTCTTGGCTGCGATGAAGACGTCGTCTGTATTCATATCATGATATTTCCACGGAACGCCGAACAATTCGTCCCAATTCTTTGCCGCTTCGTATCCTGTTGTTAAATTCGCAATCATTCGTGTCGATCCTGCTGATCATCATTGTCGTCGAGAATTGTTTTGTCTGGTAATTGTCGTCTTCGTTTGTGTTTTGTCTCTGCCAAACACAGGGACTGTTCAACACCGCAGCTCTCAGCGACAAGTTTGTTCTCAGACAATATCTCATCCCACTTGGATCGAAGCAGTTTTAAGTCGCCAATGAGGTCACGAATATTAACAACTTCGACATCAAGAGTTGCTTCTCTTGCCTGCAGAAGGTTCAAACTATGGCAGCCACATGGTGAGAACGTTGCCAAAGGATTGTTCTTCAGTATAATTGTTTGAGAGCCTTTGTACGAACCACTCATATTGCTTCCATTGTCATACCCTTGACCGCGACAGTTCGTAAGCGGTATGCTATGTTTTTTCAACGTGTGAATGATTAGCTGAGCTATATCTTCTCCACTCTTCTTGTTGCAGTCCACACATGCAAGGAATCTCTCATGTAGTTCGAAGGTATCCAAGTTAGTGTTTAGATGTATTACCGCAAAATGAAAACGGTCTGCTCAACATGAGCGGAATCCTGTGTTGCGTCCACAATAGTTAGAAGCATTTCACCGATTCAACTTCATGTAGTATAGCATCGAATACTTTTTGCGCACAGCAGTGAATAAATTCATTCTGACTGTCAGCGGACACATAGTGAACGGTGGGAAAAGCCATAGAGTTATCAATAGAATTTCACAATATTTCTATGGAAATCTATTCATAACTCTATGAATTTTTTTTCCACCGGTACCGCTTCATCTTCATTCTATGACTAATTCTATGATAGCACACACCATACTCAGATTTCAAGTAATGTCTAAAAATAGTTATACGCCAATTCACACTCGGATTGGTTTATGAGATCTAACGAGCCTCAGCAGTCGACTAAATTTTTAAGTTTCGTTCGGATTGGCTGCTATCGACTGTCATCGACGTACCCTCAATAAACAATGAGTCGTGAAAAAATTGACATGGTCGGGGCGGCCGGGCCCCCTTACAGATGCGGACTCCCTGTCAATGACCCCCTAACCCCCCCTCTCGGCGTGCCTATATATATATATTATAACATTGGTTCAGTTATATTACTCATGTGAGTAATAGTTAGATTGTTTGATGACTGAACTGTTAAAGTGGTAATGTTGTTACATACAATTGTGCTCATGTATATAAAAGCCAAAAGCCACCGTAACAAAAAAAACTGTAAATTAAAATTATGAAATTCTCTGAATAGTTCCATAATGTTGCTCATGTTTGTAAACAGTTTTGACCTTAGCACTACGATGGGCCCTGGACCTGTGTTACATGTGGGACTTGGAATAAACGTTTCTTTCTGATTCTTTATGCATTAACCGACAACATATGTTAACCGCCATTTTGCAGAGAACTATTAGAACTAAGGAGCTAAGGGTTACAATGAGATTCAATCTAGGCCAAACTTTGGAATGAGTAATGTTTCTTACTTTAGACAAAATCTATTACCGACATAATTATGGTGCCTTCGCTTGGTTTCCACCACAGAACATAAATCACATAGTGAACGTCTCCTAGCCAGTTCTTTTCATTTACACTTTCTATATAACCGACACTGGTTCTATGAGAGTTTCATTCGATTGTTGACATGTGCTTTATTATATGTTAAAATACTAAAAGACATACAATGAAACGAATGTGCACAAATGAGACGATTGTGCACAAATGAGACGATTGTGCACACATGTGTTTGACAACAAAATATTATTTTAATAACTCAATAAAACATGTGTTCAATACTTTAACCAATTATTTGCTACGCCTTGTAAAACAAATAGCACTTTTCATGATTTTGAGAATTATAAAACATGATGAATGTATTCCTTAAAAAAATAATTGAACCTTTTGGTTGGTGGGCGGGGGAGGACGCAGGAATATTGCCCCTTGAAACAGATGTAAACTAATCCAACACCTTTCGTTTTAATCGCAGTGTGTGTGTGTGTGTGCGCGCGTGTGTAGGGTTTCTTTTACAAACGTAGCTAGCGCTACTATACTTTCTGTTATTTTTAACCAAAGAACTTTTTTTTCCTTCTGGTAGTAGAATATTGTTTTCCCAGACGGTTAGGGTGGGTAAGGTTGGAAATAACCAGGTATAACATCGAAAGAAAATCTTCCAACTTGCTACTAAGTTTGTGAGCTGATTAAAGGATGGAAAAAAGAAAGATTTGTGGGAAAATTTTGTTTTGTTAAATAAAAGCGCTCATAAATGTATTAAAAAAGTGAATTATGACTTATTATTAAATATATTTTTGTACATTTTTCTGACTTTGGTAATTACTAAAAATAACATGTAGAATATATAACTACAAAATTGTTGGTAAAAATTTCATTGGTCTACTTCAACCCAGAGGCGTATTTACCAAAACTGTGGCCCTAGGCGCATGACCAATTTGGGCCCCCCTCGCCTATAAGGCATTTAAAAATGATCAGAATACAACAATAGTCAGAACACTCCTGTATTATTTAACATGCATACTACATAGTTATGCATACTAGCTAGAACTTACAATTGTCAGTTTATTACAGTTATATAACCTTTTTCCTGCTCATCAATTTCGCGAATTGTGCGCATTGAAATCGTATTCTAATGTCTCCTTTGATTCAATGCATAAAATAGACAAATCTCCCAGCCTACATTGGCTGATGGTATTCCGCAAGTAATTCTTGATCCTTTTCAACACAAAAAATGACCGTTCTCCAGTTGCGTTTGATATAGGAATGGTGAGAAAGATTCTTAGAAGGGTTTCCACATTGGGAAATGTACATTGTAGTCCACCCACTGCTATAAGCTGGTACATCTCTACCGCAGATTTAGCGCCTTCTTCTTTAGCGAAATGCAAAAACTGTTTGATTTCATCGGCAGTGGTATCATAATTAACATCGTCTTTGTATTCTTCGATCAAGGCCGAGATCTTTGTGTTCAAGTCATCTACCTTGTCCTTGAAACATAGACTAAACAAATCATGTATACCTTTGTATGCTTCGATTCTGTGATCAAGTTCCGTGATCAATATATCACAAATGGCGTTTACTGTGTTAACAATAAAATTATCACGACCAGTTAAAATAACTTCCGGTTCATTGCTTTCATCAGAAAACGGTTTTCGCTTCTTCTTGCGGCTCACTTCATCTTGATATTTACAGTCTTTGAGATCCTCGTTCATAAGCAATGCTGCTCGCTCTTCAATACGAGTGAAATCGTTTCGGACTTCGTTGTTAATAAATAGCTTCAGTGATTCTAGAAGATTTACACCAGCATCAAGATATAAATTTGAATTTTGCAGGGATTTGCTGGTTGCATTCATCCGCTGTAAAATTGTATCCCAAAGAACAGTCATCAATGCAGTTTCAAAAAGATCCATTTTATTAGCAAGAGCGTTAGCCTCATTTCTTACAGCTGCCTTCTGATCACGATCTTCGGCTGCTTGAAGAAGAGCTTCCTGAATACCAATGTAGTTCTGATGCAATGCAAACACTGCATCCGCTCTAGCTGACCATCTTGTGTCCGAAACTTTCTTTATGGTGCATCCATTTTTGACTAGATGACTTTTAAGGATGTTCCACCTGTGTGTGGATGCTGAGAACCAAACATAAACATGTTGAATAAAGTCAAAGTATGATACTGCTGAAAGCGACGATTCTGCAGCCGCATTACCAACTAGATTCAAGCTATGGCTGGAGCAGGGAATGTAAACTGCATTGGGACTGTGTGCCTTGATTCGAGCCTGCAAGCCCGAGTATCTGCCAGACATGTTAGAAGCATTGTCGTAGCTCTGTCCCCTGCATTTTGTGATATCTAATCCCCAGTTCTTCAAAACGTCTAGTATCACTTGCTCCAGATTTTGAGCGTTATGAGCATAGATGTCAACAAAAGTTAAAAATCGTTCTTTAATTTCACCATCAATGAGAACATATCTGAGTATCACAGTTAGCTGGTCCACGTGGCTAACATCAGGTGTTGAATCAACAATCAAAGAGAAATATATCGATTTCTTTACTTCTGATATAAACTGATCTCTGACAGCATTGCCCATTATTTTAATAAATTCGTCACAAGTAGCATGTGACAAATAACTGACAGAACCACTTCCCTTGTTACCGTACCGTGCAATATGATTTGCTAAGAAAGGGTCAAATTTTGACAAGTAATTCAAGCAACTGGTAAAATTACCGTCATTGTTGGCATGACCACGAAAGGCCAAGCCTTCAGAGGAAAGAAACTGTACAGTTGCTACAATCCTTCGTAGAACTTCTCTCCAGTATTGCCTTTCATCATCTAACTGTTTGGCCATCTGTTCGTCAATACGCCCTTTTGCGTTCAAGCGTTTAGCGAAAGTGCACATTGCTTGAACGTGGCCATACGAATTCTCATGTTCAGAAATTTTGGCGGCAATATTTTTCCAATCAGAACACCCGTTTGTTGAAAATTGACTAGCTTTATTTGGAAACAGTTTGCATACATAACAATACACGCTTCCACTAGTTTCACTGAACACTAACCATTCACGTCTTTCTTTTTGGCCATTCGCCTTGGTTAAGTAAAAGTTATGTTCAGACAAATGACGAAAATATTTTCTGCCACGATCTGTCAATCAACATGCCAGCGCGTGAAAGGTCGCCAACATTTTTTGGTTTGAAATCCAAAACATAATTACGCATGGTTTCTGTCAAATTCGCTGGCCACATAGCAATATCTGTCAAAATTTCACCACAGTTGTTATCATCAACAGTTTCACTACTCACGACCTCCGGTATAGGACCTTCAGCCGGCTGTTCAGGTTCTGGCAAGTCTGTTGGCTCGGGCTCAGAATCCATACTGGCTGTTGCCGAGACGACTGGACTTGGATCATTAGCTGTTATTTCTGTTTGAGTAGTTTCTGATGGTGGGATTACCGGTCGTTTCGCTAAAAATGTCAACAAGGCGCCTTCGTTTTTCGCATCTTCTGCTTTTCTTTTCTTTTGGATATCACGCTTTTTTGCACCTGAGGGATATTGTCTCATAGACATAGTTTTAATGAAACGATTGTGTCGCAATCAGCTACAACAGTAAAGGAAAAATGATCAATGATCATTCATCCACACAAAGCGTAGTGGGTAGCAAGAACAAAATTATCAAAATAGTGTAATAAACTGGCAATAAACAATTAGTTATTGCAATTTGCAAAAAATTAAAATTTGAATTAGAATTATTAATTAAAATCTGTGACGTAAGGTGCGCCAACTACTGGTACGTTACTTGTCACTTCGAACACTAGCGCCAACTTTATTAATACGTCACAGCAAGCAAGACACAGTCAACCACGTTCGACAACTCGCATTGTTTACCAGTCTGAAAGACTATTTATAGATTTGTGGAATTCCCAAAACCCTCACAGCAAGCGGGTTTTTTTTATTTCTTTTATAAAACCAGGTTTTTGGGGCCCCTAAATTATCTGGGGCCCTAGGCGCGCGCCTAGTGCGCCTAGGCCTAAATTCGCCACTGCTTCAACCCCTAAATATTCCATGATTCAACTTTTTGTTTTTCATGAAACAATTATTTCCATTGGTAACACACAAAGCAGGCCTTAAATTTTGAAAGTTTAAACAAAAAAATGGGTTACCTTAAACCTATCACAAGTCTATCCAGCTTTTAATGAGTACCTGACTGAAGTTGGGGAGTAAAGTCGGCTGGGCGCTGTGCTTACCACACAACCCCTTTAAAAGTCGAGTTTACAGAAAAATATTAATTCTACACTTTATCTGTGTTCCTTTAGGGATGAGGGAACTTTACTTTTTATAAACCTGTGTGCTGAATTTTGTAAGTAGGGAATATTAAATGCATTTTTTTCATTGATCTAAAAACCCTATGTAATCTAGGATGTTAGTTCCACAATTAATTCATTGATCTAAAAACCCTATGTAATCTAGGATGTTAGTTCCACAATTAATTCATTGATCTAAAAACCCTATGTAATCTAGGATGTTAGTTCCACAATTAATTCTTTGTGTTCAACGTGTATTCTGTTCCCTTGATACGTGTACATCTCCGTGTTTCATTCAGTAGTTTGTGAATGTTTACACTGGTTTCTAAGTGGGTCATCTCGATGGAAAAACAAAAACCTATCAAACAACAGTTTCATTGAAGGACCCCTACCCTTCTCATTGTTTCATCCATCTTCACAATGAAATGGTTTTTAATTGTAGGTTAAGTAATTGAAGGGTCAAGGTCACCCTGACAATTATAACAATCTGATTTTTAAAATTTGTTTTTGTTTGTGAGAAGGCTAGACAGGTGGGTCAAAGAGACCTATCAGAAATAGGTCTAGTGATTGTTATGTTAGCATGTCGCTAAGTGGTAACTACAATATTGTTCCGGTACATTATTCTGTTTTATTCTGTTGTAACCAAGACATAATTTTGAAAACCTGTTGACATATTTGTTCATTCGAGAGTGTTCTCACATCAGATCCGGATCTGTAATGACGTCATGATGTAAACAATAATTTGGGGTCGAGAGAGCACTTCATTTTTTTTAAAGAGAAAAGAAAGTGTTGATATGGGATTGTTAGATTTATTCAGAACTTAATTTGAGAACTGCTGCAATTCTCATATAATGTCTGTATATTTGTCTGTCTCTTCAGTTGGTTTATTTCATGACGAACTATTGAAAGTCAGTCTGTTTAGCTGTTTGAATTGTATGAAGAACTTTTCAAATTAGTCTATTTTGTTGTTTTATTGTCTGCAGAACTATTAAAATATTTTATCAGGTGATTCCATTTGAACTCACCATTATTGGGCCAGTTGTGTTGCTTCCTAGCATCACCATCGTGAGTTTACACTGACCATAGATGTATCATTATGACCACTACTAACTCGACACCACAGCCGACCTGAAACATCAAATACACCCACCTGGGGATTACCAGATTATTGGGGCCTCTAATGCAAACACATAACTGTATGAAACATATACTGTCATATAGAATGTAATCTTTTGTATGATGCACAGATCATAAAATGATAGCCCTATATATATTCTATAGTATGATCTAAGTCTAAAGAAAAACATTTTTTACTTTTTTTTTCTTACATTTATTTTTTTTAAATATTTTTTTTAAATTTATTTTATTTAGACTTTTTACTGTCAAAGTAATTTTAAAATGTACTCTAATAATGACTTTAAAAGTGTAGCACCTAATCATTGATACACAATAGCACAATAAAACAAATATGGCGGCTTTCATAAATGGGTTTCTAATAGTGTAGCCTTTAAGAAGTTATATACACCAGCATTCGTATTATTATCTCTTCAGCGACCAGCAGTAGTCAGCCAGCATTACTGTGTCCCGCCTCCCCTGGTACCTATGTTCCCTGTAAGGTGTGGAAAGAAGTGAGCAAAAAATTTTGTCTCTGAGCGACATTTTTTTTTTGAGGCCAAAATTTGTGAGCGATTTAAGCGATGTCGTCCGTCGGAGTGAGCGATCGTAGTGTAGTATGAGCGACGCTCTGAATTCGTGTGAGCGATCGCTCACGCGCTCAGCTTAGAGGGAACATTGTCTGGTACCTTTCCTCCATTTGGCGGATGTCCTGATGGAACCTTTCTCCCTGCTCATCGCTCATCGCCCCAAGGTTTTCAGGAAACTTCTCCATGTGTGAGAACCGGAAGTGCATCTTTATACTCATCAAACACCCGAGTTTTTGGAAGTCCTCTATCATGCTGCTGATTAGTCTGGCGTGGTTTGCTGCCTTCGTGTTCCACAGGAAGTTGTTCACTACCTGCACAAACGATTTTCAGGCGGTGCACTCAAGCGTGTTCATGTAGTTTAGGAACTCTGTGTCCTTTATGAGCTGCCTTATCTGTGGGCCGTCGAAAATGCCGGCCTTCAGCTTTTCAATGGTCAGTTGAGGAAATGCTCGACACATGTAGTTGAAGCACCTCCCATCCTTGTCCAGAGCGTGCGTAAACTGTTTCATTAACCCAAGCTTCATGTGTAGCGGTGGGATCAATATCTTCTCCCGGTCAACAAGAGGTTGTTTTATGATGTTTCACGCCCAGGTACTAACTGCTGTCGGGCAGGAAACATTTTCTTTACACGACTATCCCACATACATATAAAGCATGGGTACTTCGTGAACCCGGACTAACCCGGACTGCTGACCAAGTAGAAAGTTCACCATCTTCAAGTCGACGCAGAAGATCCATTGGTGCTGCTCATATTGGATTTTGTCGAGCACATACTTCACTGCTTCATATTTCTCTTCAAGAGTTGTGGAGAGCGCAAGAGGGATTGAGGCGAACTGATTCCCGTTGTGGAGGAGCACACACTTCATAGAGCGTTTATAGCTGTCAAAGAAGAGTCGCCAGTCTCTCTGATCGTATTGAGGACAGCCGAGTTTATCAAGAGATCGGCGACATCTCGGCAGTACACAAGGTCTTCCTCCTGGCAGAAGTAGCCCATTGTTACGATGTAGGTTATTTTAGCACAATTGTTTACGGTTTAGGAACAAAATGTGCGTGGGGAGGGGGTGCATCATTGTGACCAGATAGAAGAATAATTTACGCGAAAGCACGCCCCATCGTCCACCTCCCATGTTAATTAGTTGTGAGTCACCGGTGGTACTGAGCTCACGGAGACAATTTACCTGGGGTTCGTGACCGTGACACGTAGGATGAAATTGGAACCGTTACGAACGTCGTGGGGCAGAATCTTCTCACGAGGGATAACTGAGTTGGAGGGTGTCATAGGTTTCCTTATTTAGAATTCCCCACCCACAGACCCGTCACATAAATTACCCGAGTGTAGAGTCAGTTGGACTGAGAATTAATTAGGAATAATTAATCACCGGTGTCACAGCCAATGTGTACTGTATATAAGCAGGACGTTTTTGTGTGGAAGTCAGAGAGGAGGTGAGAGAAGAGCGAGACTGAAAACTAGAGAGCAGGAGCGGAAGAGTAGGACTAAGCTGAAGTACTGTATGTGAGAACTGGCGTCTACATAGCTATATAATAAACTTGTTTTATCAGCAAAGAAACCGGTGTTTGTTGACTTATTAGCAGAGACTGAACGTGAGCTGTGAAAATAGAAATATTGTCACCAGAACATCTACATCTACTCTCTCATACTTCTAGACAACGATCTGTACGTGGACTGGATTAGCATTAAGGACAATCAATCCCCCGACGTAACACCCATGTAGTCCTCATGCCTTCTACGGAAGACAAGCTTAGCTGCTTTATAATGTAGATGTTACAGTGTGTAACTTATTTATATATTTATGTTACAGTTTGTCACATGTAATTTATATATTTATGTTACAGTGTGTCACATGCAATTTATATATTTATGTTACAGTGTGTCACTTGTAATTTATATATTTATGTTACAGTGTGTCACATGTAATTTATATATTTATGTTACAGTGTGTCACATGCAATTTATATATTTATGTTACAGTGTGTCACTTGTAATTTATATATTTATGTTACAGTGTGTCACATGTAATTTATATATTTATGTTACAGTGTGTCACATGTAATTTAAATATTTATGTTACAGTGTATCACATGTAATTTATATATTTATGTTTCAGTGTGTCACGTGTAATTTATATATTTATGTTACAGTGTGTCACATGCAATTTATATATTTATGTTACAGCATGTCACATGTAATTTATATATTTATGTTACAGTGTGTCACATGTAATTTATATATTTATGTTATAGTGTGTCACATGTAATAAAAAGTTAAATTCTTTCAAAACTTAAAGTACAACATAAATATATATATATATATATATATATATATATATATATATATATATATATATATATATATATATTAGGGTGATTCAAAACAATATGGTAAAAAATTAAATTTTGAATTTAACTTTGGGCACCCCCAAAAATGTTCCAATATATGAAAAAAAATTCAGTACAAATTTTAAATTTTTTGGACAATATTAAGAGGGTGCTACCGCCATGTTTAGTTTTAACAAATAATAATAATGAAAAAATCAGTATATTTATTACCAGTTAAACAAATCTAAAGTTTTTTACTTGTTTAATAAAAGGTATACAAACAATTAAATTAATAGTTAAATTTTGGTTCAACTGCACCAATGTTGACTTGTTCCTGTCTGGGCAGTTCTGTCTATACTGTTTCACACCCTCAGCAGGTACTGTTTCTGTTCTTCATTGTTTGTGTGAAGTTTATTGTAATCTTACATAACAGCTACTCCAAGTTCTGCTATGTCATTCACAACTCTGAGAGAGGATAGTTCAGCATTTGCTTTTTTGAAGGTTTCATTGGTCTCCCAACTATCTGGATCACTGCTCAAAATTCAGATGACAGTCCAAAAATGGCAAAAATACGAAAGGTGTTATTTGAAACAAAATCATCAAGTTCTTTGAATTCTATCAGAGATTGATCAATTGTTGTTTTTTTCAAAGAGCCAGGTAAACCATTTGTTTTCAAACATCTCACCATTTTCTGTTTTATGTCAAGTGGTACTTCATCCTCAAAAAAAGCCAATGCAACAAGTTCTTCTGATAAATACCAGAGGTGTCTTAGAAATTTTTTCAAAGCCACCGCTGAAATCTGTGAATCAGGATAGCTGCAAGCAAATACTTAAATGATACAATAAGTTTTATAATATTAACAATTTCACTATTCACTTGGTACATTAAATTAATTAGTCCAACTAATATTAACCCTCACCCTAACCTTTGTAGGCTTTTGATAAGCCAAAGATCATTTCGAGGAGCTGAAATGGCTGATGGTGCTGTGTAGTGTAAATTCTTGTGGCAAAAAATGCATATGTTTCTGAGACCCCCGTTCTTCTTTTGCTGTGAGTCGAAATTGGGCCCGAAATAGTCATATTTTGTTGGCATATATGGCTTTGGCCATCCACCTAGCACGGTGAAGTTCAGCTGGTTGTTTAAATGATATACATTTTGCTGGAATTCCTCCAAGATAAAAAATGACTAAGTCAAGTAGCTTTCGGTAATCGTCACGAGGTTGAAAAGTTGTGAGCTGTTTTTGTGCAAATTTGATAATTTCTTCAGCAATGTCAACAACGACTGATGTACTATACTCCTCTGTTAAAACAGTCTGAGATGTTGATTTATCAATTAGTGGCAAGTGTTGTTTAAATCGCTTAAAGATTGCTATGTCTGAACTTGTAGAAGGACCAAATGAATGCTTCACACCTGCTTCCAACATAATTTCAAGCATATGATGACGACAGGCCAGCCACAACATTTCCTTCTGCATCTTTCGCTCCAGTAGGACACATGCTCCAGTGAATTTTGCTCTACTACTGGACATCTTTATTAAACTAGTTGAAACGATTTTAAGAGATAAAATACAAAAATCTGAGTGATATTATAATATTGATTTTGTGTAAACGTGGCCAAAGAAATTAGACAAAAAAATTTAACAAAGAATAATCAACAGCAAAGATTAAAATTAACTGAAATAAATAAGAGTGACATTGTATCTTCATCATTTCACACAATTAATAATATGTTTTGGGCATAGTCAGTCAGGCAGTCACGTTATTACCAACAAGGAGTAACATAATTGAAATTCGTAAAATTCACAATGTGGTAGCAACCATTAAACATGTGTCAAAATCAATAAAAATTTTACTGATTTATTTTTTCATATATTGGAACATTTTTAGATGGTGCCCCATGAAAAATTCAAAACTTCATTTTTTTGAATCACCCTAATATATATATATATATATATATATATATATATATATATATATATATATATATATATATATATATATATATATTTTAATTAAGCTTTTATTAAAATAAAATGCACTAAAAGTTATAGACAAAAATTCATTATATCTAAGAAATATTTATATAAATTAATTATCATTACTAAAATTAAAAGTGTTGGAGATTACAATATACTGAACTAAATATGTCTTTACATTAGTTCACAAGTGGCAATAAATAAATAAATGCATTTAGATGGGCAGCCACACTTAAGGAAATGAAAATTTATATAAATACTAGTTATCAAAGGCCCGGTACCCGGACCGGCGAGTAGGCACACAGTTGGAGTTGAAATTGGTTATATATATTTTAGCTCGTTAACAATCAGTCTATATACTTGCAGTGGCCCCAAGGACATGAACAGATTATTGTAGCCAAAATACATTTGAGAATAGGGACACCTAATAATACATCAAATAAAGTTCATATGTTAAATAGTTCCTACCAAAGAAAATAATCCTCACTATGGCTAAACATAAACAACAACTCTTAAAATCATATTCCTTCATAATATTTTAATGGACTCCTTTCCAAACAGTTATTCATTTAATGTTTTATGATGTTCAACATGGCGTTTTTTTTTTAAAAAAAGAGAGACGTGAGTGAGTGCTTGTGTTAAGCAAAACGCTACATGTTTATCAGGTGGTTTATTTACAGTTATACACATTGTAGCATAGTACAATTAACTAAGAAAAATTGCCGACCCGACAGTGCAGAACCTAGGGATTTAGGGGCCCGGTGGGCTTGGCCTCTTTGGGGGCTTCCCCTGCATTTTGACATGCGATAATTTTTTGACGCTTCTCAAGCTTGGTCCCGAGAAGAAAGAATCGTTGTGTAGCTTTTAGCTGACCTTCAATTAAAAACAAAGTATTCCATCAATGCAGTTGAGGCCGAGGACGCAGAAAACATTAGGCCTCTTAAAAAAGAAAGACATGTCAAAGCTTTCAACATTATAGTTCTGTGAAGCCAATGCCGAACCAAGGGATTTTAGGCATCTTCGGGAGCCACTACATTTTGACATGAGATAATGTACTTAGTATTTAGTTTAAAAAATATTTTGGGGGCCCTCCTAAAACTGGGCCCCCTCCATACACCCTCTGTGTGAAGCCCCCATCATAAATGGGTTAGTTTGCATTGTAAACATTGTGTACGGCGCTACTCAATCTCAACCCTTATTCAATTATTCGTGACGTAATAGTCAAAAAATGAAAAAGAAATGTGACGTATTTAAGGTTAGTAATAAAGGGAAATAATTGTACATTAGAAATAGACATATTTTAGAAATAATAACAATTTAAACAATATAAATATTACATAATATTTAGGTATCCATAATTTTGGTTTAAAATTGAGATTGTGAAACATAACACAGAATATTTAATTGAACGATTTCTGTTAGTATTTCTTTTATGATCGCTTCTCATTTAATAACAAATTGAACACCATAGATTTATTACGTTACTGTGAGATATAAATAAGCCTTATGGAACCACTTTCGATTAGCAATTAGTTTCGGAGAGTATCAAAAAATATTTTGGCATGATTTTGTGTTACTTCTCTTAAGATCGCTTTATTACCCTTTGGTAATGATTTAGGCGGTCGAAAACAGTATTACATTGTGATTGCCATATGGCATTCATGATCTTACCTGCCGTATGTTAGTGTGCGGTGTTTCATCAACCTCGGCACTAAACATATGGCTGGTCCAATGTCAATTCTTGCAGCCATGTTGGAGATTATTCTTACTCGGCTGGCCAGTTGGTAGCCGGATTATGCATGTAAGAAGAAAACCGTAAATGTTTCTGCCATCTTTGAATTGTTTATGCCGCCATGTTGGATGACAGACGGAAGTCCCGATGACAGACGGAAGCCGGAACACATGATGTAAAATTTGTATTATAGATTAGTATGAAATAATGATTTTTAAAACATTTTTTTTTGCATTTTAATAAAAGCTTTATACATATATATATATATATATATATATATATATATATATATATATATATATATATATATATACATATATATATATATATATAATTTTAATTGTATGTTTCTTCCTGTTTCGGTTTCGTGTAATACCGTTGTGAGCGAAATCGACGACTCCCATATATTTGCAGCTGACCTAGCTGTAGTGACAACTGCCACCATTTCCCGCGCTTAAACATACTAAAGTGATGAAACGCCACTACTCTCTTTCTGGTGGCAAAGTAAGCGCCTCTCATTAGTTACGCCACTGCCCTGAGTAGAACTACCACTGGAGAGATGGGAAATGAGATATAGACGTCACTAAAGTTTCGAAGTAACGTGTTTACTTTTAATAAACGAAATGGGACGTAGTATGTTTCAAAGTATTTTATCACACGTTGTGTAGATATTAGCAATATACTTGTAGGTAATATTGATATATTAATTAAAATCTGTACAACAAACCATCTATACAACAAACTAGCCATACAATTAACCATCTACACAAAAAAAAAAAACAATTTTTGTAACAAACCATCTAAGAAGTATCATCTATTAAACATCCATCGTTATACAACAAACCATATTAAATATAAACCATTTATACAACAATCCATCTATACAACAAACGATCTATACCACAGACCATCTTTACAAAGCACGCATTATTTATACACAATTTTAATCTTTACAAACGTATTTTTTTAATAATTTAAAAACTAAATAAAGTCGTAATGTTTCATCTTTAACTCAAATACCAGTGAGTCTTAAGCAAACAACTCATCATAAATACAGTCTTCTACTTCCTGAGCACTACTATTGATGACTAAACGACTCCAAGCCATCTCACCACCTCTTCAAGCCTCGATTTAAATGTCCAATGAAAATGTTGTTTACAATGCCACTCCTTATTAGTCATTCCCGGTGTGATTTCTAGCTTGTATGTACAATGTACATTTCAGAAAATCGGCCATTTTGTTGAGCTTTTTACATCTATAGGATACTAGCATTTAATATGACCAATCTTATTGTTGGATGTGTATAATGAATACTCTAGATGGATTTTTTGTTCGAAAATTAAAGGCAATAATTGGGCTGCAAATACTAAGCAAAATACTTGACGACCTACAGGGGATAAACACCTTGAGGGGCTTTTGCCATTAAAATTTAGTATCAAATCTATCTATCTATCTATCTATCTATCTATCTATCTATCTATCTATCTATCTATCTATCTATCTATCTATCTATCTATCTATCTATCTATGTATCTATCTATCTATCTATCTATCTATCTATCTATCTATCTATCTATCTATCTATCTATCTATCTATCTATCTGTCTGTCTGTCGGTCGGACTGGCTGTCCTTTTGTCTGTCTGTCTGTCAGTCTATCTTTATATCTATTTCTATATTGTCCATTTGTTACAAGTATCGTGTTTAACTTTTGAGTACCACTGGTATAGAAAGAAGAGACGCGCCATCATGTGATTTAAAAAAAACCACCGAGACTGACAGGCAGCACAGTCTTCGATATTGTGACAGAATTTCAAACCATTTCTTTAAAACAACAAAAACAACTCAAGTCCAATAAAACTAGATTAGTTTGATAGAACTAAGTCAGTTTAAAATACCAGATAAACTCCACATAATTCACTTCCTTGTTTATGATAGGGCAATGATTTTTTTGGGAAAATAAGAAGAGAAAAACTTCTCGTTTGTCGTCATGGAGACCATGCAGCGCGCCCAGCAAACAAATCTCTATTTAAAAATAAAGGTAACATTTCTCTTAACAAAATCCTGTGATACATTCGCATCATCATTGAAAAAATATCAAATAATGTCATGAAAAAATGATAAATAAAATTTTAGCATTATTACAAATAAAGTATAAATATTAATACACTGCCGGCAAAGAGACTTTGATTCGTTTAAGTACTATGAGTGTTGTGATAAAGAACTGAGTTATGAAAGAACTGAATTATAAATTCGCCTTTCTTGTATTTCCTCGGTGAGAAGCGAAGGATTTTTATAGTTCATGAATTAAGTTTCCGCGATGCCTTGTTGTGGTTTTGGGATCTAAGAGATAATTAACTCTTCCTTACAGGGACTTGACAGATAGCGTTTCTAATTCACGCATATTTTGTATATAATAGTACATAGTTAGTGGAGTAAAATATATAATAGTACATAGTTAGTGGAGTAAAATATATAATAGTACATAGTTAGTGGAGTAAAATATATAATAGTACATAGTTAGTGGAGTAAAATATATAATAGTACATAGTTAGTGGAGTAAAATATATAATAGTACATAGTTAGTGGAGTAAAATATATAATAGTACATAGTTAGTGGAGTAAAATATATAATAGTACATAGTTAGTGGAGTAAAAAAAAAAGAAAATTTCTATCTCACCGAATATCTCTAATTATTAATTGTTTCACGTAAATAGAGAGAAGGATTGGGAGGGGGGGGGGAGGGGGTATTAAATTATGGGATAAGAACGGGGTGGGAGACAATACTGAGTATTCAGGGGAAGAAATAATAGGGAGTGGGAGGGAGATGAAATACTTAATTTGGAAGGGATAAAGAATTGGGAAGAGCCGAAGAGACAACAAAAAAATAGGAATAGTACAGAATATGTATAGGGGGAATAAGGTATAGGGATGGAGGTGGAGAGAAAATACATAATATAGAATGGTGGGAATACTAAACAGTTGGTAATTTTAATGACAGCTATTAACTGACTCATCATTGGTGAGTGAGGCATGGACAATAATATAGAGCAGGGAGAGCATAAGGAAAGGAAAAGATAAGTATATATATATATATAATACGGAGGAAGTGGACGTGTAGATTTTGTGATTGGGAGTTTATAAAATGAGAATGATCGTAACAAGAGCGTAGTTAGTAATATTTGTAGTTTAGTAAAAAGAAATTTTCATTGACAGCAAAGTACGAAAATAATTGTGTAGTTTAATGGGTTTTACCCTTATGATCGTAAAGACACCAAACAATATGGCGATATCTTAGAACAATGAGCACTCCCATTATATCATACATATGTCGTTGATTAAAACGCTCATTACACATTTTTTTCCGGTGAACACTTATTTTATTCTCTCTTCATATTTTCACAGGTCTCTCGTATTACATTAAAATGATGTCAATTATACGGTGGTCGTCTGTAAGCAAAAGCCTTTTTAAGCATACACTCTAGGCAGTGGCGCAACCAGCAAAAAATGCTGGGGGGGCTCACATTATGAAAAAAGACAGTTTGACAGTCTTTTTTGTAACTTTATAACATTATTTTTCCAGGTAAAATGTGTAGGGGTGTGCCGGATCCGTTTTTTCCAACCGGATCCGGATTTTCTTATGCGAAATCCGCCGGATCCGGTACCGGATCCGGATTATTATTCCGGATTTTGGTACTTTGCAGCAGGCTTGCGGAGCCGAGGAGGCGGGAGCCGCTACTTTTTGCTGGAGCCGGAGCTAGAGCCGAAAAAAATCTGGCGGCTCCACGGCTCCCAAATGCTTTTTTTTGACAGCAGAATTTATTTTTTTTAGCTTTAAAATTCCAAATTTGTTTGATTGTTTGCCTTATACAATTTGAAATGTTATTTTTATGAACGCCACAACAGCAAAAGCGTTAAAATTATAGCGTGCACGCACATCACCACAAGAAATCTTTAACGGGGAACCGTTTTGTGTTCGTTTAAAATCTTGTTTACCCTCCGAAATTTTTTAATGGCATGTTATTTTGTTATATATAAAGTTCAAACAGTTTTATTTTATAGAATAATTGTATCAATAATTTAAAATAAATTTTTGCTAAAACGACAAATAGAACGCGTCATTTCGTATTATTATTTGACCGCCAATCAGGCCCGCTTAGCCCCCCCCCCTTGCGTTTTGCCTGGCCCCCCTCTGCTTATTTGCTCTACTCAGTAAAATGTATTCCCTGCCCCCCCCCCTCGCTATTGTCTGGCCCCTGTTGTATAATGCCTGGCCCCTGCTGTTGAATTTTCACGCTACGAGGCTGCCGCGAATTTGTAATAGACTAAAAACAAAATGGTCGCTTTCTGTATTTAACAATTTTATTATTAACAGAATATCTGAAATAGAGTAGATAAATTTATAAGGCTGTGGCTATACGGACCCGGGTCCAAATAAAATCCGATTGTTATTCGGACCCGTGGCAAATATGCACTAAGCTTAGCTATATTTAAACTTTATTAGACGGAACCCGAAAAAATAATAATACAGAGTCCGCTTAGTGGAACCCTAGACACTGAGTAACGATTAAATCATACAATTCAAACAATTATAAAAAAAAAAACAATAATAAAGTTTATGTATAGCTAAGCTTAGTGCATATTTGCCACGGGCCCGAATAACAATCAGACTTTATTGGGACAGGGTCCGAATAAAAGTCGGAGTTTATTGGTACCCGGGTCCGAATAGTCACTTCGAATTTATAAATAATAAATATAAATACTGAAGTCTTTAAAATATTTTAAAATAATATATTATTTTACTATTTGCTAATTTGATCATTGAAATACCTTTTTATTACTTATGAAAATGGCGACTAGTGAAACCTCGGTCAAAAATAATGATATGATTCTGGATGCACTGAAATGGTTTGTTTTTTAGTAAAACCGACATGCGTATATTTTTCAAGTTCCTGAGTATGGGGCAGCCCCGTAGCGTGAAAATTCTACAGCAGGGATCAGGCATTCTACAGCAGGGGCCAGGCAATAGCAGGGGGGCAGGTAATACATTTTACTAAGTAGAACAAATAAGCAGAGGGGGCCAGACAAAACGCAGGGGGGCCCCGGCCCCCACACACGCTACGGGCCTGCTATGGGGGTAAACGCGACAAAATTTGCATAACTTTTTATCAGCGGCATGTTTGCGTGGCGCAATTACAAAAATTTTTGTCTCGTGTGATACTATCTTAATAGGGAGCCGGAGCCGTCAAATTAATGGGAGCCGGAGCCGGAAAAAAATTGGCTGCTCCGCAAGCCTGCTTTGCAGATACGGCAAATCTGAGGGTTTGGATGCCTTCTGAACAGTTGCCTAAATGGCTAAATGACATTGGCTGATTGGAAGTTGGAAGTGAAGAGCTTTGAAATAAATTAGAAAAAAAAATTATTTAGAAATCACTGAAATCAGAATATAACGCAGATTGATAATAAGTTATTGTCAAGATATCATAGAGTAGGTGAAGGGAGTATGTTTGAAAGGATGTGTTCACATCTTGGTGCGCATGTTATAAAAAACGAAACCTGTGGCGCTCTGTTAGTGAACAGCCGCTGGTGACGTACAACGCATAGATTTTTTACGTTTATTTCGTTTGCATTGGCCCATGCCATGTAACGGCTTATTTACATACATGTTTGATGTGTGTGTTTATTATGCATTCACCATATTTGATATAACAGATACATTTACATGAAGATGTTGATGTGTGTGTGATAGGTTGATCGTTCTGGAGGTATGTTGTATAGTTTAGACAATGCGCTGCATACTGTCATATCGAAGTAGCATTGTGTGGTAATATATATGCATATCGTACATGATGTTGTTTGTAACATGTAGGCCCTGAATCTGGAAGTAACCTTTAAGTCGTATCGGACGTGAAATGGCCCTGCCTGAAGTGCACCGTAACAGCCCTGACATCTAGTCGTTCTGGAGGCATTTGAGACCTGGACGGCCCAGGATTGAGAGACCAGCTGGCAATTATAATGTAATAACTGATCTATTATAATTTAGTCTATTTATTGAATGTAATACTATTGTGGGTGATGCAAATCGTCACATAATTCCTATATTTTTCTGTATAGTCAGTTATAAAGTGGTATTAAAGTTATTATTTATATTATTTATACAGAGTTATTGATTGTATACGTCATATTTATATGTATACAACTGTTATGTGTATGTCCAACCTACGGGGACCTGGGTGAACCTCTCGTCAGTGTACCCCCTAGACCACGAGTTGTTCAAATTGGGTTGTGACAGTTATTATCCATATGTAACTAAACTCGCTGTTAAGTTCTAACTCGCTGCAAGGTCAAAGGAAAACAACTTTACTATTAGTCTATTACTTTCATTACTTTGGCACTTGCCACTTGGCAGTGTAATTTTTATTTAGTGCACTAATTGTTTTGAATCTGAGGAGAAAGTGAGACTCATCATCTGAGTTCATCTCGTCTTGTCATTGGCTCATTGGATGATTATTGTTATTGTTCAAATGTTCATAGTTTATGATGTGTATTGAAATGGATAGTTAATTGGAAAAAACAACAAGATTGAAATGAATTGAGAACAATAATTCTGTATTTCTGTACTTTACACGTTTGAAAATTGAAATACAAATTTTAATGAATTCAATTGGCATTTGACAAAGCCATTATTCAAGCCTAAAGAAGTAAGAATAAGATGTTGATAACTAACTAATGACTATTAGTTTGTTAACAGTGTTAAGTTACTCCAAGTCCACAGCCAAATAATGTACACATTCCAGTGATACCACACAATCACAGCTGAGCGCCGCGGGCCGCGACTACGTCATACCGTCGTTTAAACCAAAGAGCACAGATCATAGCGCAAGCGAGAATCGCCGAAGATGGCTTGGTGACATAGAGATCACCAAAGACCTTTAAATTTATACTAGACCGCATACGTAATGTTAATTTTTACTCAAAAATGATACGCATTTTTAACAATTGAGTGAACGATAATATAAATCAAAATATGAATTAAAATTACGGTCAATTTTTTTAAAGCATATTTGACTTTTAATTCCTTGTTTAAATAGAATTATAATAACCTTTATTATAAAATAGAATTATAAAATAAAAAAAAATTAGGAAGGAATTGCTTTTAATGGAAGACGTTACGTTAGGGTTAGATTACCAACTCAGTGAATTGTTGTATTAATTAGTGTTAGAGAATTAGTGTTTCTTCACGGAAATTTCAGAATGGAAAAATATTCTTTTTTTCATTTTACAATATTTAATATTTATATTTGAACTATTTTTTCAACAGGAACTCTCGTGGGTGATGTATTTTAATTTAATAACAAAGAAGACATCTTTTCCATCTCTCAGAGAAATCTATATAACTTAAATGTTGAATTTATCAAAAACCATTCATTTATGTTATTTATTTTGTTATGAAGGTGGCGGGCTGGCGGCCAGGCGCTTGGGCAGTATAGTTTCTTATTATTTCTGTTACAACGTCATTTGTGATTGCGGTTAAGATGACGTCACGAATAATAATTACTCATCCCCGCACTATCATGTATGGGATTGGGCCGATTGGCCACTATTAGCGAATTCGGGAAAGAGAATTACTTTTATTTCAGATTATGATCCGGTGAGTCACAAAATCTGGCAAATTCAGAAATCCGGTATTTTCCGGATTCCGGAATCCGGTTATTCCGGATACATGTAAATCCGGCAGAACCGGATTTCACCGGATAGTGCAAAATCCGGCGGAACCGGATTCCGGACCGGATTCCGGCACACCCC